>JAODUO010000045.1:337500-345000 GCA_025642075.2 Ridgeia piscesae
CTGTGTGACATGATGGTGACCAAGGATGAATTGGACAGCGTGGACTCTCTGAGATATTCATTTGAAAAACTTACTATCAAGGCTGTAAGTATTATATGAATTCATCTGTGTCATGATTCAGTTGAATAGAAAACACTGAGGTGCTTAACTTCGTATTTTACCGAAGAACAAATATTTCTTCGAATTTGCATTTACATTTGGTTGAAGGTGTGAAATATCTTCAGAATAATATTAGAAACTAATTGGAGAAATGTTTCTTTTGCTTCTTTGTGACCAGTATCACATTCGACACGATTACCATTGTCGACCTGTTGAACATTGGTTTCTCTATTTACCATTAACAGTATGTCAATGTGCTATGATCGGTTTATCTACTTACATGGAAGTCGATCGATGGGGGACGGGGACACGCGTCCCCTTCCGCTTTTCAGCGGGGGGAACAACATAGGAATTGTCCCCCCCCTAGAAGCGGCGGATTCCTGCACTTTGTGTAACGTATTCTCATTTGAGTGATGAAAAAGTTCTTTGCCAAAATGTAAGATTGGGAAGTTCTACACAGCATCTGCGTCGATCGGTGGGCGACGAGGGGGACGCGTCCCCCACTTTTCAGCCTGAAGAAATACCCCCCTCTTTTTCAGTTCATAAAAGCACATTTACAGGCATATGGAGTCAGACTACATTTGCATTTTCCATAGGCGACCATTATAACGTTTCCTTCATTTTCCTACTAATCTCCATAGACAGAAGTTCTGTGAAAAATTCGTGAACTTTTAATACATCAGGCTCCCACAAACTTCTTTCAAACCTTACACCCATCCATTTCTGTTTGAACCACCCACGGATTGCCCCTGATTACATCACCAAGCAAAATGACAACTGTATTAATACGCAGAAATGCACCGACTGACAGCTGTCGTAATTTGACAGCTCTGATGCCACGCTGCACGAAAACATCATTTATAATCACTCCACACTACATATGTGCTCACAGAAATTCAGACAACCTGCATAATGCTGCTTTTAAATGGTACTCTTTGGTCGGGGAATGGCGGATGAGCACATTATTGTGGTCTTACATCATATGGCGAGACTGATCACTCCCCTCTCTTGAAAACCTACATCGGTATAGTAGTAAAATTAATATACGAGTTCAGATATAAACTTCCGACTACCCAGTGGAACATTACTAGATAAATGGCTTGGTTGGCCGCAACTTGATCTTAGTCCAGTAAATATTCATCATGCCGGGCTCTGTCATTTTGCACCCTCGTGTTGATATATTAATAGGCATTAGCTATCATGCATATTATAGAATTTGTCACCCCTTGGATTGCCGCCTGGCCGCCCTGGTGGATACTTATGTCGCCTACGGTGGAACCAGCGGAATCCTGCACTTAGGGTAATTTGATACCATTTGAGTGATGACAAATGTCTTTGCCAAAAGGTGGGATTGGGAAGTTCTACACAGGCACCCCTGTAACCTCTGCATCTTGTCACTCTGTGAATCAGGCACGCAGTCATGGGTCCAAAGTCTATACCCTCCAAATGTTCAGTGATTAGAGCGGGCCATGGCCCTTCTTCAAATATTAGTAGCCAACGTAACTATTTTAAATAGCATAACATAAAGGCCTTTGTTTATTTTAGAATTAGCACCAGTCTAACAATGAATTATGTTTTATATTTACTAAAAATAGTTATATGTAATTCAGGTCATATAATTATATATATATATTTTATATATATATATATATATATATATATATATATATATATTTTATAATATGTGTGTATATATATATATATATATATATATATATATATATATATATAATCGATATATATAAAATATATAATATACTGTATGTATATATGTATATATATATATATATATATATATATATATATCGATTCTGCATAAATCCAGCTTTATATCAACTAGAACACTGCGATGTATGGCGGATTAAAACACACAAAGTACCTGCACATTCCAAGACAGAGCCTGGAGGCTGATATGTCAATTTAGACTCGGCAACAAAAGAACTGACTGGGAAGCGGTGGTCGCACGGTAGAGCGCTGCACTGTCAATCGAGGGGACGGTGGTTCGTTGCCACCAGCCGCCGTTTCGAAACGTAGAAAATTTCGTTCACCTCACAATGCCTATGTCTTTCGGAAGAGACAATGAAAGCTGTTGGTTCCTTCTACCTGGTTTCTATGCCAGATCCTATGCAGGGGGTAAATGTGTAACATGTAGTGGATTCACTCATTCTAGAAAAGGACAACTTTGAAGAAAAAAAGCTCGAAAATACTCTAACCACAAACATGTGGCTAACATAGAGTGATGAGATATCAGACCCATCTGACCGACTCATTCCGTCTACTATTCTTCGGCGTATTAATATCTACGCCTGATCAGTATAATTCGACACCTGTTGATGCGAGACGTATGTCATGCTGTGGGATGCTGTTGTGTGGTCGGTTGCCATGACTGTTCCAGTGCGTACCTGTGCGATTTGAACAATAGAAAACCAAATCGGCTGCAGCGAGCTCAGAACTCAGTCGCAGGAGTAATCAAGGGCGTCAGACAGCGAATACACACCTCACTTATTGCGCCCTCACTGCATAAACTGGCGATTCGGAATAGGAGTGAACTTCCAGATGTTCGCGTACACTGTTAACATTATATACGCACTAACTCGACTCTGCGATAATGCGTAATGTGCCTACGCGTGCATTGGGATCGGCGAGTGACTCCTCGGTCTCTTCTCGTAGTAACACCGGACATGGAAACTGGGTATTGATAGGTCCATAGGTGTAGAATAGCCTGCCAAAATGGTTGCGATCGGCACAAACTTTACAAAGACAACTTACAACCCACACATTTCGCCTTGACTGCTATATGAAACTAAGACTATTTATATTTTGTAGTATTGGCTTTTAATTCCATTGTTTCAATTGTTATTTACTGCCTATATTAGCTCACTGAGCCCGCTAAGTCTTAGCTTAAATTATTATATATTTTAGCATCATTAGCGTAATGTTGGTCTATGAAGCGCCTTGGTTGCATTATTGGTATTAGTATACTTAAACAAATGGCATTGGTGTTGTTGTTTTCAATATTTTCATCATCATCATCATTTTGCAATTATACTATGTTAAACGTTCATCAGAAAATACAACAATTCAACATATTGTAAGTGTTTTAGGGAACATCTAATGAGGTCTACATTTTCTTTGGTTCCAGACTGAAATACAGGATGAACTTCTAGACGTACAGCCTCATTTCAGAAGTGAACTTTTGGAAGCTGTTTCTCAATTTGCTATTGACGTTGAAGAGTTTGAAAACTCTTACACTGAGGTATTCTTATTTTTTAATGTAACTGTCTGTGTTGAGCATAGTGCTTGTTTTTATTTATTGTGTTTAGTTATATTTATTGTATGTTCACATTATTCTTTTAGCCCAGCCGGTATGTGACAAAATATGTCCAAATTGTGCGTTTTATGATACAAGCATAACATTTGGCACACACTTAGAATACATCAATTCAAAAATATTTCGCCCTGGAAGGCGTTGGCAGCCTAGAACACATTTCCTCGTATCTATAAAGACCTGTGCAACGTAGAGCAGTCATTCTGGAACCAAGACAGGTTCTCTGGGTCATTGATTTCAAATATGTCACGTTTGACCTTTTCCGACATACACGTCCGCCATTTTTAAAGATAGCTGCAGCCAAAACTAATATTCCTATATATCACGAACTACGTCACATAGAGCGCTAATTTTGTTGTCACAATATAGGTATGTGGACAGCCGATTGCAGTGTTATGAAAGATTTCAGAATGCAGTGAAGGTAATCCGTAGAGTTATGACAGCTTTCTACACGCTATTTCCACCAGAAGAGTGCAGTTGTCATAATATCTGAATGGCCAAAGTATGTAAAGCGATTGACAAGCCTGGCCATGGGACATCCAATGTACGATGTCCGACGACAAACTGGAACTGCATTCTGGGTCCGGACACACCGGAGAAATGCATTCTGTATCAGGACAGACCGGAGAAGCTTCGCTGCCCCGCTTATTCAAAACGTGACGCAGTGAGTGTAGGTTACAAGAATATCACCAAAAAAATCATGGGTTTCGACAGGGCTGGTTGCTAGCCTTAGGCAATCAATCTATCAATGTTACATGATGGTGTGGGCGGGTTTGGAGCAACTTCCCGGCAGCACAAAGCGAAATGGCATGACTCATGTAGATTGCAACTCAACAAGACAAAACATCAGCGAACAGAGATCATGAAAATCATATTGAAGACAATACAGATGCCTCCAAGAGGTTCACCCGTTAGTCTGTAGAAAAAGCACCGCCTTCCACCCAAAATATGTTTCTTCTGCGGCATGCTTCCAGTTGGAGAGTCGTTAAGCAAAGCATCGACCTTTCATGTTGATGTTCCCATCAGACAGTGTGCTGTCAAATTGCAACATACTGTCCTTCTTGCGAAACTAACTGCTGGAGACATGATCGCACAAGAGGCCAAATATTATAACAAATGCCTGGGTTCTTTGTACAACAAAGCACGCGAAGTGGCAACATCTGATGAACGTGAAGTAGACTCTGATTATCATGCCATCGCACTGGCTGGACTCATCTAATATATTGAAGAAGCCTGCATGGGCAGTCTTGTTGTACCCGCTGTTGCGGAACGAGAGAATGAATACCAGCTTGCTTTCCAGATACGGAAGCTCACAAGCAAGGCCGTGAAGTGGTTCTCGTTTGCAATAAAGATGTTGGATCGGCAATACGAAAGGCGTGTGAAAATGCTGCTGATAATGATGCCGTTTATCTTGCTAACGTTGTCAGGAGAGACATGTTCAAAATGTAAAGGCAATTCAGCAGTCCATTTGATGCCAAACGCCAGTAAGAATCTGTACCAGTTTCACTCTTGGTATTAGTAGATATGGTGTTGAGCAGAACAAACATAAAAACACGATTAAGCTTGCATCCGTGCATCAGCCAACTCCCTGGCATAGGTACTGATGTTCAATTGTTCGGTTCGCCGCAGAGACGATGTCGCTGCTTGTACTACTAAGCACAATCAAGAACGGAAAACGCCACTGCCGATCTATCTAGGTGTGACGGTCCATACTAAGACTCTCAAACGTGATCTTGTGGACAATGTCTATTACCTGGGCCTGAGACAGGGTACTCAATATCTCCATTGAACTGGGCAACAACATCTGTCGTCATTATGAGAAGGAACAAGCCATGTGTCCACCGCGACTCAAAGGCGGTATCTTCACGACAGCAGCAATAGACAACATCGACCACAATCCGAGTTCAACTACATCACATGACTCGTTCCATTGAACAGGAATATCCGTATTCCAATATTCAGCCGACAAGTTGAGAGGAGTGCAATATACTGTCGAAACTACCCAGCCAAAGATTGCAAAGCCGCCAAGAAGACGGTTGGCACAGATGATAATCGCGGCTCCGGAGCGTCCATTTCCAAGTGAATAGTGTTGGAACAGGAATGAAAATGGCGACTCGAAAAAATGCTGGATAACTCTTCCTGAAGCGACGCAAGCTTGCCGAGAACTGCGCTGTGGTTGCAAGAAGGCATGTATTTAACTTTGTAAGTGCCTCAAGACAGGACGTCAACACACTGTATTTGCTATGGTGGTGGATTGTGTGCTTCTAGCTAATGTGTGATACAATAAATATTAGCACGTGTTGTATATAGGAAGTGTCACATTTTGCATAGGACGTTTTAGTCATGGACAGTGTGTACATACTTATCGTGTGACATACACACATGTGTTACATGCATACTGAACTGTCACACACGACGTAGTAAGTTTCTGCTGACAACATGTCACAAAACATGGAATCAAACAATGATGCTCCCATTGTTATATTTTTTTATAAAATAAACAAAGAGTTAAACCTGCGAGGCGTTTTGAAGGTAACATAATCTTTCATACTTAGCAAGGAATTGAACGATGTTTGATCCTCCTCACGTGAGTGTAGCCTAGCTAGTTCAATAGCGTTTGATAATAGCCATTGTAGAAAATAACCGCTATTTTAATCGTCATCTAGAAAAAGACCCGAGACGAATGTCCGACAACATCAAAAGTAACATATTTAAAATAGCAGCAGGTAAAACCTTAATTTTGACACTAACGTTATCTCTAGATAGTTGTGTTCTTAAGATATGAGGAAAATTGGCTTTGAAAGGCGCCATCTTTAAAACTGGCGGATGTTAATGTTGGAGAAGGTCATACGTACGTAACATATTGGAAATCGTTGAAAAACTTTTATTTTGACACAAACGTCGTGATTCTGATTGCAACAGTTTAAAGATATGGACACAATTCGTTTTAATGGCGGATACCAAGGTCGAGAAATTTAAAATGCAAAATATTTCACAACTGTGAAATCCGCTGACAACAAAATTAATGCTCTAGGTGGTGTAGGTCATGATATATAGGATTATTAGTCTTGGCGGGCGCCATCTTTAAAATGGCGGATGTGAATGTCGGAGAAGGTCAAAATTAATATATTTGAAACTGGTAACTCCGAAAACCTATGTTTAGATACTAAAACGACTTATTTACGTGATGCAGTTATTAAGATATGAGAACATAGGTTTACGGCGGCCATCTTGAAATACGGCCGCCAATGGCTTACAGAGCGAAATTTTTGTATATATGCTCTACGTTTGCACCAAATTTCATGCTTGTATCATATAATGCACAATTCATACACATATCGGCTGGCCTATGTGTATATCTACCGCCTTATGTGGTACATTTTACTCAACATTCACGACCTTGTCTTTATTTGTCCACAGACAGGACCAATGGTAGAAGGTATTCCACCAATGGAAGCAAGTGAAAGATTGAGCATTTATCAGGTACGATCAACCATTGTATTCATTATACTGTTTTATATAACAAAAAATATCATGGCTAAACATTTTATAAGTTCATTTTTGCTTTATTTTAAGAAGTGTGTATAATAGTTGCTTTGTTGTGTGTGTGTGTGTGTGTGTGTGTGTGTGTGTGTGTGTGTGTGTGTGTGTGTGTGTGTGTGTGTGTGTGTGTGTGTGTGTGTTGTACATGTACATGTACATGTACATGTACTAATAATTATAATTTATAATTGTGAAGTGTAAGTATCATCTACATATAATTTATTTTTATATTATATATTATATATAATAATATATGTATATATACAAATACACACATTACCCAATATATATAACATACATACACACACACATATACATACTAATAATAAAATATATCATACATAACATACTATTATATACATCATTACAATAAAACACACACACACACACAACACTAACACACATTACCACATTCACACACACACAACAAAGCAACTATTATATACACTTCTTACAATAAATCACAAATGAACTTATAAAATGTTTAGCCATGCTATTGTTTTTTTTTAGAAAACATGAAAACATGATTA
>JAODUO010000045.1:350000-352500 GCA_025642075.2 Ridgeia piscesae
GTTGAGTATTTTGGTAGTATGGGTATCATTGAGTATGTATGGGAAATGACAATGTTGTGATAATCTATTCCATTAGCTAATTTTATACGTTGCAGGAGGCGAAGAGGTTCAGTAACATTGACAAAACCTGGGTGCGAATTATGAATAAAGCTCATGAGACACCAAATGTGGTGGAATGCTGTGTAGGAGATGAGACATTGGGACAACTTTTGCCTCATTTGTTGGAGCAACTCGAAATGTGCCAGAAATCATTAACCGGGTTAGTTGTGTTTCTAAGTATCTGTTCTTAGTTTAGTTATATTATTCCAGAGTAATGGGACAGTGAGGAAGAAGTCATGAAACAGTACTAACGTTAATGTGATAATACAAGTAATGAGAAATATACAGCACCTAATATTGAGATATACCATGCCTGTTGCTCTTTTTTACTGTTATAGTATATATGTATATATATATATATATATATGTGTGTGTGTGTGTGTGTGTGTGTATGTATGTATATATATATATATATATATATATATATATATATATATATATATATATATATATATACATACTTACATGTACACAAACACACAATATATATATATATATATTTATATATTATTAATATATTTACGTTTATTATTATGACTATAGTATTGCTAGTATTAGCGTTTTGTTTCTAATTTCAAATATAAGGTAATAATTTTAAAGAATATAATTTAATGTGTAAATACATATATCACTTAATTTATACATAGGATATTCTACACGGTTTTTTATCACAGCGTATCACTGCTTTATATTGTATTAGTTTCATCATTATTTAAGCAGTATATGCAGATGTATTATTACAACGTCTACTTATTTACATGTATATACACACTCGTGAACGGGACAGACGTCCCGGATTTGATGGTGTCAAAATAGAGGTTTATTATTATTATTATTATTGTTACCATACAATATTATTTAATTATAACCGTTTCAGGTACCTGGAAGGAAAACGACTCATCTTCCCAAGGTTCTTCTTTGTCTCTGACCCAGCATTACTTGAAATTCTAGGTCAGGCTAGCGATTCGCATACTATTCAGGTAATAATGTTTGTCATTTTAATTGTTTCATGTACATGTTATGCAATTTGTGTTATCCTCATCTATGTTTAACAGTTTAAAAACTAACATAGCTTTTAATTGCCGCTTTTAAACGTATTAATTACTAAATAGTTAATGTTATGATAACCTACAAAGGGTTAACTGTTTAACGGAATACAACATATTTTATTCCACCAGCTTTCTGTTGAATGTTACATTTCCTGTTTCTTCTTAAAACTAGTTAATTGTTTATTCATAATTAATATTATTTTGTGTTTCTAGTTAAACCTATAAATCCCTGAAACATATTAAGTTTTGTTTTAATTGTTTCATGCAAATATATAAGTTTTAATTATCCATCAAGTAGGATATGAATACGCGTACATCGTCATAATTTCTTCGTTTACTTTTCAAACAAGTATTTCTCTACTATTTAATATTATATGATAAACAAATAGTTCCATTCTAATGGAGGATGAATAATGCTAGATTTAATAAGTGTTCAGTTTTATCCATTGTAGGCACACTTGTTGGGAATATTTGAGAACGTAGCCAGTGTGCAGTTTCACGACAAGGAGTACGACAGAATGCTGTCATGCATATCGCGGGAAGGCGAAGTGGTTACTGTACGTAGACTACTTAACAAACAGTGTGTTTCATCACCTCACGTGTATGCATGCAATTAGTTTGAAAATGAACATTCACTTTTCAAATGTAACATGTAATTCAGCGATGCAGGTGCACAATGACATGTTTACTCTACGTAGACATATATTTGCTTGGTTCGTCTTCTAGCTGGAGAAACCAGTGCATGCACGTGGCAACGTTGAGATGTGGCTAGGCGATTTGTTAGTAATGCAACAAAAATCACTGCATGCAGTCATCAGAGAAGCTTACCAAATGATCAACGACCAAGCCTTTGATTTGCTCGCCTTTTTCAATGACTACATTGCACAGGTGTGTACATTCCCCATACATCTTAGAAACACGCTTCCATTTTTGTTTCCTGGCATTTACCTATAACCGGCATTGCCAGCTGCCTGATAAAGGAATACAACACAAAGGGTGTACTATGCAGTGAACGATTATGGTGACTATTTGATGCTGCCGTTATTTATGATGTTTTTACATGTTTACTGTCAATACAGCTAACAGTTCAAACAATTACGTTCATCTGAAACATTTCCATTAATAATGATCTTGGAAGTGGAAAACAAATATTTCTTGAAGTAAGTATGCCACTCAGAGGTGAATTTCAGTGTATTTTCGTCTGTGCAAAATTGATAGAAAACTATTTATCAAACTTTTGTAATTTATATCAGTATATGAAACCAATAAAAGTAGTTTATTACAAAACGTTACTAAAACATGACTTTACCAAATAATGGTTTTGCAAGATGTATAATGTTGTGCGTGTCCAA
>JAODUO010000045.1:357500-392500 GCA_025642075.2 Ridgeia piscesae
TTGATTTATATGTTGTAGCATTGATTGGTTTTAGATTGTTCTGTTTCAAACTGTATTATACACCCTCGTTTATTTATTTTATTTTATTTAGTTATGTTAGCTTATTTATATATTTATCTTAGCTTATTTAATTATTTATCTTAGCTTACTTAATTATTTATCTTAGCTTATTTTATTTTAGCTTATTTATTTAATTCAAATATATTTAAGACTTAGTCAATACGTCATACTAATGGGAAGCGCTTTGTGGCATTTATTTACTGAAAAAACGCTAAATTAAGAAACGGAATTATTATTATAGGACTAGCTGAGTCTGGCTCTTGGGGCTGCTTTGATGAGTTCAACCGAATCGAGTTGCCCGTGTTGTCCGTGGCTGCCCAGCAAATCTACATCATTCTGACAGCCAAGAAGGAGAGGAAGAAGGACTTCATATTCTCAGATGGAGATCATGTCACCTTGAATCCTGAATTTGGACTCTTTCTCACAATGGCGAGTGGATTTTGTAATAATTTTGTTTAACCTATTTCCCTAGCATCACGTTGGAAATTCGTTTAATTAATGTATCCTGGAATAGGTTACCAATACAAGTGTTCTGATGGTATCGCATCTACCAGAGCAGCATTGTACAATATTGTAAAAGCACAGGTGTGTAGTGGCTAGAGCTTCGTATTTTCCACCAAGAGAACCTGTCAAATCGTGAGCAGTTATGTTCACTCTACATTGTTCCAGTTCACTCTGCTGTATATATGAGTACATGGCTGTAGACAAAGTGGATATTTGTATACGGATAGTCTTCATGCATTAGTTGCAGCGTGGTTGGATGCTTCCCGTAGAAGTCCAGATGGTTTTAAATAAAACAATTGCGACTAATATTATGTTGGGGTATGTAAACTATAATTGTACTTGTCAGAATGTTTGAGTTGCACACACTGTCAATATTTAATGCCATACCACCTTTCAATGAATGGGCCCAATTATTAATCAGATTGTTAGTCTGAAATTTAAGAATCTAAGCTTGGCTGTGTGGTTGTTTAACTCATATTATTCACATTGCTTAAAGTAATAATATAACTGGTAATGGGTCTAGATATTAGTCCGTTTGTGTTAGTACAACAGCTTGCATAGTTACATGTTTACACTTGTTGGCACTTTTAGTGTTATTACATATTTTGCTCTCCAGAATCCTGGTTATGCTGGTCGACAAGAATTGCCTGAGAATCTGAAAGTGCAGTTCAGGACAGTGGCTATGATGGTTCCAGACAGACAGGTACAAATAGTTATACTCTTGATGTGTTTATATATATGCCATTATTCGAAATAGTTGTGATGCTCAGAGATGTCCCCGAATAATTTGTTGTATGTAAGTATTATTGTATTATTTACATTGTGCAAAAATGCAATTATATTATGTTAGCACGTTATGCTATTTTATGGAAATGTTATTTTAATAATTACATATATATTTGTGAGAAAAAATGCTAAAAGACAAATTTGATCAAAAACATTATTTCTTATACAAAATTAATGTATGTCATAAAATAATATAATGATTGTTTGTTGGCAGAAAATAAACGTTTGACATAAATAAAAATTTCCGCGGAACCATCATACGATAATTTTTTTACTATGATTATGATAATGGCATATTATGAGTATTTCGTAAGCATCATACATTGTAAATAACTCTTGCAGATCATCATACGAGTGAAACTGGCCAGTTGTGGCTTTGTTGACAACATCGTTCTATCACAGAAGTTCTTTGTGCTATACAAACTCTGTGAAGAGCAGTTGTCTAAGCAGGTAATATTTTCAATTTATAATAAATATAATAGTCAGTCCAAACATAATGTATAGTTAGAAAATTCAAATTTTTTCTAAGACATTAAGCTAATAACATAATTTATCTGCAATTGTCAGTTAGCAATCAACTAACAGGCACATTGCAGTGCAAAGTTACATTCCATTGGTACTGCCATACAAGTAATCCGTTTAATATCGACGTGCTTGTTGATGTTATTTGCCATAGAGTGCTTATTCCTGACGTCATTGGCACACTGAGACGAGGCCCACTGGTGCTGATACAGTCGCCACATTTTGATTGGGTATTGAAGCAGTTTACTAGTATAGTTTGTCACCTTTCTTAATTGTTGCAGTGTGCATGTTTCAGTTGATGTGTTTGTCTTCATTAGGTTCACTACGACTTTGGTTTGAGGAACATATTATCAGTGTTGAGATCACTTGGCTCGGAGAAACGTGCACGAATTGGCGAAACAGAAACCACTATAGTAATGAGGATTTTAAGAGACATGAATATATCTAAACTGGTAAGTTGTTGTCAACAACGGGTAATAGCTAACATATATATCGTATATTGTATACAAGGTTATATTACATAAATGTATAGTTGGTTATCCTTGTTGAAATCGAGGATATTTTGTGCATATAGGTTGATGAAGATGAGCCACTATTCTTGAGTCTGATAGCTGACTTGTTCCCAGCAATTCAACTAGAAAGTGGTTCGTATGCTCTACTTCAGCGAGCTATTGAAAATTCGGTGCAGTCATTGCAGCTGATCAATCATCCTTCTTGGAATCTCAAAGTTGTCCAGGTATTTATATTTTAAAGACAATCAATTAAAAACATAGTTTGAAATTTCACTCCATTTCCGACACCATATGACATGCATTCAAACACCAATAGAACAATATATTGAATGCATTTCGCGGATACTACCGTACAGGTGACTATAGAAATCGTGCAGAGCACATTTGTGCATTTTAAACTGTGATTTACAAAAATGGTCACTACGCAGAATCATTATTTGATTTACATGATATACATCGATAGCACTTACAATAAATAATTTACTTTGAAGTTGTATGAAACACAACTCGTTCGACACGGCATGATGGCTCTCGGACCAAGTGGAGCAGGCAAGTCTTGCTGCATCAATGTACTGATGAAATCCCTCAGTGAGATGGGAATGCCACACAGGGAAGTGAGAATGAACCCTAAAGCAATAACAGCACCGCAGATGTTTGGTCGTCTTGACGTTGCAACAAATGATTGGACAGATGGTATATTTTCTACCCTCTGGAGGAGAACCCTTAAAATAAAGAAAGGTCCGTGGAACGTTTGTGTACTTTGATATCAAGGTTTCATCCAGTGCTTTTGCTTTATGAATATGTCAGTATGTGTGCGTGTGGTTGCGTGTGCATGTGTATGTGCAGTGCTGTAACAAGTACTCCAGAAAAGTAACTAAGTAAAAGTAAAAGTAACCTCCCAAAAAACTACTTAAGTAAAAGTAAAAGTACCCTCGAAAGAAACTACTTAAGTAAAAGTATCGCTCCACAAAACTACTTAAGTAAAAGTACAAAAGTATTCGGTCAGTGCCAATAATATATATATATATATATATATATATATATATATATATATATATATATATACATACATACATACATACATACATACATACATACATACATACATACATACATACATACATACATACATATATAAACTTATATAAGGTCTTCTTATGCCAGCAGTTCAATTATGCTGTTGATGTTTGTCTTTTGTGATAGGTTTAATTATCTTAGCTTAAGATAATGACTAAATTTAATGTGTTTTGATATTTAAAAGTAGCGTTCATATTTACTACGATTCCATTTTGTATCTACTACCAACTACATTTCAGCCACTGCACCACAAACCTTGTAGAACAGGAAGGTACTGCGTGTCGACCGCGCAGTCTATGCGATGTTCAGAAAACATTGTTACACACTGTTGAATGTTGAACAAAATAAATTTCAGTTGTGAAATAAATTATGCACCAACAGACCACGATGTATGGAAATGAACGATAATATGAAATCTAAAATAATAACCTGGCTCTCAGTCGCTGAACGCGCATAAAGGTTCAAAACTAAAATAAATACGCTCATTATTGGCACAATTTCCTTCGCCTTTCAGTTATCCTTAAAATACCGATTTATAACGCGCATTTACCACGCCAGAACGACTACGACTCCCTATTTTATAGGCGGTTGATGAATTCTTTAAGATTATGCATAAGTAGCATGTTTTGCGTGGCGAAGTGTTACGCCTAATATTTGCGACGCAATTCATCATGACATTTCAGCCGAGCATTATACTGATCTTTTCTATTGAGTGCAACCTATTTATCCGATTTCTAAACAAGAAATATCAATGAATCTCAATTGCAATTTTCAAGCCATTGACTCGCGGCTTTGTTGATGCGCCGGTCTTACGGAAACACCGATGTGCGAAGCCAGGACTGGCAGCAGGGAAATGCGACTGATCATTGATGTCTGCACAAAACAAACAATGCCTTGCTCCACATTTACTCTTTAATTGACCTTAATCAAACAAACTCTTCATGGGTTTTAACACACGCTGGGACGTCTCGAAAACCACACGCCAGTTATATAATAGATCAGCTTAAAACACGATTGATGCCATGATGTCGGCCCGAGCGCAAAGCAAACAACAACTACACAATCAGGGATCGAGGGTAATTTAAAAATTGGTAGTAGACCAACGTAAAGTAACGCAAAATATATAAGTAAAAAGTAAGAAAGTAAACAAAAAAGTACAAGTAAAAGTAATTCCCCCAAAATGTACTTCGTTACAAGTAGATTTCAAAATAAACTACTTAAGTAATGTAACGAAGTAAATGTACTTCGTTACATCCCACCACTGTGTATGTGTATGTATAAACGCTCACACACTGATATATATATATATATATATATATATATATATATATATAGTATATATATATATATGTATATATGTGTGTATATATATATAAATATATATATATATATATATATATATATATAAGATAAGATCGCTTTACTGCCATGTGTTTTCATTGCAGTTACAATAAAACATTGGAATGCGTTGTAATGCTGGGTCGTCGTACAAGTATCTTAACATGACAATACACTCATATACACCAGATGATTATGATAAAATATACTAAATAATAGTTGATATGATCAAGTATAAATATAAAATCATAAAATGTGGAATAAAATAATATATACTAAATTATGTTAAGGTATACACACTAAACACAGAGTGAAAGTGGAATAAGTATGCACCACAGATGGGAGAAAAATCACTTCTGTTTTGAGAAAGCTTGTACGGCTAGGGAGGAAATATACATAGTATTCGAACATAATTATATATATATATATATATATATATATATATATTAATGTAATAATACACTATTGGTTTAGCACTATATATGTGTGTGTATATATATATATATATATATATATATATATATATATAAGAAGAAGAAGAATTTTTTTTATTCGACCAGTATTTCAAACAAATATAAAAATCAAAGCAAACACGGTAATAATCTATAATAACTAACAATACCACGTAGGTCGGGAGACTCCTCTAAGACCATGCTAGTCGCTATCGAGGAGCCACCGTTCAGGAAAATTCATGTACAAAATTATCTAAAACAAATTCTCCCAGAGACAGAGAAAAAAAAACATAATTTAAAGATGCATGTGCGCAGTTGACATGGTTATAGTATCTGTAGACACTGTTTTAAACACACACACACACACACACACACACACACACACACACACACACACACACACACACACACACCACGCACGCACGCACGCACACACACACACACGCACACACACACACACACACACACACGCACACACATACATATATATATATATATATATATATATATATATATATATATATATATATATATATATATATATAATAACACACACACACCATCTCCGACTGCCTAATAAGCAAGTTACAAAAAGTGCAAAACGCTGCCACTCGGCTAGTGGTCCGCTGCCACAGATGGGACCATGTTACACCAGTACTCAAGAAACTGCACTGGCTTCAGCGTTCAGTACTCAAGTATGCTACTGGCGTTTCATGCACAACACGGACTGGCGCAAGCTTACATCACTGGCCTACTCAAATAAAGAGCTACTAGAGTGTTGCTTTCAACTACGAAAAATGACCTGTACGTGCCGTCTCGGTATCAGGTCCACGGCTATGGAATTCACTACCAACTGAGATGAAGACAAGCTGTTGCCTCGTGACTTTTAAAAGACTAAAAACGCGTCTTTAATTTTATTATGATGCACATATATCAGAACCTTAATTATGAAATGTTGAAATATATATATTTACATGTGTAATCATATTCTAGTTATCATTGGTGTTGGTGTAACCATATGTCTGAAAGTATTCATCCTATTGTGTTAACATTCTTTCAATTTACTGGCTACAACCTTAACTGGTTCCGTTGTCAGCATGGCATCGTGTATTGTATATTTGTTATTTGTTGATTATGTTTGTTTGTATGATTTATACGATTGCGAAAATAAAATATCTATCTGTCTATCTATTCCAGGCTACGCACGCAGTGTAAGCACCTGTCAGTTATGTATGTATGTATGTATGTATGTATGTATGTATGTATGTATGTATGTATGTATGTATGTATGTATGTATGTATGTATGTATGTATGTATGTATGTATGTATGTATGTATGTATGTATGTATGTATGTATGTATGTATGTATGTATGTATGTATGTATGTATGTATGTATGTATATATATATATATATGTATATATATATATATATATATATATATATATACGTATTATTTATATTTATAATATATTGCTATACTAATTTATTCGGTGATTATTTAGCTATACAAGAATGATTTATAATGACTAATGTTGTGATGGCAGATGATCATATCTGGCTGATACTCGATGGCCCAGTGGATGCCATCTGGATTGAGAACTTGAACTCTGTGTTAGACGACAACAAGACATTAACACTGGCGAATGGAGATCGAATCCCAATGGCTGCCAACTGTAAGATCCTCTTCGAGGTACACAACATTGACAATGCTTCGCCAGCGACTGTGTCGAGGAATGGTATGGTCTTCACGAGTTCGTCAGCTCTCGATTGGCGACCCATTCTCCAGGCAAGTGATCTACCCTCTGTATTAAAATAAGAGAACAATCAAACCAGCGGCGATACGTTACTCTGTCTATTTATCTGTGAACCAATATCATCATAATATTTAAATATGTCCATGAAAGTGGTTCCTATTGTCCGGGAAGGAGGTCGCAATTTCAATACAGTGGACGCAGTCGATTGCTTTATCCCTGATCAAAGCTGGATACATCTGTGTCATAGACTATTTATTGTCTCCTAAATAAATGTTATATTTAAAATTAATTAAATTAATGTGTAGTATACATTTTATTGGTAGGGATGGCTCGCAAACAGATCCATGCAAGAATCATCATTGATACTGGACTTTTTCGATAAGATATTCAACGATATATATTTGTTTGCCGATGTAACTCTTTTACCAAAGATGAAGGTCCTTCAGTGCAATCAGATCAGACAGGTAAGTTTGTATACTATAATTATGTATTTATATGTATATGTATATATTATATTCCGACTGCCTAATAAACAAGTTACAAAGAGTGCAAAACGTTGCTCTCGGCTAGTATATATATATATATATATATATATATATTATATATATATATATATATATATATATATATATATATATATATATATATATATATATATATATATAATATATATATATGCACATGCTATTTTCACCAGTTGTTTCCAGGTGTAGCCCATCCTGCTGGTATCTGATTCAAGAGCTGGTGTCTGCTTCAAATTGCAAAAATGTTAATAATAAAGGTCAATTACGTGTTTGGTCAACTATAGTAGTAAGTCCTCTTAAGCGATCCCTATCACGCCAACAGCCTGCATCCAAACAATGTTAAACGATCTTATCATGCTAACAGCCTGCATCCAAACAATGTTGAACGATCTTATCATGCTAACAGCCTGCATCCAAACAATGTTAAACTATCCCTATCTTGCCAACAGCCTGCATCCAAACAATGTTAAACTATCCCTATCTTGCCAACAGCCTGCATCCAAACAATGTTAAACGATATTATCATGCTAATAGCCTGCATACAAACAATGTTAAACGATCCCTATCATGCCAACAGCCTGCATTTAAACAATGTTAAACGATCCCTATCATGCCAACAGCCTGCATTTAAATAATGTTAAACGATCCCTATCTTGCCAACAGCCTGCATCTAAACAATGTTAAACGATCCCTATATTGCCAACAGCCTGTATCCAAACAATGTTAAACTATCCCTATCTTGCCAACAGCCTGCATCCAACAATGTTAAACGATCCCTATCATGCCAACAGCCTGCATCCAAACAATGTTAAACTATCCCTATCTTGCCAACAGCCTGCATTCAAACAATGTTAAACGATCTTACCATGCTAACAGCCTGCATCCAAACAATGTTAAACGATCTCATCATGCTAACAGCCTGCATCCAACAATGTTAAACGAACCCTATCACGCCAACAGCCTGCATCCAAACAATGTTAAACGATCTTATCATGCTAACAGCCTGCATCCAAACAATGTTAAACTATCCGTATCTTGCCAAGAGCCTGCATCCAACAATGTTAGACGATCCCTATCATGCCAACAGCCTGCATCAAAACAGTGCTAAACGATCCCTATCTCGCTAACAGCCTGTATCTAAACAATGTTAAACGATCCCTATCTTGTCAACAGCCTGCATCCAAACAATGTTAAACGATCCTATCATGCTAACAGCCTGCATCCAAACAATGTTGAACGATCTTATCATGCCAACAGCCTGCATCCAAACAATGTTAAACGATCCCTATCATGCCAACAGCCTGCATCCAAACAATGTTAAACTATCCCTATCTTGCCAACAGCCTGCATTCAAACAATGTTAAACGATCTTACCATGCTAACAGCCTGCATCCAAACAATGTTAAACGATCTCATCATGCTAACAGCCTGCATCCAACAATGTTAAACGAACCCTATCACGCCAACAGCCTGCATCCAAACAATGTTAAACGATCTTATCATGCTAACAGCCTGCATCCAAACAATGTTAAACTATCCGTATCTTGCCAAGAGCCTGCATCCAACAATGTTAAACGATCCCTATCATGTCAACAGCCTGCATCAAAACAGTGCTAAACGATCCCTATCTCGCTAACAGCCTGTATCTAAACAATGTTAAACGATCCCTATCTTGTCAACAGCCTGCATCCAAACAATGTTAAACGATCCTATCATGCTAACAGCCTGCATCCAAACAATGTTGAACGATCTTATCATGCCAACAGCCTGCATCCAAACAATGTTAAACGATCTTATCATGCCAACAGCCTGCATCCAAACAATGTTAAACGACCCCTATCATGTCAACAGCCTGTATCCAAACAATTTTAAACGATCTTATAATGCTAACAGCCTGCATCCAAACAATGTTAAACGATCTTATCATGTCAACAGCCTGCATCCAAACAATTTTAAACGATCTTATAATGCTAACAGCCTGCATCCAAACAATGTTAAACTTTCCCTATCTTGCCAACAGCCTGCATCCAAACAATGTTAAACTATTCCTATCTTGCCAACAGCCTGCATCCAACAATGTTAAACGATCCTATCATGCTAACAGCCTGCATCCAAACAATGCTAAGCGAGCCCTATCTTGCCTACAGCCTGCATCCAAACAATGTTAAACGAGCCCTATCTTGCCAACAGCCTGCATCCAACAATGTTAAACGATCCCTATCATGCCAACAGCTTGCATCAAAACAATGTTAAACGATCCCTATCTCGCTATCAGCCTGCATCCAAACAATATTAAACTATCCCTATCTCGCCAACAGCCTGCATCCAACAATGTTAAACGATCTTATCATGCTAACAGCCTGCATCAAAACAATGTTAAACGATCCCTATCATGCCAACAGACTGCATCAAAACAGTGTTAAACGATCCCTATCTCGCTAACAGCCTGTATCTAAACAATGTTACACGATCCCTATCTTGCCAACCGCCTGCATCCAACAATGTTAAACGATCCTATCATGCTAACAGCCTGCATCCAAACAATGTTAAGCGAGCCCTATCTTGCCAACAGCCTGCATCCAACAATGTTAAATAATCCCTATCATGCCAACAGGCTGCATCAAAACAATGTTAAACGATCCCTATCTCGCTATCAGCCTGCATCGAAACAATGTTAAACTATCCCTATCTTGCCAACAGCCTGCATCCAAAAAATGTTAAACGATCCATATCTCGCTATCAGCCTGCATCCAAACAATGTTAAACTATCCCTATCTCGCCAACAGCCTGCATAAAAACAAAGTTAAACGATCCCTATCTCGCCAACAGCCTGCGTCAAAACAATGTTAAACGATCTCTATCTTGCCAACAGCCTGCATCCCAACAATGTCAACAACCTGCAACCTGTTGCATGATATATTTTATTAGTAACTAACCGAGTTATCCATCGATCCTTTGGGAAAAGGCATTCACCCGCGCTAAAACGTTTGACGATTGTGCTACATTGCTCCAGCATGTCCCAGAAATACGGGTAGTTCACTTGCTCACATGCACGACGTTACAAAATGATAAAGTGTGGCAGGAAACGTCGGTGCCTGTGTAAAGCGGTGGCGATATTCAACCGCAAATTATTAAAAAAGAATGCAGAATGTTTCCGTCATTCAGCGACGTAGTTGTAGTTGCCTTTACGATGACGTAAACACATGAATTTCTGCGGATGGAAAAACGTTTGAAACATGTTGAAATGTTGAACCCCAAATTATCCAACTCGATGGATGAATTTTGAGAAAAGAAAGAGTCAATCCACGAACCATCCTAGCGCACACAAATGTTCAACCCGAAACATGCAAAACAGATGATGATTTGGGGTTAAAAACAAACACGCAAACAAAAAACACTGGGTTCTGATATAGAAACAATTATATAGATGGTGCACTCGCATTATGATGAAAAACAGCTAGCTTTTTTGTAGACTGGGAACGATCATTGGGTGTACAGAATTAATTATAAGTTAAACTGCTGCCTTAGTCTCCTACTGAGTTGCCTCAATAGGCAGATAACTGTAGTTCATAGATAGCTGTAGTTCATATCTGTTTACTCTCTTCAACATGTACAATATTGGTAAACATAATCTAGGATATGCATGTTATTGCGTTACCACCCTTAAGTAAGGTTTTCAAATAACCTTGAACAACAATTAAATGGTGATATTTTACAGCAGTAAGTGTGTTATGCAACATTAAACGTTCATTATCATTACCAGTTTTAATACAAATTAATGCAGTCTGTAAATTGTGATATGTACATCGTTAAAACCTACCAGGATATTTATGTCTGCTTTATCACCCGGATTATGTTGATTTAGCAAAAGATGGAATGATATAATACATACTGGTGTTTTTGTGTTTTTATTTGCAGGCCTGTGACTTGCTAGAAGGTTTGATTCCGACCAAGGAAGACAAAAGTCAATTGCCACGGAATCACATGGAAAAGTTATTCATATTTGCAATTATGTGGAGCATGGGTGCACTGCTTGAGTTGGACGACAGAGCGAAATTAGAACAATTCATGTTGAAACACGAATCGGGTTTTAGCTATCCAACTGTGCAAAGTGATGAAACAATATTTGAATATGTGGTAGACAGTTCTGGTACGTATTTTGTTAAGTATTGCTGTTGATTAACAGTGAGACACAAATGGGTTCCTGAAATCATTGATTTTCTGTTAGAAAAAAAGGATGTTGATATTATTTTATGTTTGCCTCTATGTCCACCATCTTGGGTTTTACATGCAGAGGCACATACAAAGTAACATGAAGCCTAGTGTTGTCATAACAACATTTTTTATTGATAACTAGGCATACAGATATTAAAACAACTAAACATGCTTTCCACGTTTATTCTTTCCTGGTAGAAAGAGGGGTATCAGCGTTTCTTATGGTTAAATTTAGTTGAACAATTACTGAATTAGATAAAACAGAATATTGTTATCTTCGCTTTCCTGAAATTGTTTCCTTAAATTCCAGAAACAACTGATCAGTGGGATCCACATTTAATTATGTGTTATTAAATAATATGAAAATGCATTCATAAAGAGAACTAGCATGAATTTCTTATTGCGCCTGTTTATCGCTCTTCGTGTATTAGCATGCCTTTGTACAAAGCTATACATATAAAAATATATATATATGTGTGTGTATATATATATATATATATATATATATATATATATATATATATATATATATACATAGCTAGGCATTTTGTTCTAGGTCTTGTACATTTTATAATTGAAAAGCTATCATTGACATATTAAAAATAGACTATAAAGTAGGGAAAGGTGAATGGATTATTTCCATTTTTATATATATATATATATGTATTATAAAATGTATTATATATGTATATATATATATATATATATATATATATTATATATATATATATATATATATATATATATATACTATAGGCATTATATATATATAATTATATATATATATATTATATATATATATATATATGTATTATATATATATATATATATATATATATATAATATAGCATTTTGTTCTAGGTCTTGTACATTTTATAATTGAAAAGCTATCATTGACATATTAAAAATAGACTATAAAGTAGGGAAAGGTGAATGGATTATTTCCATTGTTTTCATTTTAAGTCTTGAAAATGTTAATTATGCAAAATGTTGCTTTTGCCAGGTGAATGGGAACATTGGTCGAAACGAGTGGAGGAGTATGTCTATCCTTCGGACAGTATTCCAGAGTTTGCGTCGATCCTCGTGCCAAATGTTGACAACGTCAGAACAGATTTCTTGATACAAACTATTGCCAAACAAAACAAGGTTAGCTCGTAATATAATCACTCTTGTGGTACATACAATGTAAAAAAAGGAATTTAGAAAAGACTAAACAACATGTGTTGCTAAATCAAACGCAAGCATTTAAAATAAATTATGACACATTTACATAACGATAACGTGTCAGGTGTGCAGACGTACATATAAAGTAATGGTGCAATCTTATATTATCAATACTATTATTTATGTTGTAGCTATCATGGTTATTCAGCACCAAATAAACCTTGTCCAACTGGCAATATGTGAACATATCATTGTCACCAAGATGTGGTTAAATTAATGGTCTTTGCTTGTTGTTGTTTAAGCTGCGTATTCATATGCATTGAACGGTCCGTACATGTTCACAATATCTGCTCCAGGGGGTGTTGCTGATTGGTGAGCAGGGCACAGCAAAGACTGTGATGATCAAGAGTCATCTGTCCAGCTACGACCCAGAAGTGCACCTTTTTAAAGCTCTGAATTTTTCATCAGCAACCACGCCATACATGTTCCAGGTAATAGGACGGTTCTACTGGTCAGTTATTCATATTAAGGGATCACTGAACACGAGAAACGTATTTTGTAAAGCTGATAAATGTCACCAACAATTTATTGTATGAAGTAACTGCATTGAAACTAAGGATATGTCATGATTTTCGTTTTGCTTAAAATAAATTAATTCAGTGCGGGAGGGGTTTATAATAAACAACAGCAACATTTCAAATGAATGGAACAGTGAACCCCCTATGGTAATTTAATCAGATAACATGCTACTAAATACATAATGAATGATAGTAACTTTCTGTTTATAACCATTTTTGAATGTCATGTGGATTTTTACATCTGGGTTATAATCCAGACGACTGCTCCCTATTTCAATGCACAGAAATATTGATATTCACCTCATTATTGTTGTGTGGAAAAGTGGTATGCATAGAATTGTTAGTTTTATATTTGCATTCAGTTTTGTAGCCAAAACTGCGACAACTGAGAAAATGGCACCTAAAGTATTATCTAAGTAATTTTGTGTTTTAAGCATAATGGATATTTCAAATTTTGCACCATTTATGATAGCCTTGCTATGTACGTAAAATATCATAATGGCTCTACAAGTAATACATCATTAATTATGACTCAAATATTTAATTGTTGACCCCTCTCCCTTAATTCGTACACATATTCGACACACCCATTCATACTGTGTTCACATATTATGAATCCTAAATAGATTTTGACTTGTGGCCAACGTAGAACGATAACATATAACTCTCCATAGACATATTTGCATCAAACTCAGGCAATCATCAACAAATATGAAATGCACGCTAACTAAGGAATAAGACATTTTAAATATTTGGTGTGCTAGTTTTTTTAATCTACTCAAAAGATTAAGAAAATAAATATCATAAAAGTAATTTTAACACATTTCAGATGCAGTGTCTCCCCTTAAGCAACAACAATTATCTATATCGCGATTTCAGCCTAAATGTATTGCAAAATAATTCTTCACATATTAAAATGAATGTTATGTTATTATGTCGTATGCCACATCATATGCAACTTACACCCACCTTGGGTAGATAATAATTATTTATAATGGTTTATATGTGACACCACCCGTTCAGTAATTTACATAGAAAAACCAGTTATGGCAGATATGGGAAAAGGGTTGAAAAGAGTTACTTCACAGAGAATACTGTGAGTTTTCAAAATGATCATCTATTTTCTATATCTAGCAACATATGCTAATATTTTGGTGTAATAAACACATTTAAAGATGAGATTATTATCGAGAATTTTCTGCATTGTTGCTTAGAATGCATATTACATCATTGAAGATACAACGACATAATAGCAGCCATTCTGAAAATATTAAAATAGTTTTAATACGTCTGTAAAGCAGACACATTCGCCCATTTATTTTGACATTGGTATGTTCCTCTGTTGTATATTCATTATTTTATAGTGGGTTGTGTAAAAGCACTCCTTTAACAATTTCACTGAATAATAGTTGTCGTGAAAATGGTGTTACTGTTAAAAAGAGTGATTTCTCACAGAAAGCTGTGCGTCTTGCGATGCTGTCACATATTTACCCTCTCTAGGTATGTGGGCCTATCCAAAAATCACTATGAGCATACATCCTTTAAAATGTATCAAGAAACAGTCTGGCTCATGGCCTAATTAGACCGAGGCCATAAGTCAAATTTAAATAAATTGAACTAAGACATTGTAACTTCATTTTGCAAATGTAATACTATTACACTATAACTTTATTTTCGTCCAGAGAACAGTTGAGAGTTACGTGGAGAAGCGCATGGGCAGTACCTACGGTCCACCTGGGGGACGCAAGATGACCGTCTTCATTGATGATATCAACATGCCCATCATCAATGAATGGGGTGATCAGGTGTGTTAATTTATACTGTTCATGATACTCTGCATGAGCAATTGGACGATATCAATAAATCAATCTTTAAATGGATGTTAAATATCACAGAATGATTAGTAGTTCTCTAAAGGTGTTCTTATCAAATACTGTATTTTCAAGCAAAACGGTATATGTTAACAACTAATTGCTGCACTGTTTTTATGCTTGCTCAGGTGACAAATGAGATCACCCGTCAATGCATGGAGATGAGAGGCATGTACAATCTGGACAAGCCGGGCGATTTTACACATGTCGTTGACATTCAGTTCATTGCGGCAATGATTCATCCAGGCGGCGGACGCAACGATATACCAGAGCGCCTGAAACGTCATTTCTCAATCTTCAATTGTACCCTGCCTGCGAACAGTTCTATAGATAAGATATTTGGTAAGGCTTATGTTTCGGCATTGCTTTTCACATCATAATTTTTAATTCTACCCAGTCCAATTGTGTACTATTACCAAACCAGCTAGTTGTAGGGATACGAAAACGCTGTCAATGTATCTTGAGTGAACCGTTTATGTTTATAGGCATTATTGGTTGTGGCTATTTCTGCCCCTCACGTTTCCCATATGAAGACGTTTGTGACTTGACGGCGAAATTGGTTCCAGTTACACGAATTTTATGGCAAATGACAAAGGTAAAAATAGAAAGCCTTTGCATTAATTGTTAATAAAACATTTGCTTTGTTCTTATTTATTTAATACATTCAGGCAGAGCACAAACTGTATCATTACAAAATAAACAGCGAATTGGAATCCACCTATTCTTGCCTCGCTAACACTACACGACGAAACCACACGGGCTGCGTATTAAATCTAGAACATCACGGCGCCGCGAGATACGTTTTGTTGTGGTGATTAATACGAACGGGAGTAATTGCTAAGAGTTTCTTGTAGCATACATAGATATACGGTATGTATTCAATCACGTTCTCCTCAGGTTGAAGTTGTGTCCATGCAGTTAACATTGTTCTTTAAATTCAATGCAACAGATAAAGATGTTGCCAACCCCATCCAAGTTCCACTACGTATTCAACCTACGAGATTTATCACGCATCTGGCAGGGGATGCTTAGGATACAGCAAAACGAATGCATGTCAGAGGTGGAACTACTGAATCTCTGGAAGCATGAATGCTGTAGAGTTATTGCAGACAGGTATTTTGTTTTATTTCACAATATGAATATCGGCCTGAAGCCATGTTTCCATATTTATGTAGGCCATTCGAGTATATAGCTTACGGAACCAATGCAGATATAATGCAGAAACAAACAAATAATAATATCAGTGTAATTTAATTGAATAATTAATGTAGGGGCCGATACTGTAAGCTAGTAAGCTAATAGAATAAACATTTGACAGGATGCATTTTAATATTTGAGGGTCTTTGATTGCACCTGCCGCATTGTAGGTTTACTGTGGAAGAAGACAAGAAATGGTTTGATAACTGCATAAAATCAGTAGTAAATCAGTACCTTAATGACAATCTGGCAACTGATATGGAAGACGAGCCGTACTATGTCAACTTCATGAGAGATGCACCAGAGCCAACTGGAGAGGAAGATCAAGACTTAGAAACTCCAATTGTATATGAAATAGTAAGTATTTTATCAAGAGCTCATGTTTACCGAATGGGACACAATTTGTACACATTCGTTCACATATGATTTTCTTGTTACTGTGGTGATTGTGTTATGAATGTCCATATATACATTTTTGTTAATTTACTGGTATAGCTTGATGGCCTTGACGATTTGAAAACAAAGTTGAAGAGCTTCATGGGCACGTTCAATGAATCAGTTCGTGGAGCAACTATGGATTTAGTATTCTTCAAAGATGCTATGACGCATCTGATTAAGGTAATGATAGCTCTCCTGCGGCATAGGTTCAGTAGTTATTAATGTAAAATAGTTGAGGCTGAATGCTGAACTTTCTCACAAACGACACTATTCAAATATTAGCATAATTCATAACACATCGTATAGTGCATGACATGGCAATACAAATGTTGGATAGCATTATGGCAGTGTGTGTGTGTGTGTGTGTGTGTGTGTGTGTGTGTGTGTGTGTGTGTGTGTGTGTGTGTGTGTGTGTGTGTGTGTGTGTGTGTGTGTGTGTGTGTGTGTGTGTGTGTGTTTTGGTGTGTGTGTGTGTGTGTGTGTGTTGTGTTGTGTTGTGTTGTGTTGTGTTGTGTTGTCTATGTCTGTTATAGTACCAAGAGGTGTATACTGTACATATTAGTTTGGAATTACGTCATATTACTAAAAAGAACTAATTATTGTATCTATTTTGTCACCTTTCAAGGTATTCCTTTATATGTAGCTGAACGTTTCGGAAATGGATGTGCCGTGTTATTGTTATTGCAGTGGTAATAGTCGTTTCATTATCATTGAGATTATTGTAATGGTTTGTTTGAGGTCATTGTGTTTTCCTCATCGCTAGATATCAAGAATACTAGGAACACCAATAGGAAATGCCTTGCTGGTAGGAGTTGGAGGGTCTGGGAAGCAATCTGTTACAAAGCTTGCTTCATTCATTGCTGGTTACACAAACTTCCAGATAACGTTATCCAGGTATGTGAAGTGTTCTTAATTGATGTATTATATAACCCATGACATTTGTCTTATTCCTCAAATAGATGCTTGCGTAACCCTAGTGTTTTTCTTTTTAAAGGTAATCGAACATTTTATTTGTTTCAAGTTTTCAACAAATATATTTGTTTCATCAAATTATTTTGTCACATATACCTATTAATATAAAGTATTAGCAATTTAAAAATATGCACTTACATTCAAATGGTTCTGTATGCATTATTTTGTTTTGTTTGCATTTTAGATCGTACAATGTAGCCAACTTCATGGACGATCTGAAGTATCTGTATAAGGAGGCAGGTGCCTTAGGACACGGAATCACTTTCATTTTCACAGATAATGACATCAAAGATGAAGCATTCCTTGAGTACATGAATAATGTCCTTAGTTCTGGAGAGGTAAGACTGCCTAATCAACTGTTTAATTAATTAATACTTTTTATATAAATAATCGTTAATAATATAAAAATAATGCAAAGAATAATCAATTATACTAGTAAGAATGTAATGTTAATATATTGAATTTAGTCTGCAGTTGTGTAATGTTGACATGTTTCAGATAGCAATGTAGTCTGTAAAGTATCTAAAATAATGTCAATACCTTATTTCAATTATTTAATTTACGAAACATTGTATATATGTATTAATAACTAAAATATATTGCAATGCTCAAACCGTTTATTGTATTTATTACCAATAATATTTTGCATAATAAATTGCCGTATCATGAAGACAATAATTGTGTTGTCGAAACAATATTAATTGAATTTCATGCTTGGATGAAGAATTGAGACATTAAGGCGGAGCTGAAACGTTTGAACAAACATTTTCCTAACGTTGGAACACACCATTTAGAGGATATATGACCATGATTTGATGAACACGGAGCCAACATTTGTTTCAAACGTGGATATCATTCGCCCACTGGGCGCTGCCATATAACGCTCAAGTTGCTTTTGTTTGACTAACTTTATCTGTTCTATGTAATTTTCCGATTTATTCAGATCTACTTCATCAATAGATATTTGTGTGCGAAAAAACAAGAATGTCATAACATATATGGTAAGCATTCTATAGATCAACAAGTCAACTGTATGCGTGTTCGAAATCAAAAAAGTTAAATTAAAACGATTTACAGTCAATGAATGGAAGAATTGTAAACGCTACAGTAATCTGTCCTCATTAATATCCATGACGTAATGTCGCTTCGACGGCAAAACGGAAATTATGTATTTCCAAACCCAATTAAACAAAGATACGCGAACGCACAGTAACTTCGAATGACTTGCCATGTGGCTTCTGCAAAACCCCGACTCTCGGTGTAGCGATTTGAAACTTATCCGCACAGGAATCGGTTAGGGAATTATTGACCTCGGGAAATACCCCATTCGGCATGCACCGAGCCGTTTAAACGGTGTTCGTCTTTTGTCATAAATAGTCGCAATTTAATTATTTGGTCGGCGCCCAGTGGTCAACGTTATCCAAGTTTGAAAAATTATTTACAATATGCCATGGACCCGTGCTTATCAAATCATGGCCATATATCATCTAATTGATATTTTCCCTCATGGTTGTTAAAGCGTTTCAGTTTGTTGTGTCTAGTTGTTATCAGCCTTGCTATATCGACACAGTTGTCACTAAGGAATCTAAGTAAGACTTAGGTTGACCGTAGTGTGTCTGTATATATATATATATATATATATATATATATAAAAATATATATATATATTAAAAAAAAATAAAACAATTGCGGAACACAACATTCATTCGAGAACTAGGATAGCTGAATAAGGTATGAAAATTAATCGTATTATTTGAAATGTCTGTTTATGTGTTCTTCGAAGTGTACGTTTAACAATACAAACATTGAGGTGGTCGAATTTACATGAAACTGTCGTCTGTATGCGGTTTGCTCTTTGACCATTGGAGGCAATACCGTTTCAACAGCAGGCCGCATATGAAATTAAGAAGTTAATGTGGACCAACATCGGAAGACAGCTGGGTGTGCTGCGTGTCCATGTTTACACACTGTCATCAACACGGCACTATCTTACAGCTGATCTCAGAAACCGAGAAAAGTACTGTAAACACACTCGCTACTGTGATTCACTTTTGCACCAGCTTACTGTCATCTCAGACAGCTCGATTATTTGCAATGAGTGCAGAACAATGCCGTCAGACTACCGAAACGCTCCAGTATGCATGAGTCCATCACACCTGTTAAGAGGATTGCATTGAAGAGTTATGGCGGGTTGCGTCATTTTCAAGGTGTTGCATCCACCTGGTCGCTGCGGCTGATTACGTCTGTACCATCTTTTATCAACACCTGGTACATCCCTTTTTTTAAATCCTCTTTTAAGGTCGGCCAATTAATTCATCCGCAAAGGGTGGTCGGCCTCCGGCCAAGTGGTAATTTTGGGTGATTTCAGCCACACGCTGCTCTTGGTAGATGCAATATTTAGGATGTGAATTAATCATTATATTGAAATTCCCACCAGTTGTTTATCCGTCTTCAAATTTGGTTGCGTATTTGCGATGTTCCCACGGCTGATATAGTAGCGACTGGCGAAGTCAACTGCTATAATTATATAGTTCGACTGCGCTCAATCCCCAACTTTAGAGAGACGATCGGCCAGGGGTAGTGATGAAGTTCAACGACCTCTGGCTTGCGAAGATGAGGTGTTGGCGTTGACAACTAGATATCTCCGCATTGTGGCGCTCTTATTTGGTGGAACTTGTGCAATCGCGGAATTTTTCAACGCAAACGACAGTACCAGTAGCACCGCGACTGTGGCCTGAACATTTGACGGATATTTATGCTTCAAAATTGTAAACATGTTTAGGAAGCCTTTACAAAATAAGCCTCATGTTTTTATTCGAAATCTTACTTAACTTTAACAGATTCATTATGTTAACCATTACGGACATTATACTATAATGTCCGTATGCATGTATTTTCATATTTTAGTATTATTTGTCTTACACGTGTTTATTTGTTTTAATATTTATTTATTTATGTCTCTAAAATAAATGCATTAACTTTATTGTATAGTGCATTGAACAGCTAAGCACAACATAGTGCTTATTAAATACAGTATTATTATTATATATGCAATGTATTCACCACCATATACCAGTACACGTGTACAAATAGACGTCATGCAGTAATTGAATTGTGGATGAATGGTTTTTGTCATATCTGGGGTCAATTTATATCGTTTTATATTCTCCCTGGTATTGTCTGTTTACCTTTGGTTTATTGGGGCGACCCATTTAACTTTTCCCGGAGTTTATAGCCAAGCTTCTTTTGTCCTATGAATGTGTGACCTTGTTAACCAGCGAGAAACGTTGCTTTTAATTCTTGAAAGTCTTGACACAGATTCCTAATGGTGACGTGTTTAAATTCAACAATTGTATTGATATAGTGGCTAATATAAGTATGTTCCTATACATTCGTGGTGTGTAATAATGGTTTTTTTCAGGTGTCTAACCTGTTTCCGAAAGATGAATTGGATGAAATTGGAAATGAGCTGATAATCCCAATGAAAAGAGAGTTCCCCAGGCGGCCACCAACCGCAGAAAACCTCTACGATTATTTCATCACTAGAGCAAGAAAAAACCTGCATGTCGTTCTGTGTTTTTCTCCTGTGGGTATTACAATCTTAAAACTGCCATGTTCAAGTGTATGTCGAGTATTACTAATGTCAGAGGACATGCCGATCAATGTGGTCGTGAAGTGAATTATGTCATGTCACAAAATACATTCATCCTATCTTAACTACATTTATATATAAGTATCACACCAATGTTTTGTGAGTTACCTAATGCTAAATCCACATTGTTACCACTACCTCTTACTACTTATTCAGCCAGACTGCGTATATATGCGTTCATAGAAAACAACCAGCCAATTAAAAATGGTTATAACATCAACGAAAGGCCAATGTTGGTGGACGTTTCCTGCCTTTCGACAAGTATTTACTGTTTGTTTGTATGTATTTTCCTGCATGGATTTTAATCACGGATTACATAACACAGTGTATTTATAGGTGGGAGAAAAATTCTGCAGCCGGTCGTTGAAATTCCCTGGGTTAATATCAGGTTGCACAATGGATTGGTACACCAGCTGGCCGAGAGAGGCACTTGTTGCCGTCTCACAACACTTCATGTCCAAGTTTGAGATTGTATGCTCAGATGAAGTGAAGACAGAATTAACGAATATTATGGGCGCCATACACGACGGAGTCGCCAAAACATGTGTGCAATATTTTCAGAGGTGATTACTTGTCTTTTGTGAGTCCTGTTCGTCGGTTTCAAAATTGCAATACAACAATTGGTGCGTTTTGGAAGATGCATCAGCTATATTTTATGGAGGACATCCATTAATATGTTCACAAAGCTGTTAGTAGGAGGCTGATTTGGTGAGAGTAATGAACATAATAATGTGGTTATTTCCGTTGTATCTGCAGATTTCGCCGCCAGACACATGTTACACCAAAATCATATCTCTCATTTATCATTGGCTATCAGACAATATATACAGAAAAATACACCCATTTTGGAGACTTAGCGGGCCGAATGAATACAGGTCTTGACAAGCTTGATGAAGCAACGGTGTCAGTCGATGCTCTATCCAAGGAATTGGTTATTAAGGAAAAGGAACTGGAAGTTGCGAACAAAAAGGCTGATCACGTACGTCATTATTCAGTTAATTTGGTACTATTTGAAAGCAATAAAATATATTAGCTATTTCATTTGTGTTAAGACAGACATCTAAAATATGGTGAAACGGTGACCTTCTATCACACCATAGGTCTTGATAGAAGTAACACAGAGTGCGAGCGCAGCGGAAAAAGTAAAGGCATCGGTACAGAAAGTAAAAGACAAGGCGCAAGCCATTGTCGACAATATTGCTGTAGAAAAAGCCCTTGCTGAAGAAAAACTTGAAGCTGCTAAACCAGCTTTGGAGGAAGCCGAGGCAGCATTGCTGGTGGGTTGAGAGTAAAACGTATACCGGGTAATATACATGTGCTATATAATACATTTATAATTGTCTCCTTTTATCACTCATGGTGTAGGTTTGTAGTATTTGACATAAAAAGTATGTTCTTTATTAATAAAATGTGTCTTTTTATACGAAGTGTATGTAAGCGCGTTTGTGTGTGTGTGTGTGTGTGTGTGTGTGTGTGTGTGTGTGTGTGTGTGTGTGTGTGTGTGTGTGTGTGTGTGTGTGTGTGTGTGTGTGTGTGTGTGTGTGTGTGTGTGTGTGTGTGTGTGTGTGTGTGTGTGTGTTGTGTGTGTGTGTGTGTGTGTGTGTGTGTGTGTGTGTGGTGTGACCATTATACCATATATCATTTATTGTGTGTATTTAGAAACATGTCAAAACGCTGCCGTAAAACGTATAATCGTGAGATGGTATACTTATGATGTTCTGGTATATTCGTAAAGCTGCCTTACTTAACGTCTGTAGCATGTCCCACAAGGAGTAACCATGTGGCTACGAAATATGTTAAAATAGGGCATGCAAACTAGTGACAAACCTTTAATTCCTATATTACAATCACTGAATATTACTGACCACCATCTGCAATCCTTCATCTTTCTAGACGATCAAAGCAGCTCACATATCAACTGTCCGGAAACTGGCTAAACCACCCCACCTGATCATGAGAATTATGGACTGTGTGCTAATCTTATTCCAAAAGAAAATGGACGTAATGCAAGGAGATCCTGAACGACCATGTCCCAAACCATCTTGGTCAGAATCGCTTAAGGTGGGTAATGTAGTAGTGTTTAGCTTCTAACGTTTAGCCTCTAAAGCACTAATGGCATAATATGTGTATGCTAGTTTCACTGTAGAATGTTCATGCCATCGTAGCATGTAAAATGTAATACACTGATTTTCGAGACAAGATTTATTGCCTACGTCGGTTTTTATCTTTTAACCATAACTATGTATGATTAATACTAATTAGTTCTGATCAAGCATTGCTGCATAGTTGGCATTGTAGTACACTTTATATTAATACAAAACATACCATTGAAATAATTAGTTTGAATATGCTTCTTTACCATTACAATATAAATTTCGCGAGAATGGCCATTATCATTTGTCATACAACCTCTCTGGGCGGAACAGAAACAATACACTGTACATATATGGTGCATTTGTATGTACTGTGGGTTATTCCATGACGACATTTTGCATTCTGTTCATCGAATTCTCAGCTATTTGGGTTTCTCTTTTAGTTGATGTCTGGCAGCGGGTTCTTGAATCAATTGATGCAATTCCCTAAGGATACAATCAATGGAGAAACAGTAGAGTTGTTGGAGCCGTACCTACGCATGGAAGATTACAACATGGCTAGTGCAAAGAAAGTGTGTGGCGATGTTGCTGGATTAGCAGCTTGGACCAGAGCCATGGCTGTATTTTACGGAATTAACAAAGAAGTGTTGCCTTTAAAGGTTGGGTTGTTTCCGTTTGCAGTGTACGCATATTTGTCTGGTTGCAGATAAACCAAGTAAAATATTCTTCACGTCATGATATTTGCATTATTTATGTTAATAATGCCAACAACTTGTAATAATAATAATGTTATTGTTACATATATATATATATATATATATATATATATATATATATATATATATATATATATATATATAAATGTACGTGTAGTTGCTCAACAACAATAAAGTAATAATTACATAAGTACATTACACGATGTAACAATTGGAATTAAGCAACAGAGCTTATTTTCCTTATTCATGTACTGCTTCGTGAAAAAAGCTAATAATTCGTGAACAAAAACAAAAAATCATCACAATAGTGTAACTAGTTAATAAAAATTAGTGCATTACATGTGTACCACAAAATGAAAATAAAAATACATCGATGGAAGTGTGTAACTACTAAGTTGTCTTTAAGTAAATGTGTAATACAAGTATAGCTTAGTAACATGGCATAATAATACATTCAAAGCAGAAACAAGGTATATTACTGGTTATGTAGAAGTAGTTATTTCGTTCATTTCTTAAAGATGTGTAAAGTGGCAGAGTATTGTAGACTGTTATTCAAGATAAGGGTGTTCCACAGTTTTCGTCCGACAGGCCAAAAATAATTGTCTGCAATTTGTTCTGCAGAACGGTATGTTATATGCTAGTTTTTGACTTGTGCTATATTTATGTGTCATGGTTGACAACACAAAACGTCGTTAAATAAGGTAGGTAATATATCCTTATTGTGCTTGAACATTAAAATACAGCACAGGTATGAGTTTATCTGATACATATTCATTATCTGCAATGATGTAAATAAAGGCGCTCTGTGGTAAAATAAATCCTACATGACTTTTTATCTCAGAGTTCATTGTAATTTCCATTTTGTGTATATTGTTACCTTTATAAAGTTATTTGTGTCATCAGCAAACATAATTGTAAGCATTGTGTCAGACAGAGTAATTAGATCATTTACATAAATAAGAAAGAGTAAATGTCCCAAATGTGAACCTTGTGGAATTCCACATGTTATGGTTTTAAGGGTGGATGTTGTTCCATTAAATATTACTCGTTACCTATTACTTAGGTAATTATGTATCCACTCAAGTATGTTTCCTCTAATTCCATAATGAGCTAATTACGTGTACGTTTGATATACTATTAGTCTGCTTTTAATTCATAGTTAATAAAATTATATCATCTACAGGCGAATTTGGTGAAGCAACAAGCACGCCTCGACGGTGCAACTGTTGAACTGAATGATGCCCAAGCTATATTGGATGAGAAACAGAGGGAACTGGATGTTGTCCAAGCTTTATATGACTCTGCAATGACGGAAAAACAGGTTTCGCTACAATTCATAGTTCACATGGTTGTTGTCACATTGTACTAAGGACGGTTAATAAGTGTTATAATTTCCTTTAAGACTAACGTTAATATGTTCTATTTCACATTAATAGTTTATATTTCAACATTAGATAAATAAATTTGTGTGTACAGACGTATTTAAAAAAAATGAGAAAAGACGGTGTACGGACATACATCATTTGAAAACAAAATAATGTTTGATTTGCACAGACATTATTAGACGATGCTGAAACCTGCAGGAGAAAGATGGAAGCGGCATCTGCTTTGATTAATGGCTTAGGTGGTGAAAAGATTCGTTGGACAGAACAGAGCAAGGAGTTTACTGCACAAATAGAAAGGTAAAGTTTGATGCCATTTTATGCGTACAAAATAGCAGAACAATATTTTTAAATATTCAAACAACGTTATACAATTGTGTAACTCATTGTGTTGTTTCATGTGCCGGAAGTACACAATGTAACTAATACACTCAAACAGTTGCGATTCTTTTGTTATGCTTTATGTTTCTGTTAGGCTTGCTGGTGACGTGTTGATGTGCACTGGATTCCTCTCGTATTCTGGTCCTTTCAACCAGGAATTTCGCAATAAATTGCTGCAAAATTGGCAGAGGAACCTTAATTTAAAACGAGTGCCATTTTCCTCTAATCTCAACCTTACTGAAATGCTTGTAGATAATGCGACGGTGAGTTACATCTTTTTGCAAACTTTCACATTAAAATGTTTTCTTCAAACTTCACACCTGAACATATGTTACACAAATATAAGGCTAGCTAAACAAATCGTTGCGTAAAATCTGTTTCGCTAAAAAGTACAACTTGTCCTGCAAGAATAGGTATGGTGTACGTGTGTTGATATACAATTTCACACTAGTCTTACAGAGGCCTGTAGTCTTGTTTGGTAATAGATTGTTTCTTTAGGCTCCGCGTTTCTTTGAATGGTAGAGAAAGTTAACCGAGTCTTCTGATGATGTTGGTGTTGTATGACTTTGCATTAACAGATTGGCGATTGGAATCTTCAAGGTTTGCCTAATGATGAATTATCAATCCAGAATGGCATTATTGTGACCAAAGCCAGCAGGTATCCACTGATCATCGATCCGCAAGGCCAAGGTAAAACATGGATCAAGAACAGGGAAAAAAGTAACGATTTCCAGGTAACAACTGTTATTGTCTCTTCCAGTGGCTTTAAACACGTCTATAAAACAATGTGTGTTAGTATATCTAAGACTGTGATAATGAATGCACCTTCAAAATGAAATTATGCATGTATACTTATTGTCAATAATAATAAAGTGTCAGAACATGGATACCATTATGCAAGTGAGACGAAATTGCATTTATATAATTTGTTATATTTCCACCCTGGACGTACATGCTGAAACGTTGGTATTATTTGTTTAAAAAAAGGTGACACAGCTGTCTGAAATGTGTCAAAAATGTGTTTATGATATAATTGTTTTCTTAACTTTTTGACAGATTGACATGACTGCTTCTTAATAAATACATCTTTTTAAACATATACCCACTGCTGAGCAGCTATATTTGAGCGTTAAACAAAACATCTAGACATAAAAGCTGGCCAACTAATGTACACCAAAATATGTAAATTGTGCTATTCCTTATTTAGCATGCATTATATCTTTTTATGATTGTTACGATAGTTTACGGTCGTAGTGACTCTGCATTTGTAAGCGGAAATTTATATTTTGGGTAAAATAGCCTCATGGTCTAATATATGTTTCTTGACGTGATAACCTAAACAAGTGTGATACATATATGTATATGGAGTGTGATATGCTACCAGTATGCATGTTCATGTTATAAGTTACCCACTAGTCAAAATATATGTAGGATTAATAATAAAGTGAACACTGTTTGAATGGGTATGTCGTATATATTTCGGTCACTTGTAATGACATATTACTTGTTAACTATTATGATGGTATAGGTACACTGAAAGGCTATCATAGACGCTGCTATTTTGCAACATCCAGTATGCTTAAAACACAAACATTGCTTAAATCATACACATCCAGATCATACTTAGATCATAGTTTAGATGCCATTTTCTCAGTTGTCACCGATTTGGTTACAAAAGTGAATAGAAGTCCAAAAGTAACCAACCAATATATACCAGTTTTCCACACAACAATAGTGATTTGAATATCAACATCCCTATGCATTACAATGGTGATCAGTCATCTGGATTATAGCCCAGAGGTTTTTGAAGACGACAGATTTAAGGAAATAAAAACAATTCAGTTTAAAAATAGATCTAAGAATTCCAGATGACATGCACAGAAAGTTAGTTCAGTTCATTATCTATTTAATAGCATGTAAACTGCTTAAATTACCATAGAGGTTTATTTCTTCTATTCATAAAAAAAACATTGAGACATGTTAACTCACTGAGATGTTAACTCACGAACAAAGCACACTAGTAAACTTCTACATTTTCTAGTATTGTCAGTCAGGAAAATATTTCCTGATTAAAAACAGGTGATGTAGTAATCGTATTTTAATTCCATAAACAGCTGACGTCACTGAATCACAAATACTTCCGCACTCATCTGGAAGATGCATTGTCCCTTGGTCGGGCTTTGCTGCTAGAGGATGTAGGGGAAGAACTTGACCCAGCCCTCGATAATGTTCTGGAAAAGAACTTCATCAAGTCAGGTCGTACATACAAGGTGAAAGTTGGAGACAAGGAAGTCGAAATCATGTCCGGATTCTATTTATACATCACTACTAAGATGCCAAACCCATCCTACACACCAGAGGTTTGTTTCTAAAACAAGTTCCTTTAATTTACTCATATTTTACAGCTCAACTACTACTATTAATAATAACGTAAATGTTTAGAACATAAACCCTTTGATATCATGCTCAAATGGTCGATCAGTATAAAAATCAATGAGCAATATTGAAGCTATAAACGGTCAAACAAAATAAAAACGCGATGGGCATTTATAGCTCAATATATATTTGTAATCAAAATAATTTAAAAGTCTAACTTCATGGAGTGCATATGATAAAATATTGGAAATAAATTCAATTTCCAATACATACTATATACATCTAAATTTTATTTAAGCAGTGTGAATATTTATTGGAAGGAAATTTGTACAATAAATATCACAGTATTATTATTATTATTTTGAATGTAATTTTATTTGGGCATGCTCTAGGACAGGCCTTTTTTGTCTTTCACTAAGCATTTTATGAGTTCTCTCTATGAAGAATAATACTCAAACTTATTAAAATATACTCGAACTGCTGATAAAAAATATATACAGAAAGTATTTTCTATGGTGGTTTACAGATCAGTGCCAGGACATCCATCATTGACTTCACGGTGACTATGAAAGGTCTGGAGGAACAGCTGCTTGGTCGAGTCATTATGACAGAGAAACAGGAGCTGGAGGCTGAACGGACGGCACTTATTGAAGATGTATCAAGCAACAAGAGGAAAATGAAAGAACTAGAAGACAACTTATTATACAAACTCACCAGTATAAAGGTAACCTATACTGTGTATTACATTCTCGGATGTTTGTTTCACGTACGTGAATATGCATGTGCTTTCGTGCACATGTTTGGTTTTTAACGTGTGTGTGTGTGTGTGTATGCGTGCGTTCGTACGTGCATTTTATGGAGTGTGTGCATTTTATGGGGTGTGTTCGTGTGAGTATGTAGGTAAATACAAACGCATATAAACATGAAGCTGTAAATAAAGCATAGCACAATGTTCTCGGCTCAATTGGTTCGTTTTTAGTGTGTATAAACGTTATATCACTGGTAGTTTTTGTATCTAAATCAACTTAATTCTTACATGGAAATGTTTCTTTTATCCTAAAACTAGCACCAGTATTTATGAAACCCCCTTTTCTCACTGTATTCTGATATTATACTTTTCAGAGGATTTCCAAGAGTGATAGTTTTCTTTATCGTTATGCAAAACACCTGTTATATTACAGGGTTCTCTGGTAGACGACGAGTCACTTATAGTGGTGCTTGCAGTCACAAAGAGCACAGCAAGCGAGGTGCAGGAAAAGCTTGTCATATCGGCAGATACAGAGGCGAAGATAAACGAAGCTAGGGAAGAATTCAGACCTGTCGCAGCCCGAGGTAGCATCCTCTATTTCCTGATCACTGAGATGAGTATGGTGAACTGCATGTACCAGACATCATTGAAGCAATTTCTGGGCGTCTTTGATATTGCTATGCACAAGTAAGTATTTCAAAAGATATTACTTGATTTTTTAAAGATAAAAGTGCGTGTTTGTGTTCCAGCCCTTTTTTAACACTGTGATATGGGTGCACTTTCAAACACTCCCTGGTACATTTATTTGTTTGTTTATTATTTTTAGATCGCCGAAATCTCCTCTGACAGGCAAACGAATCTACAACATCATAGAATACCTTACCTATGCTGTGTTTCTGTACACCTGTCGTGGGCTTTACGAGACGCATAAATTTCTTTTTACGTTGCTTCTCACTCTGAAGATTGACATACAAAAGCAGCGTGTTGCTTATGAGGAGTTCCTGATATTCATCAAAGGTATGTTTTAGATATCGGCAGTCCTACATAAATCACATTTGTGATTCCAACCGTTCTCAGCTCAAGATCCTCTCCCCAAAGTTCAAATTGCGCCAACTTGCAGCCAAAGATAACCAAGTCGTTATTTGACATCATGCAGCATATTTTGTAAGTTTGTTTACTGAGTACGCGTTGGAATATCATTATGTCATGTTCCTATCCTCTAGATCACGTTGTTATGTTACTATCACCTACATTAAGGTGACCGACCATCTACGTCCATGGATATAAATAAAGACATCAACCATCACCAATGTTTGGTATCACATAAGAATGCATTAGTCCCCGAATATATATTACATGTAATACCTTATTATGATAATTATATTGGAAGGGACATTATACTTAATGGTGTACAGATTATGCTACAGTTTGCCTAACTCATATAATAAAATGAAATGAAACATGTGGACTAGTGAATTTAGTGAAAAATAAGATTTACAATACCACTGGTTTTTATGCAATTTTGGATGAGCCTGATGATTTTATATTAACATTATGTCATTGGAAATTGAATACTGGTTAATTTATTAAGTAGGCCTACCGGCATTGATGAGTACAACCCTTCAAATAGAATACGAATGGACGTCATGCAGTAATAGAACCGTGTATGAATGCTTCTCAGGGAAATCGAATTGACGTTGGAATTACCAGATATCGGACTGGTCTTTGGGTGAAGCGTAAAAAGCATTTTGCTTACCATTTATCATGTAAACTGTCTATGTTGTCGTGCGCGTAGTTCGTCGTATTATCTTCAGCAGAACATAAAGCATGCGTGTGTTTGCAAAGGTGGAGCTGCGCTTGACTTGAATGCTGTGCAACAAAAACCGTGTCGGTGGATTGTTGATATGACATGGCTGAACCTGGTTGAGCTCAGTCGACTGCCGCACTTTTCTGACATCCTCAATCAGATTGGGCGGAACGAGAAGGCTTGGAAGCAATGGTTTGACAAAGATGCACCGGAAGAGGAAATCATACCAGACGGTTACACGGCCTCACTTGACACATTCAAAAAACTAATGCTTATTAGGTAAGTTATTCAAGTATTACGTTTAGTTTCCTTTTTATCTGTAAATTAATATTTATGATCTGTCCTTGTTCCACTGTTTCATGTTGCTGCTGTGGTGGTTCACTGAATTATCTGACACTGTTTTAGATCTTGGTGTCCTGATCGAACTATTGCCCAAGCACGAAAATACATCGCTACCGCGGTAGGCCAAAGATTTGCTGAGCCAGTTATCTTGAACCTCAAAGAAACGTTGCTGGAAAGCGAGCCGAGAACTCCCCTTATCTGTTTTCTTTCAATGGGCTCGGATCCCACGAATCAGATAGAGGACTTGGCAAAGAAAATGCAGATAGAATGTCGAGCTGTGTCAATGGGACAAGGTCAGGAAGTCCATGCACGCAAGCTCATGGCTGCCTTCATGGCTGAAGGTGGCTGGGCCCTGTTGCAGAACTGTCATCTTGGTCTCAACTTTATGGATGAGCTGCTTGAGATAGTTACAGACACCGAGGCTGTTAATGACCGATTTAGAATCTGGATCACGACAGAAGTCCATCCACAATTTCCAATTAGCTTACTGCAGGTAAACGGACCTTGCTATTATATGCAAATAATTGCCTGTGTATTGATAAGCTAAAGTGGAAATGCAGTTGTACTGGTAACATCTAAACAATTAAGTTAATAAATAATTTCATGACACTTTGTTATAAGATTCTGTGACTTTTTTATTCAATGATGACCCTTGTTTTCCCCATTCAAGATTAGGCGTAATTATTGTGTTTCTATAAGCAGGAAATATGTGCTGTAGAAGTGTCACTTTTACATAATCTTGTTTTACTATTACACATATATAAACCAGTTGGCAAATAATTCCACAATTTACATTATGAAATTTGTATTACACCTCCGGATTCCTTCTGAGGAAAAGTATGTTTTGTGTAACCACAATGCTACCAAGTTTTCATTTTATCGTGTGGCGTACGTACGTTCTTGGCAGTTTTAGATATTTTACAAGTGTATTTGAAAACTTCTTTCAAATTGTGATTTATTTCAGGCGTCCCTAAAATTTACAAATGAGCCACCTCAGGGAATCAAAGCAGGCTTGAAGAGAACGTACATAGAGATACCACAAGAAGTACTGGATATCAGCCATACACACCAGTGGAAGCCAATGTTGTATTCCGTGTCATTTCTCCATACTGTCGTTCAGGTTTGCATATGTCAATTTCAATATCTTCTTACAGAATTATATTTACCAGGGAGTGCAATGCAATCGTTCGGATGATTTGTACATACGTTTGTAGGAAAACTGTAAAATATTATATATATTTCGTACGTTTCCTTAAACCTTGTAACTATATTATGATCAACATGCGTTTGATTTAGTAGTTTTATCTTTCATATTATTATTTTCAAACAATCGCATCATCAGTATGATTAATTTAATTGACTAAAAACAGAAAACATCATCATTTAGCAGTCAACTTGCTTGAGCTATGTGTACCCTAGATAAGGCACTGAATATGATTTGAAATAGTTACTGCTTGTTCCACTCATTACTGACGTATTAATGCAACAGGAGCGGCGTAAATTTGGTCCACTTGGTTGGAACATTCCATATGAATTCAACTCGTCTGACTGGTATGCCAGTGTGCAGTTTATCCAGAACCATCTGGATGATATGGACCCTAAAAAGGTATATATTCGTTCACATATTTTACGTTACGTTCCACAGAATCGTTACACATTATTTACTAATATCCAAAAACGGGTAACGACAAATTACAGCAGTAAAAATCCTACCCAACTGCAAACGTATCCGCGTGTAAGTGGCTTATGAATTCAAATATATTCATGTTGCTGTGCTAATGCAGCTGCGCTTGTCTGAATCCTGAGTTTGTTCAACAGGACCTTTGTCACACTTTCGGAACCCTCGTCAGTATTTTATTACGCTGGTTTCGGTGTCCAAATTACGTTGTTGGTGATTGTAAAATGATGGTATAAAGAGAGAGAGAGGGGAGGGAGAGCAGAGAGTGGGGAGGGAGGGGAGATGAGAGCAAGAGGCGAGAGGATGGGAGATGGGGAGATTGAAGAGAGAGGAGAACAAGGGGTAAGAGAGGAAAGCAGGGGTGAGGGGAGCGAGATGAGAGCGAGAGGCAGAAGGAGAGAGAGAGAGAGGGGAGAGGAGAGAGAGAGAGAGAGAAGGAAGGGAGGGGAGATGAGAGCAAAGGCGAGAGGGGGAGCGGGAGAGAGAGGATGGGAGACGGGGAGATTGAAGAGAAAGGAGACCAAGGGGTGAGAGAGAAGAGCAGGGGAGAGGGGAGCGAGATGAGAGCGAGAGTCAGAGAGAGACAGAGAGAGACAGAGAGAGACAGAGAGAGACAGAGAGAGACAGAGAGACAGAGAAAGAGAGGCAACCAACGATCAACAGAAACACTGGCTGGCTAGTCATCTTGCAACACTGTAAGAAATAGTGCCATGTGCCGATTACTGCTAGTGTCACATGTCCAAGGGCAGCGGCCAATACAACGCTGATTATGACGATGTGATCATATGCACCGTTGGACTAATGCAAGATATCAAATCAATTGTAAATGTCATAGATTAACAACTCGGTTTTCTTTCATTTATGTTTGAAAAGTTACAAATCAATGTCATTTAGAAAGGTAACCAGACTGTGTTGAAAAACAAACTGATATAATAATTTTATATATATATATATATATATATATATGTGTGTGTGTGTGTGTGTGTTTTTTTGTGTGTGTTATTAATATTGTTATAAGATATTTTTATATATATATATATATATATATATATATATATATATATATATATATATATATATATATATATATATATATAACAATATTTATATAAAACAAATGGGAATCTTTATTAGGTAAAACAAAACATAAAAACATCCACTATTTTGATGGTGGCATTCTTGTAAAGTATTGTAAAATACTGATGAACTTATTAGCACTGTTGTATAGGTTAGGAATAATATGTGTAGGGCGTGTCGTGGAACACAGTGCGGTACATGATAGGAGAGGTACAGTACGGAGGCAGAGTAACTGACGACTACGACAAGAAACTACTGATTACATACAACAAAGTAAGTGTTAAGCGATAATATGTGTGCACAAACACTAATGTGCTGACCTGCTTTGAATCTTTGAAGAACATATATATTTAGCTGTCATGTGCACCGTTGTTTTCTAATGTTTTATTATACTGTGGATATTCCAGGCCATATGCATTTGACGTAGTCATATACTTAATGTTTTATTGTTATGGCTTACACTAACTGTTTGATTTATAAAATACATCAAATGCATATGTTATTATAGAATACTTGCGGATGTGTTTTGTTTATTACTATCTTATTGTGCGCAACTGCAAAAAATCTCAACTTTAGAAGGATGTGCAACTGTACAGGAATATCAATACTGATAGATTGTGGGATATCTTAGTATAGACTACAAGATCTGCATGTTATGATTCACGTTAGCCTGCTGTCTAACAGATTGGGCATATACATATATGTGTGTAATGTCTAAAGCACGATGTCCTTCCAGTTATTTATTATTTACCTAGGGTTGTTCTTTCTGCGTCATCATTGT
>JAODUO010000045.1:397500-400000 GCA_025642075.2 Ridgeia piscesae
AAGCGACAATGTTTTCCCACTGTGTGTGTGTGTGTGTGTGTGTGTGTGTGTGTGTGTGTGTGTGTGTGTGTGTGTGTGTGTGTGTGTGTGTGTGTGTGTGTGTGTGTGTGTGTGTGTGTGTGTGTGTGTGTGTGTGTGTGTGTGTGTGTGTGTGTGTGTGTGTGTGTGTGTGTGTGTGTGTGTGTGTGTGTGTGTGTGTGTGTGTGTGTGTGTGTGTGTGTGTGTGTGTGTGTGTGTGTGTGTGTGTGTGTGTGTGTGTGTGTGTGTGTGTGTGTGTTTGTGTTGAGGACACAGCCATATCATCCTAAGTTCTGATTTACTGGGGGAGCAAAAAATCATATGTTTCCGCCAACTGAAATTCAAGGAGGCGGCTGTCCTTCTCGGACCCCCTCCTCTCCTCCAGTGTCTCTGCGTCTATGGATCAGGGTCTACATTAGCTGTTAAATGCTCAGAATCAACAATATAAGGTACACGTTAACTGCCAACGCAGATTTAATTCACGACCATTTTACTGGCATAGGCTAATTATTGTCAAAACTAGAAAACAGCGTCGCGACAAAGCGCTTACGACGATCAGTAGAGGACACGATACTGGATACACGGCTACCCAGTGCAATGCTACACCACAACAGACTAGACATTGACTGTAGGTGTTTATGCGCAGTGCTACCTCGTTGAGAATATCGAAATATCAATTGCTCACAATCACCTTCGCCGCAACACAATCTACTGCCTTCAGAATCTCCCATTCCTTCCATAAATCGACTTCTCCCAATTCGTTTAGCCCATATCCCGGATACTCCCGTCATTTTTTTAAGTAGGGTTGTCAATAAATCGGAAGCGACAAGTTTAATGGTTTGAAAAGTCCCAATTACCCTCTGATATTGGCGCTGTGCGGTCCACCGTGCAAGGGAATGCTTCGAATGTCAAAGAAGTAGAGGAATAAAGACGAGAAACGAAAATGTACAACGCTCAGTTCTCCTGGAACTTCCGAACATATTGCCAAAGACGGCAAGGTCAACAGTTGCGTGGTGTCTCAAGAGGCGAATCACCTTACACCCACTGTCGTCATTATACAAAGGTTTGAACCTACCTGCATTTGATCCAGAGTCCGACGAGACTGCTTTAGAAACATATTGTCCCCTTCCACGATACATCATTTGTTCCTATTACATTTAGAATCCGTGGATCATTAATCAAAATATTACGCATCTATCTTCTGTACGCTTGGGATCTCGAGCGTAACCACCGTTGGTGTCTGTGACGTCATTACGCCTCACTTCTGCCAGTGGCGTAGCCAGGATTTTGCTTTGGAGGGGGCCACCCAACAACCAAGCCCACTATGTGTGTGTGTGTGTGTGTGTGTGTGTGTGTGTGTGTGTGTGTGTGTGGTGTGTGTGTGTGTGTGTGTGTGTGTATATTATATATATATATATATATATATAATTCAAACCCAGCTTTCTTAAAATGAATACCGACATGACAACCAAGTTCACTGACCAAAGTAGCTGGCAATTCAGCAAAACCATTCACAAAACCATTCACAAGATAAAAAGTAAGAGAGAGAAACGACACATTGTTAAAAAGGCACGAACCCAAAGCCCCTACATAACATCAGCCTATAGCCGGCCACCACATTCCTCACGCTACTCTCCCAAACCTACTGACAAAGACCATGACAAATACAATCATGTAGACACTTATTCTGATGAAACAATAATTAAACATCCCTCCCTAAGAAGACCGAAATTGCGACGGGGGATTGCGTTAAAAGTGACCTTGAAAGAGTGGGAGAAGAATGGGAAAACTACATAGAAGGAATTGGAGACCGTAGTAAGAGAAAAGTGAGAGGAAGAAAAAAGACAATAGAAAAAGAAATCATGTCAACTCACCCCTGACGACAGTGATGCCAAGAAAATAATAACCACAAAATGGAATTTGATCCTAGTCTAATGACCGGACAGCAGGGCAACTATTATTTTGAATCCTTAATAGCCATTAGCCATCATACACATTAAGAATCATTACATTTCTGTCAACTCTTATGTTGCAGCCAGCAACAGGAGTGGAGAATTCCTAACTTAATCCTATCTGAATGATGACAATTTGTTTGTGAAAGGGTAGGACTGGGAAGGATAATCTTACATAGGCATCCTGAAACCCACTGTACTTTGTGACTCTATGAATTAGGCAGCCACGTATTTGTCCTCCGTTCCCCATCATCCTAATTTTTTTCCGGGATTGGGGGGCAAATGTGAAGCCCAATGGCCCTGGAAAACTAGCACAAAACTAGCCCCAAAAATCCCCACAAATAATTATAAAATGATACACTTTAAAAGTTGCCAACGACACACCCCACCGATAAAGAGGGAAATGCATTTCAAGTACATCACGGACAAAGTATTCTAATGGTGAGTAGATGATTCCATAATTTATTATAGTTGAGCGCCACCTACTGTTCTACGGTGAACTGTATACAATTGCCTGTTTCTAATATTAA
>JAODUO010000045.1:405000-547500 GCA_025642075.2 Ridgeia piscesae
GTATTAAAGTAGTTTCCTACGTAAATATAACACAATGATAAATACTTCAAACGCGTAAATTACGCTAGGCTACATGCCACTGCCTTCAGCCAGGGAGAGAGCATGCTCGTCAATTCGACGACAACGCAACGTCATCACAACAACCGTACGCAATAATTTGTTCTGGAAGAGGTAGATAACGGGACAGACTATACCGTGAATAAGCAACCCCCACGTGGCCATCTTTGTGCATGCAACGCACACGTAACCAAGCCAGAGATGGGCGCAGTTCATTACGTCGACTGGCAGAATGAGAATGACGTAAGCGAGGATGATGACGCCACACTTCTTCGCGGCGATGAACGCCTTGCGACGGTTCTCATTGGCCGCCGTTTCCGCATCAGAGCCGGTACCAACCGTTCTCGACATCTTTATGACGATGTAAAATATATACGCATAGATGCAGGACATTGCCACAAGCGGAGTCAGCGAAGCCGGAAAGAAAATGGCGTAGATACGGAATTGTTTATCGATGAGTCTATGATAAGAGCATTTTCCATTGTTAATCCAACCCAGATTCCAACCAAACATTGGCAGGTAGATAAACCCAGCGCCAATCACCCACAAAACGGCGACGTATTTTATAATTCTAGATCGCGAACAGTACACAGCGTGCTTAAACGGCCACCGGACAGCGACAAAGCGGTCGACGGCGATAATGAACAGAGCGGAGATCGTCAGTTGCAAAGGCAGCGTTGACGTGCACACGACAAACACGCAGCCGTAGTAGCTGTGTGGGTACCCTCGCATAACGGCATTGCCTATTGACATTGATGAAATAACATGCAACAAATCGCCGACAGCAAGAAAGATTAGCAGCACATTGCTTGAGCGTTTCCTCAACTGGCGACACCTGGCCATCGCAATAAGAATCACGGCGTTTGCAAGCAGCGACAACAAAGCCAACATCGGTTCAACTGTTGAGCTGATAGCTTTGAACGTATCATTGTTTGGGATCGTTTGGCGTTCTGGAGGTACCATACTTGTTGTTATTCGTCCAGTATAATACGGTTTGAAATACTTATTCCGGGTATTGGCAACTCGTCTTCTGTGACGGCAGACCTATCGCGCATTTAAGCCAAGATGATCAGCGTGGTATTGAGTCCACTCCAGCTAAAACAGAACAAGGCAAACTATTTGATGTTATAGCACACAGGTAACAAGCTAGGGAATGTTAACTTATCATTCCCTGCAACATGCGTGCTGATACCTCATTTTTATGTGTCTGTTATAACAACAGTTATGAAATTAGCTTAGTTGCTAACTGTGATCGAGAAACCATTACCTTATGTTTCACTTGTCTTAGGTATGGACCCACTTAATGTTTAAAAATTCCCTCAGCACAAGGCCCACTGCTTTAGTACTCACATCTCGAAGTGGGTGTTGCAATTTTTATCCACCAGTTCGAACGAGATTCGTTGAAGTTGAACGTGTGTACGCCTGCAAAAGCAACACGAGCTATTACATGCCACGTAGAAATGCTGCGTAATATAATACAAAATAATTTTACAAAACGTCGATCTACAGGCACAGATGTTCAAAGAAGTAGGCAAATTGTCCGTACCTTCGATGTCCCATGTGTGTCTTTCCCAGTCGAGTCCCCGGTGCGTTGTGTTTCGACGTCTAAGCAGAAGAAGACTTTATAGCAAAATCGACTAAAAGCTTCGAGGGTGTGGCGAGGCTGACACGAAATTGAAAGCTTGAAAGCTTTCGCGTAAAAGGTTTAGCCGCGAGTTCGGTGAACAGATCCCTCGCAAGTCTCGTGCATCTTCTCCTAGTGGCGTATCCATTGCACAGGAATACGCCACAGGTCAGCACTCGAGTGCGTGATTATTTATTTTGTTGTTGAGTGCATGATCGTGAACGCCCTTATTTATCACGACGAAGGAATGTAGGTGATTGGATTCAATGTGTGTCATTGGATTCATAATGTGCTCATGGTAGGCCTAATGCTCGTTTTTTGTTTGTTATTGCAAAATGATATGGAAAGAAGTTCCTTCGAATGATATTCCATACATTATTTTACTGCACAGAATAAATGTCTGACGAACGTCGCATAAAGACTAATTTCACTTCCAAACAACCAGGGTAAAGAAATCCATGATCAAGATAAGATCATAATACGAATATAGAAATTCTACCCCGAGCTATACGACAGTAAAAATGTATCATAATCCACATCAGGCCGAAAGAAATAACCGAGTTATGTAGAATGTGACAGCACCAGACAATGAACATCTAATCGAGATACTTAAAACAGGAGAAGAGGCCTTTTCTAAGATAATTGCTAAACTACAGGATACGCCAAATGCTTATCAGAAAGATAAATACCACAGCATGGGAGAACGCGAAGATAGCGATAATTCCCATGAAAAGAAATAACAAAGATACAAAAACTACAGACTGATATACAAGATACAAGAAGCTTTATTTAACGTCGGTTTACATGTGAATTTGACAGTGGTGGGATGTAACGAAGTACATTTACTTCGTTACATTACTTAAGTAGTTTATTTTGAAATCTACTTGTAACGAAGTACATTTTTGTGGAATTACTTTTACTTGTAACGAAGTACTTTTTTATTTACTTTATTACTTTTTTACTTCTAAATTTTGCGTTACTATAGTCTACCACCAATTTTAAAACTACCATCAACCCCTGATTGTGTAGTCGTTGTTTGCTTTGCGCTCGGACCGACATCAATCGTGTTTCACGCTGATCTGTTATATAACTGGCGCTTGGTTTCCGAGACGTCCCAGCGTGTGTTAAGACCCATGAAAAGTCTGTTTGATTAAGGTCAATTAAAGAGTAAATGTGGTGCAAGGCGTTGTTTGTTTTGTGCAGACATCAATGATCAGTCGCGTTTCCCTTCTGCCAGTCCTGGCTTCTGTGCTTCCGTAAGACCATCGTCCATGCCGCGAGTCAAAGGCTTGAAAATTGCAATCGAGATTCATTGACACTTCTTGTTTAGAAATCGGATAAATAGGTTGCATCTCAGTAGAAAAGATCAGTATAATGCTACGCTGAAATGTAATGATGAATTGCGTCGCAAATATTAGGCGTAACACTTCGGCTTCGCAACGCAAAACATGCTACTGATGCATAAACTTATGAATTCATCAACCGTCTATAAAATTGTAGGAGTCGTAGTAATTTTGGCGTGGTAAATGCGAGTTATAAATCGGTATTTTAACGATAACTGAAAGACGAAGGAAGTTGTGCCAATAATGAGCGTATTTATTTTAGTTTTCAATCTTTATGCGCGTTCAGCGACTGAGAGCCAGGTTATTATTCTCGATATCATATTATCGCTCATCTCCATACAATTTTACTTTATTTAGTTCAACATTCAACAGTGTGTAACACTGTTTTCTGAACATCGCATAGGCTGCGCGGTCGACACGCAGTACCTTCCTGTACCTACGAGGTTTGTGGTGCAATGGCTGCATTGGTCTTCTTTTAAATACCGTTGGCAGTAGATACAGAATGGAATCGTAGTAAATATGAACGCTAAATCTAAATATCAAGACACCTTAAATTTAGTCATTATCTTAAGCTAACAAAATTATATATATACATATACATATATATATATATATATATATATATATATATATATATATATATATATATATATATATATATATATATATCATATAAGTCAAACATCAACATCATAATTGAATTGGTGGCATCAGAAGATCTTATATAAGTTTATATATGTCATCATCATCGTATATAGTATATCGTATATCGTATATATATATATATATATATATATATATATATATATATATATATATATATATATATATATATATATTGGCACTGACCGAATACTTTTGTACTTTTACTTAAGTAGTTTTGTGGAGCGGTACTTTTACTTCAGTAGTTTTTTTCGGGGGTACTTTTACTTTTACTTAAGTAATTATTTGGGAGGTTACTTTTACTTTTACTTAGTTACTTTTCTGGAGTACTTGTTACAGCACTGGAATTTGATAACATTAGCTCATCTGATTAGCTCATACAGCGCTTTATACATGAACAGATGAACCTGGCGGACTACGGCATGGCACGTCACGAACAGATGCACCCGCCAGACCACACGATTGCTCGCATGTCAATACAGCTGTCAGCAATGGGGATTTAAAGAAGCCGCAAGTTTGTTTGACAGTTTGATGTCTAAGAACAAAACGATTGAGGAGGTTTGCTCAGCATATGTGCTATATAGAATCAGACACGTGATCGAAAGGCAGAAAGAAACCTTGAAGCAATGACGCACAACTTGCTTGTGGGTGCAGGACATGAACATGATCGACATACTCAGAATATTTATCAAAGCGGGACGAACAGGGGATTGGGACCTACATCTACAAATTGTTTGTGAGATGCTTCCATACTTCCTAGCTGCTGGCCACACATTGTATGGCAAATCTGCAAATGTGTGCCTGAACAATATGCCGGAGTTGGAGAAGAAACACCCGGATGTTCACATGAGCTTTAAACTAGTCATTGGGCAGGCCTTTCATCATATTTAGTCATCGAACAAGTGTTGGTGCGAAGCGTGAAGACAACAGGCGGTTTAGCGCGTGGGTGTGAACTCACTGAGACTCAAAGGCTTGTCTGGCTTCTGTCAATGTCAGCCTGTGCTGAGGCTAACTGCGCCATGCAAGACCTGACCGCCATAACTTACAATGCAAGTGATCAACACAAAGAGGCAACTAAAGCGAGACAGGAATGGGACTCCAAAGACAGAAGAGCTATTGTAGAGACTGCAGAACAGGAATCCATTCACTGACGATTGATATCTCCGTAGCATTTCGAGCGGTGTAACTACAGACAATGAAGTGAATGAAGACAAGGCAAATGAAATAGGAACTCAGATCCTTGAATCGATGATCGGAGAAAGCACCTTGGACTACTCATTCCGAAGGAAAGCATCACACTGAATGATAAAACATGCGTGAAATTCAATGATGACGTAAACTCCTCCTCACGCGTCTTCTGGTATAGTAGGAGAAAGATGTGATGAACTGCGTCTGGTCCGTGAAGCTTGAACTATGTAGCTATCCATTTGCTTTGTTCGAAGAAACTGGGATGATGCAACTTGCCAATAAACCCCTCCTTGCTGACGCAATATGGAAACTGCTCGGAGACCTTCCCCAAAAGCGGCCCTACTGGGGAGAAGTGCAGTATGTTCTCGGTGGGGGATCACTTATTCATCGAATTCCATGGCATCGAGGTACTACCTATAGAGGCATATGCACACAATACATCACATATGTGCGAAGATGGTACAGCAATGCATTTGTTGTATTTGGTGGCTACGAAGCTGGACCATCAGCAAAGGATATGACCCACAAAAGGCGAACACGCAGATGTGCTTCAACAGCAGTTCACTTCGCAAGTGACATGCGATTGCAGACAAAGAAGGAACAATTCCTGGCCACCAGAGAAAACAAGCAAAGATTCAACAACTTACTGAGCACACAACTGAGCCGGGTGGTGTTGTTTTCTTGCAAACGAGGATGCTGACCTTATGATCGTTAAAAAACATTACCGAGCTCATCGAACTAGTACTCCTGTACTTTCGACATGAACCCTTTTATGTCTACTTAATGGTAGAGCATAAACAGAACACAACACACCAAGTAAAGATCTGGAACATCAGAGCTCTCACAAGACACTGGGTCCAGTTGTATGCAATCATATCTTCTTCGAACATGCTATGCTAGCACGGGCGTCGATCGGTGGGGGACGGAGGGACGCGTCCCCCCTACTTTTCAGCCTGGGGGACAGCATAGGAATTGTCCCCCCCCCACTTTTCAGTTCAGAAAACTTGCGGGGCATGTAGCCTGACTCACCACTCCTCTCTCTTAAAAGCCGCTACATACCGACTAGTAGCTAGACAATAAACTCGCGATATGAAGTTCCGACCACCCATTAGAAAATCGACTGGCCACAGCGCGCAACTTGATCTTACTTCAGTAAATAATCATCATGCCGGTGTAGCACTTACATTTTTCCGGCGTTATAAACGTTCCGATTTACGTTTCTGCGCATGCCCGATAAATGTAAAATCATTAATGTGCAGTGAAACGACAGTGCATTTATGGTATAAATATTACGGGTTGTTCGTTAGGATATATATAAAGTTATTTGTAGTGAATTAACACGAGGCAAACAAGTTTTGAAGCATGTTTTGATAGCAAACGTGATTATGGTCGCCATAATCAGTGACGGTGATTTAAACAAACGTAAGATGTTATTGTATTGAACGACATTTTAAGCAACTCTTCACAATAATCATCACAGAACAGTTGCTTTGTCGTTTCGCTGCACATTGGTGATTTTATATTTATCGCGCATACGCAGAAACGTCAATCGGAAAGTTTATAACGACCGCAAAAATGTAAGCGCGACACCGGGCTGAGCCGCTGCCGTGCTCTGTCAGTTTGCATCCTTGTGTTGATATTATTGGTAGGTTCTAGCCATCAAGCACATTATAAATTATGAAATTTGTGTTTCATATTCACCCCTTGCCTGCTTGATGCTTATCGCCTACGACCGAAGCGGCTGATTCCTGCACTTTGTGTAACTTATTCCCATTTGAGTGATGCCAAATTTCTTTGCCAAAATGTAGGATTGGGAAGTTCTACACAGCATGGGTGTCGATCGGTGGGGACGAGGGGACCACGTCCCTCCACTTTTCAGCCTAGGAAATGTCCCCCAACTTTTTCAGTTCATAAAAAACAAATTTACAGGCATATAGCGAGGCTGATCACTCCCCTCTCTTAAAAGGTCTAGTAGTAAAATTAATATACGAGTTCAGATATAAACTTCCGACTACCAGTTGAAAATTATTAGATAAATTACTTGGTTGACCGCAACTAGATCTTAGTTCAGTAAATATTCATCATGCCGGGCTCTGTCAATTAGCACTTTGTGTTGATATGTTAATAGGCACTAGCCATCAAGCACATTATAGATTATTATTTTTTTTGTCCTGTCACCCCTTGGATTGCAGCCTGGTCGCCCTGATGGATATTTATATCGCCTACGGCGGAATCAGCGGATTCCTGCACTTTGTGTAATTTGATCCCATTTGAGTGATGACAAATTTCTTTGCCAAATGGTGGGATTGGGAAGTCCTACACAGGCACCCGTGTAACAGTTGTATCTTGTCACCACGGACCATAGATATAAATAGAACACACTAGAAGAACTGTAGGGAAAATATTAATGCCATGGACTTAGTGCCACGGACTTATATGCACATAAGTCCTTGTTGTCACTCTACGAATGAGGCAAGCAGTTATGGGTCCATAGTCTAGCCTCCAAAACATTTCAGGGTTTGGGGTGAGCCATGGCCGCTCTTCAAATATATGTAGCCAACATAACTATTTTAAATAGCATAACATAAAGGCCTTTGTTTATTTTAGAATTAGCACCATATATATACATATACATATACATATACATATACATATACATATACATATACATATACATATACATATACATATACATATACATATACATATACATATACATATACATATACATATACATATACATATACATATACATATACATATATATATATATAATTAGATATTATAATTACACATACATAAAAATTATACATACATAAAAATACATACATATAAATTCGTCCCCCGTCCCCCCACTTTTAAAACCGGATCGACGCCCCTGTATGCTAGGATGTGATACCACATCACGCGTGTACAGGACTGGTAAGACCACAGCTCTAAAGAAAGCTATGAGTAATGAACACTTCAGGAATCAAGCAGACGTGTTCGAATCAGCAGCACCAACTGGTTTACTGCGGAAGGACAGGCTCTCGTATGTGTTGACGGTGGGAACGTTGGCGAAAACCTTGATGAGTTGTGGTACAATCGGTTCATTGAAGAAGTATCATCAAACACAGCGTGTGTACAGGGGAAACATCTACCCCCCTCCCCCCCCACTTCTGCCGCTGCCCTCTATCACAGCTTCAGGATCTATTATCAGATCCAACAAAGTGGAAAGGATCCTGAGAAAACTTTGAAAGCCACTGGCTGGGGCTGGATTGTCAAAGACAACTGTCTTGTTCCAAAGATGACTCATCACCAGCAGCACCCGCCCATTTGCTGTCGGTCGTCCGTTGTGAATGCAAGGAAGACTGCAATACGCTGCGGTGTAGTAGCAGGAGGAATGGACTTGGGTGAACTTTCGTGTGCGGCGTGTGCAAAGGAAGTACCAGTCAAAAGTGCGCAGACATTACTGTTGAAGCTCTCGATGACAGCCGCGATTGAATGTGGCATCTACTGGGAAATGACACTGTTTGTTTTATTTCTGTTTATACACTCACGCACGCATACCCACACATACACGCGCACGCGCGCAGTAGGTATATTCCACTGAAGGTGTATGGTGGTTATACGTGTAAGCAACATTCGGTCGATTGCAGTTGTACTGCCCCGTGGTGACTAAAACCCGGGGATCACTGTGTTTATAAGTCGATTTTCATCTTGCTACTTAATTGACTTCAATATTTATACATGGTTGGATTGATATGAATATTGTCTTTCCAGCAATGTTAATTATGTGTAAAAACTATGCAAAAAAATACACTATTCTGTGTAAATAATTAAGGCATATCCATACATTTCACTTCGTGAAAACAATGACCGGGACCGGCTTTCAACCATTTGTCAGAATTGTCACAAATGACAATGTTCCACGGCGTGGGTTTCGGTAGGCTTTGTAATGTCGACATAGAATACTAACTAAAACCGTAACCATAATTACTGAACTTGCAGTTTGCTTGATGCTAAAACATAGATTGACGGGTCCACGCCGAAAATCGGGGTACCCATCGATCAGTTACGATATTTTGCAAATGTATTTATAATAACATTATGACTTTAAATCCAGTGTAATTACACATATTAGGATCCCTTAAACAGCTAAATGTATTATCTTTCCAACGATATATGTATTAATTGGTTATACTGTTATAACGAGAAATTATTTATGCAACACGAACTATGTGTACCCCCCCCCCATTTTTCTTAGACCTACAGTCATTCAGAAACACGTGAAAATGACAATGCCACCAAGTGGATTTTGGTGGACTTTGGACTAACGACTAACTTATGATCTTATATAATTTTTATTTACTTATATCTTTATCGTATTTACCATGTGTTCACAAAGATTAACTTAGTAAGTAACAGTTGACAACATTAACAAATAAATAAAACCCAAATGCCCAGCTAACACTAAAGTGGCGCCGCCACCCGGAGTTAATGGTGACACTAATGTTTGTACGCACAAAAAGGGGTACTTTGCCTGCAACTCGAAAAAATACACGAACACAGCCACTTACACTTACATTCACCAAGTTTTATATCATGCATCTAACATACCTTACCGTGTTTCATAGTTACAAATGTATAGAATAAATAAGGAGAAAATCAATAGAGTAAATTCCACAACATTTTCAGGTGTAGTAATTGATTGCAAATTAAACTGGAAAAGTCACATTTTATCAGTAAGATCTAAACTATCAAAATGCTGTGCTATTTTGTATAGAGCCAGTTCCTTGATTAACAAACATGGTATGCATATTTTGTACTATTCTATTTTCATGCCTTATATTATGTATTGTGCTGAAGTATGGGGTAACACATATGCTACAAATATTCATTGTTTAGTTTTATTACAGAAAAGGGTTATAAGATTAATTTGTGGTGCCAAGACTTGATCACACAAATTTACTTTTTCACAAGTACATATTCTTAAATTACCAGATATGGTAAAGCTAAAAACTGCTATAATTATGTTTAAGGCATATTGTTATATATTACCAATGAATGTACAAAAAAAATTGAAATACATGAATCACGATATTCATCCAAGCATAAATGTAAGTTCAAGCAAATCTATGTACGTACTAACTTTAAAAGTATGTGTATTTCTGTTACTGGAGTTAAACTTTGGAACTCCTTCGATAATTCAGAGACCATTTTTGCCAACATAAATTAGATAACAAAATTAAACATTCAGTTTGTTTATTGTTATAAAAGTTTTTTTTAAATAAATGTCACAATGTCTTTTTTTAATGTTGTATGGTTACACACATAAATAGTGTTGTCGCACCTTCTATTGCACTGTTCAGATGTTTTATGTATGAAATTAAGAAATTATAAGAGTAAACAAGTTTTTCGAAGTGTGGACTAACTACTATTTACATAGACATAGTGCATTTACAAAGGAGCAAAAACATTGGCAATGGAAAAGGAATAGAAAAATCGAAACAGTAACTATATAAGACTGTCTGATGTTGATAAAGTATGAACATAATTGTCATTGTAGTAGTTGTGAGTTTGCATACACATTTCAGGTGAAACAGTGGCACAGTGCGCAACTGTGACAATGAGATGAGAACGAGTATGTGACATTCCCATGTATAGCTTAAAATCCTGACCGGACGGGACAAATCTGACGTACTTCAGATTTGTCCCATCTGGTCAGCATTTTGGATTTAATCTAAAGCATTACTTTGATCCCACTAGCAAAATAGATGAAATAGACAAACATGGACTACCCTGGTAAGTGCAAATGTATATTAACTATTTATATTATAAAACACCAATTTTAAAGTGCACAATTTTATTTGACGCCAGCTAAACGTGAATGGTACAGTACGTTGGAAGATACATCATCGACTGGAATATAAGCACTTCGCCCATAACGGAAAATACAGACCTACAGAGTCTGAATATAGGTGGTCCTTATCAATACCAAAGAGGAATAAAATATTCCTACAAATATGCACTGTTATGTGACAATATCGTATTACAAATTGTGAACTCGCAATATAGATTGTGTACCTTAATTAATATACCAGTGCAATCAATATATACCAGGTATTAATTGAACTTCCATACATGCCAATCATGTCTAAGAAATGTAAAACATGTACCAGCGTTCTGCATAAAATATATGACATTTATATCTGGATTACGAAAGACATTTGATGACAATTTTCACAGAGAAAACATGCATGCATCACTGAGTCTCGATTGAATGACATAAAATAAAATCTAAGATAAGTTGACATTATATATACATTTTAAAAACTACAAAAATATTCTTTGTTGATTAAAACATCACAGTGTTGCACCAAGAACATTCAACAGTCATGTATTCATTGTTCACCAATGCTCTGCTATATCATAATTACCCTTCCATAACATCCTAAGGTCATATGAATGGACAAAACTTATTTTAAAATTCGTTTTCAATAATAATCTATTTCACATAATTAACTACTGGGTACTAAAACATAAAAAAATTTAAGATAACACTATTGGAAAAATGTATGTCATCATAATTAGCAATTTGCATATATCACAATAAGTATCAACACAGTAACTAATCACAACTACCCCGGAGGTACTACCAAAACACCACAACTTTTCTGGATATAATATATTTGTGTGTGTGTGATTTAGTTATAGGCAAGTTATATTTTAAAAGTGCAATGACAAATACGTTAATTACATTAACGACGCAAGTTGTCACCATACGAGCAACCAACATCACTCAACGAAGACCTTGCAAAAAATCTGCAAAATGTTAAATTATAATCATAGTTACCAGGGGTAATTATTACAATGAGTGTGTGATATTATTACACATAACGTTATCTTGATTACAGTTGCAGTTTAGTGTCATTCATATGTACATGTCGAATAGAATGAAACATATCTTGAGGCTTCATTAAAATTTGTTCGTAGCAGTAGCCACAAAGCAATATGCCCATGTTCTAAATAATGAACATAAGTTATATTCATTTATTCTGAAGAAAAAAACCTAAAATGTTATAGTTTTCTTATCCTGGAATAAAATGTACCCTTTCTCACCAGTCTGACTACAATTCTAGCATATATTCTGTGATATGTGAATAAGTAAACATCCTGCTCTCTACTAACATATTTATATTATAATATTACACAGAAGACAATAAAATTTCATTTACTGTACACACACATGTGACATGCTGTTAAAATGTGCAGTGCAAGTTTGACAAACATTTATAATAACTGCTAAATGCTTACTTGTCCCTTGAATACGACCTATAAATTTAGACCATGATGGTGATGTGTGCCTTTTGACCTGGTCAGTGCCTAATAAAACTATTACTTCCACCAAAAGCTACAGATAATTGTCCTGGTAATTCAGCAACATATCTCTGCCCTGGACTGAAGAACACGTTAGAAAATGTTCACAGGATAACAACAGTGTCCTGAGGATTCAGTCTGTGTCCTCCAAAACCATTTGGTATCTTCATGAACACAAACACAGGCAAGAATCAACTTGAAGATCTTCACGAGCACGTGGCGTGACACCCTCGCTGCTAGTCGGTTTCATCTGACTTGTTCTTCTTCCCGAGAATTCCTTTCAGATCCGAGCTCATATAATATGGCTTATCGGCAGAGCCATCGTTTCGTTCCTCATCTTCCACTGAATTGGTACAAAAGATCACACTTCAATGTTGTAGATTCAACACCCATAAATATTTCCAGCCTCCTGCTACACATACATACGCACACACACATGCAAACGCACACACACATGCATGTATACATACACACATGCACATACACGCACATACACACAATTCTGATACACACACATGCACACACACAGATGAGTATTTACACAATGGGAAACAATAACAGAAAATACATGTAATGTAAACAATTGATTATAGTTTGTCTAACATCTGGCATGAACTGTGAAACAGGTAAAGATATTAGCCAGTGCAAATAAAAATTAATATGTTGGTGTTTCTGATCTTGATGATTATACTTGGATTTCACCATTCATCTAAGTCTTTCACAAATTTATTTGGCAATCTATTTGTAAACGATCTTGTCTAGTAGCACCGACCATACTACATTGTGTTTTCTGTATAAACTTGTGACATAATCTCGGTTAAATAATTACTTATGTATTTCACTAAAAGTCATGTGATTAAAACCTTCAAGATACGTTAGATAACAAACTTGAAACACAAAATTAATGTTATTCTGAAATGGGATGCTATCTTAGTATCTATACCTGCAGTGTTTAATGTAATGTGTTTGTTGGGAACTTACGGAAACAGAGGAAGATTGTGTCAACGCCCATATTGTAAACGTTGAAGAAACCAGACGCAATCACATATGTCCCAATCACAATGATCTGAAAGATAAGACGCAGTTTATGGTTATCCAAAGTCAGTTCATTGACCAGTCAGTCAAATTAAATAATTTCAAACATATTAAAAAAAAACTTATCCAAACAAATCATAAATCAAGTCAAGCCACACTGCTCAAGTGTAAAACATTTCAGTGGTAGTGATGCTCCTGGTGGAATAACAAAATTGAAGTAATAACGTTTTTTATTCAATGTAACAATCTGCAATGATTTTTAAAAAACATTATAAACACAAAATTATATAACTATGACATTAACTGTATTTGTAAATCTAGGTCAATGCTTCCCTATCGGGAAATACCTGTTGACAGCTACAATTACAACGATGAACTTGTAATATAAGGCCCATATGATACAACATACTGTCTCCACCTTTTTCTTAGAACAATATCCAGTTACAGTACTAATAAATTAAGGTATTTGAAAAATAACAATCCTGTTGTCTAAATAGCAAAATACCTGTCATTTGAAAGAGAAAAATCTTATCAGATTTTTCAGAAATCCATTCCAATCTCTGACAGGTTCTGATCATTGGACCACATTAACAATCCGACTTACTATAACAGGGATCAGGTAGTAATTGAGCTCTGGTTTATTCTGGGCTGTATAGTCCGAGATGCTATCGATCGGCACAAGGCCCTTGGCATCTCCACTGAAGAAGATGAAAGCTACAATGCCTGAAACAGAAACACATACAGAAATAGAGATCTCTTGTTTCTAGCAGAACAGCATTACATATCCTGCCACTGGTACACACAGCAGGTGGCTTTGTGAAACTATTAATGGAGTATTAACGTAGATGACTTTTTATGCCTTTCAGTGGATTTTTGCTGGATGTATATCATACAGGGTTTGATTTTTGCTGGATGTATATCATACAAGGTTTGATTTTTGCTGGATGTATATCATACAAGGTTTGATTTTTGCTGGATGTATATCATACAAGGTTTGATTTTTGCTGGATGTATATCATACAAGGTTTGATTTTTGCTGGATGTATATCATACAAGGTTTGACTTTTGCTGGATGTATATCATACAAGGTTTGACTTTTGCTGGATGTATATCATACAGGGTTTGATTTTTGCTGGAGTGGATGTATATCTTATAAAAACTAATTTTTGTTGGGTGCTGGTAATGACTGGCATAGCAGCTGTGCTGTTGAAGAGCGTTACGATGGCAAAACTGACACTAACCACTAACGTTCTCACATCCAACTCATTTCTTCAGGTGAGAAATGTACTACTGAAAGATACAGTGAATGTTTTCTACAAAGTGACAGAAACGTACCAACAATTCCAACGACAACCAACTTGCTGATGAAGAGGATGAAGTCGGTGACCTTATCGATGACGACAACCCTGCAAATTAACAGACAGCATTTATCATTAATCCTCCAATCCTAATGTCATTTTATGAAATATGCTCTGAACACTTGTAGCATGTGCACGGTATGACCACGTTACAGGTGCATCTAGTTTCTTGCACTTAACTTTTTTGTGCTTTGTTTCATAACATTGCAAGTTGTGCTTACCTTCTTCAGTACGATGCTAAAAACTACACAATATCTGTTAAATTAAACATGCAACATACGATACATTATCTGGGTGCATTTGGTTTGAATGCAATACTCGGATCTACAAAATTATTGTTGTCAGCTGACATTTCCAAGAAGCACTCATTCAAAGATGTCCTGTACAAAGCCATAAAAAAAATATTTGTAAACAAAACATACGATGTCACAACCTCAATGTGGAGTCAAAACTAAAATGTCCTTTTGGGTGTTTGAAGCAGATGTCTGAACACTTTCATGGGCTCAAGTTCATAAAACTAAAACTTGGAAATCCAGGTCTGAATCCGAAATTAATACACCCTTCTCATCTGGCTGGATAGTAATAGAAATTATGTCAATATCTATGAAGGTCGAGCATTGCATTTCTGGCTTACTGTACACATGAACATGGAGTCTTGATGATTTAGATGCTGTAGATGTTTCATTATAAACACCTGAGGTCAACTTACCGGACAATGTTCCTCATAAGCAAGAAGAAAGCTTTCTTTGCCGAGGTGCAGAAATTCTTGCCATAAAGAGCGACCTGTGACAACACACATGGCAGATGGTTATCTTCACTTATCTTCGCTTATCTTGACATTACCAAGGGACACAATACTGACTATCTAAACACTACAGAAAACCTGGAATTGAGGAGGAAGAACAACTGCCTTAGTCTCTCTCACAATATCAACACTGGTCAAGTTGTCATAAATGATTATCAATGACAAACACCTCCAACTGCGTGACCCTAGAACTCAGAGAAACCAGCATTTTCATCATGCGAGGGTGGACCAGGGTGGACCATTCAACCCTTTACCACTCCTTTTTTCCTGCGACACTTGGACAGTGGAATAGGCCCCCACAAGTCTATTGGCCACCTCATACCCAGGGGCTTTCAGGACTGCCCTTCGTGCCTCAACATCTACCGGTTCACGAACCCTCTATGTCCATCATATATAGTTTTTAACTTTAAGTTGTCTACAAAATACCTTTTATTATGTCTTAACATAGATTTGTTTAACATGTTAACTGTTTTTTTAAAAGATCATATCCCACTAAACGCACGTTTCATTGGACTTTTATCTGGAAGAAGAACATATCACAAAAGTCAGAATGCACCCGGGCATGCATTCTTCAGTTGTCCTAAATGAAACTGACTGGTTGAAATGTTTACATGGATCACGGCAACAGAGGACAAACTCACCATGATGTAAGCGTTCTTGTTGATGAACTTCATAAACTTCTCCAGACACCAGAAACAGCACTTGAGACACCTGGACGATGGTTAAAAATTAGTGGTATTTTCTTACACAGCACAGTATCCAATCACTAAAATGTGGCAAACATTCAGCAATGCTACAATTACGACACAAAGACTATTTGATGATAAATATCCACATTCTGGAATTAATTTATAACCCTCTGCAAATGGTTTCGAGTGTTCTTACAACTGAAAATCCTATGTCAATATTCAATTAACACAAAAATAACGATGTGTACATCCAGTCCTACTGATTTGCATTTTGATTCGTCTGTTTAGCCGAGTATGTTATTTTTTTCCCACATGGAAGTAGCTAATCAGGGCACAATGGCCCGCGTCCCCTCAATGGGGTTCCAACACTGAGCCCGCACTCCATTTGCGAAAGCAGAAAGGGGTTGACGTGTGTCGATTTTAACCCACCCTCTACATACAGTACAAGTATACTTATGTATAGGATGCAACTTGTACATCGTCATTGGAAGAGCTTACAGGTCTCTATGCTTTCCGCACGTTTATATTTGATTATGAACACAGGGTTTGCACCAGACCTTTCCCTCTCTGCATAATTAATACCACAAATGCACAAAAGAAGTTCCAAGGTGTTCAGCTCACTTTAACAAATACTTGACAAAATCGTTGTCGTAGCTCTTGAGTTTCGTCTCGACGTATTCCAGCAATACACGGATCATCTGAATGATGGCAATGATGAGGGAGCCAAACGCAATCGATCCCAGATGATACCTAACAACAGAGACAAGACGAACATTTACATAATACCAGTTTTGTTGATAAATAAGTACAATATACATTTGTCACAATTCACTTACTGTACATGAGAATGTCTCACTGTCAGCATTAAAGGGAATAACAACACCTAATGCGTGAATTTGTATTATATTACATGCTTTTATATAAGTTCATACCTATCAAGCAAAAAATCAATCAAAAATAAACAAACGAGAAATTCCACACTTTATGCAATGCCAGTGGACTTTTTCAAATATGCATATTTTTTACGCGCTTTCTATATGCTTTCTGTCGAAACGAGCGTCAAAATTAATTATTTTGCGATATTCCGATGTACTGCAAACACTTGTCATCATAGGGAACAGACATTTATCTTAAGATTGCGTACGAATAATTCTTTTAGAAAAATTTAAGACAGTTGTTTCGCCTGTCTGAGCTTCGAGATCACAGCACTCTTCGGTTCGTTTCGAAAGTTAAAATTCTATCGATTGCAGCCATGATCAATTTCAGGACAAATACATTACAAACATGTATATATTTAACACAAGAAATAAAATTTGTGTATAAACTATAAATAATCATTAGTATATCGATGTGTGAAGGAAGAATGAAGAGTTGTATATTTAACATAACTCTTTAAATCCGGGAGTTGAATCCCAATTTTTACCACTGTTCAAGTGGTAACCTTTGTTGGGTGTTTTTGCTTTCACAATCATAAAACCCGGTTCGCACCTCACACGAAATCATTGAGTTTTTGTGTCACTTTTCACAAAGTATAGTTATAAATGTAAACATGCTCTGAATATGTAGAAAGGGTACGCCTGTCATCTTTGACGCCACGATACTACGTTATCGCCTTGCTAATTACCTTTCAGCTTTTCGCGGAAATCACTATGCTGTTGGGTTTTAAGCCGCATTTTTACTACAAATGTTTTTTTTAATGTTGTCAAATGTTACATACATATTTAATCTTTATATATACATGGAAAACAAATTTTTTGTTAAGCCTTGTTTCTATACCCTTTAAGTAGTTAGGAAATATGGTTTAATTTGCCACCAGCACAAAAACCTTAGTTTCTTAGCAATTCAGTCCCCCTGTTGAAAAATGTTGCTTTATATAAAAGCCACCCTCTGGCCGGCTGTACACACAGAGGCAGACAACCATTCCCGTGGTATTTCTGACTGACATTAGTCTCACTTAATCGTCTCTTACTCGGCTGGTTACTTCGCCAAGAACACAGTGTGGTGACTTAGTTGGCTTTTGAATGTTATACATATGAGGGGCTAAAAAGTGCTGCCACCTCGTGTAGCTGGTGTAATCAAGGGTAATCCTGCCATAATTCCTGCTTCATAAACAACTGCAAATTTCTATTTCTGTTTATTTTTGTGTGAATATAAGTTTAACATTGACTACTTTTTATAGTTTGGTATTATCTTATAAAAGTATATCTTTATTTTAGTTTCTATTTCATGGTTGCCCCCTGAGAGCCAATCAGCGTCTCTACCCTATTCTGGAGTAAGGCCGCCCTGGTGGCAAACATTGGCGAAGCATAAATTCCCCAGGCGGATGTGATGGGAAAAAAGTGGGTAATCAAGGCTCGATTGACATTTGTTTATTTTGTTGTATTACTGCAAGTTATATAAAATGTCACCAATGGACTGGCAATCTTTGAAAAATAAAAAGACAGTGTTATGAACATGCATGCATGTGCATTTGCTTGCATGTGCATATGTGTGCTTGTATGTGTGTGTGTGTGTGCTGGGGTTTGCTGTCAATAACCATACAATTAGACTTGTTGATATCATATGTAATGTTAAACAATTCACCATACTTGGCACAGCAATCTATAAGTTTTCTTAAATCAGCAACACTGGGAGAAAAAAATAGAAGTCATTAGTATATATCAAGTGGGTGATTAATGTGCCTGCATAGACAACCAATTTGTAATTTGTTAAGATTTACACTTATGTCAACCATGTACACAGTGAACATGTTTAATGTTTCTGTTTCACACTAACATTTCCATGTAACACTGTCCATTCACTAGATGGACACCAACAAACATGGCATCTGTTTTTCTGAACTTTGTTTTGTTCCGAGTCACATGTTGACATTTTGCTCAAATGTTTATGGTTATCACGAGTTTAAAGCAAATAAAGAGTCAAACATTGGAGATAACTAACAGTAGTGAAGGGGGTAAAATTAATTGTGTACTGAGCGGAAACTCAACTGAGATTCAACAATGGAACGTGAGCTCATTTGCATGTGAAATTTTTTGCATATAGTTGAAGCTCAGTTGAATTTGGGTTGAATTTCACTGGTTGAAAGTTGTATCTTTTGTGTTTGGGATACCCCTCCACACACACGCACGCACGCACGCACGCACGCACGCACGCACGCACGCACGCACGCACGCACGCACGCACGCACACACACACACACACACACACACACACACAAACACATATGAACAAACACTCACCGAAGTGCTCTCCACAGAGATTTGGCCACCGGAAAACTGACCAGGTTGGACTTGTCCATCGTCCAATAGTAGGAGGCGAACGCTCCGGCCAGTGTCACCTGACCCAGAGCTACGATGAAATTCATCACCCAGAACAACATGAACAGCATGAAGTACTGGAGGTACGCTGTATACCTGTAGGGGGCAGCACAAGCACATGTTACATAATACAGTCATTTTGTAGAAATGTTCACATGATGGCAAAATATACTAGGGCCCTGTAACATCACTTGGATATATCTCAATTCGGTATCTCTCAACTCCGTGCATTTAAATCTAAACTTAAGCTGTGGCTGCCCTCCAAATGTGGAATTAATTCTCCATCTCTTCGAAATCATCTGAAACTATAGACGTCATGCAATCTTTTGAAAGTTAATTATATATACTGAACTCTTGGCAATCCCTCGAGCTAGCTTTGATATTGCCATCTGTTCATGCAATGTGTTGTTGTATCACTAATGTTGGCTGTCTTCAGCATTTAGAACACTGCAAAGAACCGCAATACCAAAATGCGAACTAGTGGTAATAGTATGACGTCCACTTACTCATCACCGCCGTACTTCACAAAGTTACACACTGAGCCAAGTGTGCTGTTTTTCTGCAAAAACAAGATATTAAAATATTTAATATTCACAGAGCCATATTTTTAAAACGTTGCATGTAGATCAAGACCAAATGCGAAGGTGTTAAGATCATATTTGTTTTAGGTTATCTTGATTGTTGTGTAAGCCACGTTACAAATCTGCTGTGCATTGTGGGTAATAACCTGAATGGCTGTCTGACTGGCATTACCACATGTTTTATTACTTTAACTGACCTATTATAATTAATTAAATATAAGTGATGGATTATGGTACAAGTCAGTGTCTATAGACAAAGGTATCCTGACTCCTGCGATCCTCCTTCCAATGTTGGCCGAGTGATGTACATACGTTTGGGTCACAGGGTATTCTGGCAGCTACTTCGGTCAACGAATTTTGGACAATCTCTGAGGCATTCGAAGGGTCCAGGCTGTACTGCTTAGTACTGCCTGACGATGCGAGAAAGCTGGGTTCCAAGTCAAGTACAAAACGATCACACCTTGGTTGTCATAAAATACAATACATGTACACCACAATATCTATATGTATACAAGTGGTTGCAAGCATGATGCATTTATCGCTGGTCCAACTTCCCACTCCCCCCAATACATACTGCAGTATTGTTTATGCCCCAAACTGAGATGGGACAGACATTAACATGATATCCGAGTCAGGAGGGGTACACAGTCTCCAATATTGGGAAAAGATTTATACACCAGATATATCTTGCCAGACAAGTCCAATTTTTAAAATTAAGATTGATGGGATGTCTACTAGATACTATTCTATGCTATCATGCTCTCTCATTATATACAACATTTAAAACATAACATATTTTCCTGCTGATATTACAAGACGTTTCATCTCAGTCATCATGTCAGAGTAAATGCACAATGTTCACTGCTTTGATCTTAAGCAAGTGTTGAATTTGTCATGTGGCCAAATCACGTGACAGTTGTGTCATGTGATCTAATCATATGACAGCACAGGTGGACATCCAAGGATACATGGCAGCAGCACCCCAATACGCAAACAGAATCACTTGAAGTAGGAACGGAATCAGGGGCCAGAAGAGGGTGAAGATCATTGATCCAACAGCTCTGGAACAGACAAGATCATTATGACTGCTAAAAGTAAAACAATCCCGCCAGATAACATACATATATTTGTTAAGTGTTTACAGGAGGATACTGCTGTGTGTTCTGTATAAAATATGCTGCTGTAACATCGACACGCTTACTGTAACAAAATAGAACAAATGTCCAGCATTGAACAGAAAACAGAGTTTTTACTTAGCATACTGGATCATTTTTAACCAATACATAATTGTTGACAATGTTGAATCAAATGTCTTTTAATGACCATACAAAGGTGAAACCACTTGCACAAATCACTTAGACAACACATGTTAAATCAACAAAAGAGATTTGCAACAAGATTCTGGAACAATCTGCAAACGGCTGTGCATATATTAAACACAGCCACAATACGTTAAAAAAGCAACTTTTTTAGCTTGATTTTTCACTCCAGATGAAACACATGCAGATATAAAACAATTATCCATATCATACTATTTAATTTTATTTTTTATTCTCTCTTATCTGGTAGGTTCTAACTAATATCATTATTACTTTTATTTTATCATAAACGTGTTGTGTTTATTTTAAAAACTTAATAGGTGCACTCTGAACCCTTGAATGGCCATAATTACAACATTTATGACATAGAAAAATGCTGTCAAATTATTATTATATTACATCAACTGAGAGTGTAAATAATTGTGATAACTGAGCTTAGAGGGCATACCGGCTAGCCGACTTGATGACGGAGATAGCAATGAGGATCCGTGTTCTGAGGAAGATCAGTAGGATGAGAGTGATCCCGAGGATCGTGCCACAGATGATGGCTGCAACCGACACCCGTTGAACACAGTCACACATTTCTAACAGTCTGTAGCAGGTAATACAAATACAATTCAAATGCCTATAATTTAGAAAGTATGCAGAATTGTTCCAACATCCATCGACATGGTTGTAAATGGCATGACTATGTTTACTATAATGTAGAAAGATATAAAATTTCATGGATAGAACTCCACATCTGTAGCCTTTTGAATTCCCCCGTTCTCCACCCCCATATGAATTTTGAAAATAGTCTACAGCTGCAAACTGGCTAGGCCACATGCAAAATTTCAGCCCAAAGAAACACTGTTTTATAGTATAAGTAAGAACATTTCTTTTCCACCTGAATCAAGAGAAAGGAGTCAGTCAATTTCAAAATCTTTAAATAAGCAATACTGAAGTTTCAAACATACAGATGCGTAGAGCAGGAGATAAGGTTGATTAACAAGATTATAGGGGTAACTTTTTAATTATGGCAAAATGGTGTGATATCTTTGGAAGATCTAACATAAAGAGGGAACAATTCCAAACAATCGCAACATGAAGCGACAGAAAGCACTGCAGTTCAACACTGGGATTTACTCTGTCGGGAACAAAAAGTAAACCTTACAACCATTCTCGCAAGGCAGGGAGCTCACCATTACAAGGCGTGGAAGCTGTACTATGGCCCATATAAAAAATCTTAAAGGTCATCAGATGATAGGCTTTTGTGTCATAACGGTTGTTTTGCTGGACACTTCCAACAAGGTAAACCATAAAGAATTTTGGGCACTTCTAAGGACTATAATTATACTGACTGCGCTATGTAAGAACTGACTTCTTTATAATAATATACAAACATTATGACAATAAATCATACATTATTCATGAACTGGACTTACCCAGTGCGAGCCAAGTCTTTGACAGGTTTTTGTAGTAGTCAAGACTAGCAACAAACTTGACATCTGTATTTGAACTTGAGTCATCTTTTAGAGTCAAATATTTGTCTATGGTGTAGTAAGTTGCTGGAAAAAAACACAACGAAGAATTACAAGTTGTCATGTCAAAAAGTATAACTCCTTCAAATATCAACATCTACTGATAGCACATTTGTTTCTTAATGTAGATGTAATATATGTTTCCTGATGTGATTATCTTCCATGGGCTGCAATCAATTTGATTATTCTGAAAATGAGCAGTAGGCTGTGAATCTCAGCAGGCCTCAGCAGCAAAATATAAAGCTTAAATTTGTCAACATAATTTGATTTGTGTGGAACCGTAAGATAAATGTATGTTCCTATGACGACTAGTATTTGTATTACATCAGAATATTGCAAAGAATATTCTGACGCTTGTTTTAACCCAAGATCTATCTTGTAGACATGTTGGAAAGCACATAAAACTCAGACTGATGCCAGTGTGCCTCAGAACTGATGTCACGATACCACGTGATTGGCTAGCAAATTAAATTGGCGTCTTCCACGGGAATCATTCCTCAGATGCATTTTAAATTGAATTTATACCACAAATGTATTTTTTTTAATAATTTTGTGGAATTGTCAAATGATACATACAATGTTAACCTTTTTGTATAAATGAAAAACAGATTTTACCTGATGCCATGTTTTTATTTCTTTTAAACCAGACAATAACTATAATAAAGATATATTTTTGTTCTCATTGCCGTGAGGTTGAACAATTAAACAAGGAAGTGTGTAACAAATAAATACATCATGTCTCATTTATCCAGTTTTCAATAATCCAATTGTTTTGCAATATGCATGTTTTATTTGGGAACCATCTTGACACCGTGTATAATGAGGCGTCTTCTTAATCTGAACATTTCATTTATCTGACTAAAAACATTTGGCAAAGAGCTATTAGTAGTGGTTGTGCTTTGTAGAAATGTTGATAGTTACCGAATCCGAAGATGCCGACGAAGAGCACCAACGTCACCCAAACCATGACACCAGCGATCCAACGCATCAGAACAATCCAGATGAATGAAAGGACCATCGCCATGGCCAGACCTCTGTAAGAGAAAATGGTTAATGTCACAGTCTTGTGTCCTTAGTGTGAACCAGCATTGTGTGGCTATTGGATCTATGTGTACATGGCATAGGATTTGTATCCATGTTATATATGGTTTATTAATCGTGCATGGATTTGTCACATTATAGCCAGCCTCTGCCTTGGAGTCTTTGTGGATATAACGATGGATTGTCAGATAAATTGTTCACCAAGATACTGTCCTATTAATCATGTAAGTCAGCATTCAAAGATCAAAGCTGAACAGGTTTTAAATATGCAGTGAATGTAAATATGTCTCGTTGCTTAACTGAAAGTACCAGGATGTAAACATCATGTAATGGTAGACCTTACAAAAGACACAACATCAGAAGTAAACACAGATCCCGATGTCGCAGAGAATGAGTCAAGCATGGAGACCGGAGCACACAAGAGACTTACACGAGGCACATGTGCCATGAGGCACGCACGTCCTGAAGTATCTTCATGCCGTACTCCTGCGCATTGAGGAAGATCGCCAAGTAGTCTCTGCCGTCCTCCAGCTCTGAACTGTTCACAGTCACATTGTAACTTTGCAGTTTCTCGAAGAACTCTGCTTTGATTTCGGGGATGCACCGGCCCACAACTGCAACCAAACATGTGTTGACTTCATGCTTTTGAAAACCTAAAAAATTGACTAAATCAATTACTTTATATACTTTAAGTTTTCACACATTTCAATTAAGTAAAAGGTCCGTTTATACAAGTCACGTGTATTAAAACAAGGATGACGTGACGTGACGTCAACACTTGTTTGTGTGCTTACATATTTGGATCTATCCATCACGTGACCAACTGCTTAGCAAGAACTCCAGCAAGCAATGACAAAAATGGATACCGAACATATGCATGGTTTCAGAAAGATACTTCTTGTAATAAAAACATAAAAGAAACTTGTTAAAGTGACAAATGTTTGCAGTAATGTTTGGTCTTGCATAAATGTGATTGTCACGCAAGTAAATCGCGACATTTTATTCTTTGTGTCTGAATATTATAGATATTACAGCACTAACAACAATTTTCATCCTCCACTCAGAGACTGTTCAACAGTGACAAGCGATGGAATTGGTTTTCATAATCGGTCATCGGTTTGGTAAAAACTGATCAATGATCCATTGTATAGTTAGTGTGTTGGCAACAATTTGATGAAATATTTGATCACTAGGTGGCAACACCAATCCAATGTAAGAATGGCTATTGACGTAACATTGTTTACATATTTCACCTTTAAGTCTGACACGACCATTTGTAAATTATCTACAACTCCCACTGTTCATATACATGACATGTTGCTTCTTCCCCTGAATGAATGGGATGGTTCTGAAAAATGTAGCAGTTTAGAGCAAAGTTTGGAAAATATCTTTCATGAAACGTATGTGTGGTGGCCTAGGGAAGCTAGTCACATTGGAAAAAGTGTTTTTATTCAAGAAATGGAAAACAACACTCTTTCCAATGCAGTTTGCTGTATTCAAATATTTCCACTAGAAGCAAAGTTACAGGAATTTAAAGAGGGCCCCTATCACAAATAAATTAAGGAGAAAAAACGTTTTAAAGTTGAGATTCATAATTCACAGCAAACAACACTTTATTAAAGTATAACAAAATAACTTTTGCTATCACAATACTTGTAGAATTTTGGAATTATCATGCCATGCCAAAATAAAATGTTGCTGCAGTATATAAAAAACCTGTGCTATTCCCATGTCTAATGCGGTGTAGAAAATGTAGGTGTGTATTTAAGCTTTGGAACACTAAAACTAGTAACCAAGTATTATGGTTACTCTTGTAGTTTAATAAGGGCACCCTGCAAAAAAAGTTCTAATAGTTTGTTAGCAGAAAAGTACATTAATAATTAACATGCAAGAGGTAACAAACTCTTCCATGAATACATGAAAACATCTGTCCTAGGTAGTAAGCTTTCGCACAATATTGCAAAAACTAATTATTTAGCGTTGCAACTTAGAACGAACTTCGCGGTTGCAAGAACACGAAAAAGTACAACTTACACTTGGATAATCAGGAAATTACTTGGTGAACTTATAGATTATTATGTTAGCTAAAACATGAGTCCTATATACACTTTGTTGTAATGTAATTTTTACATTCGTAACCTACTTATATTTTTACATCTAAACAATCAATGAGAAACGCAACTAATTGGAACATTTGTGTCGACTTCTGTCAGTGTCGAACAGAACTATTGAAAGGAGCAGCTTTGTATAATAGCCCAACTATATATATATATATATATATATATATATATATATATATATATATATATATATATATATATATATATAGCTACCTAATATCCAAAGTGTGTGACACTGCAATCAACTGGAACATGGGCAGCTTTCCGGAAACAACTCAAAACTTATCTATTTCGCTTGCATTACATTCCTTCATGATACTGGTTTATGTTTCATAGCATAGACTGATTTTAAATTGTTTGGTTTTAAACCGTATTTCTATCATAACAAATTTCTTATCTTATTTATTTATCTTATTCTTAGCTTATTTAATGATTTATCTTAGCTTATTTATTTAATTAATTTATATTTTAGATTTAGTCAACACGTCATGTTAATGTGAAGCGCTTCAACTGGCATTTAATTACTTAAAAGTGCAATATTAAGATACAGAATGTTGTGTTATTATTGTGGATTCACTTACTTGGTTTACTTGGCAGTGTATAGGGGGCACAGTCCCCATCTTCAATCAGTTCATTCAGCGACTACACAAACAAGACACACACAAACCATGGACAATATCTGCAGAACGTGAATCTTTACCAAGAGAGGTAAAAAGGCACAAGCAAAGGCCAATTCTTACACAGCACAGATTCCTATCGTTACCACTTTACATGTCACTTCCTGACAGACCTGTTGATCTTTTGAACCCAGGATCTCTCGATTTTCTGTTGTCATTGAGCCACAGCAAACAACAATAATTAATTCCCAGGTAATTACCTCACATAATATCTGTGTAATAATAATATTACTAGCCTAGTATTGAGATCTCGTATCCTCATGAACATGAACTTAGAGACATCACAAAAATGGGTCATTACACTGGCCATAGTTTTAGATGACTTTTAAGTAACTCGGACAGCATACCATATTTTGGGCACAGAAAAAAGGGGCTACATGGATCACATTCATGATGGCAGCCATTCAACATACTTGTATTTCCATTTACCTGATTGACCCTGTTAAACAAAGTGAAAAGGAAACATCATGAATAATCAACACGAGTGTAGTACTTAATTGGTATGATATCCTCGAGTGTTGTTCAACCTTACCTTACTGGACAATTGAGGATTAACACCTTCTTTGCAGAACATGTACTTAGCACGATCTGCTTTCTTGGTTGAGTCTAGTTTCTCATCAAATTCTTGCTTGTACCATGTCCAAGTTGAGCTGGGGCACTCAGCAACACATACCTACAAAACATATTTATATTTAAGTACAAACCACATGCCATACACACACACACGCACGCACGCGCACAGGGAGGGAGGGAGGGAGGGAGGGAGGGAGGGAGGGAGGGAGGGAGGGAGGGAGGGAGGGAGGGAGGGAGGGAGGGAGGGAGCGGACGGACGGACGGACGGACGGACGGACGGACGGACGGACGGACGGACGGACGGACGGACGGACGGACGGACGGACGGACGGACGGACGGACGGACGGACGGACGGACGGACGGACGGACGGACGGACGGACGGACGGACGGATTAAAATAATTATTACAAAGTAACAAAAGTGTTTTGTTTTAATATACCTGGGTACTGGATAATTGACAAGTAATTCCATTAATACTTAATGTCTACTAGGTTATATTTGTTCACAAAGCCACAAATGTAGTGCTGCAGTTGACCACTATGTTTCTACTCTTGCCAGTTATGGCATGCTAAATTGATATTTTCCCAGTTAAATGAAACATCAAATTCGTCTCTGGTATGAAGAAGAGTATAGTGGATATGATTAAGTAATTCTAACTAACCATATCTGTGTTTTAAAATGTCTGAGCTCATAATATAATCAAATATGGTAAAATGGTATAATGCGAATGGTGCCTCAGATTTTATATTAGCAGAATGACACCACGATTAAAAATTCATTTAATGTTGAATGTTCTCTTACAGTCACAATATTAAATTTTGTAAACACACATGCAACATGAAAGCTTTGGAAAGTCTGCATGATGTCTCTCCAGTCGAAACTTAATCTTGTAACATGACAGGCACCTCGGTAGCAGCCTATTTTGTTTACAATATTCAGGCCAGTAACTTATTGGATGGGCCAGTAACTTTTCAAATCTAGTGGATACAAAACCTTAATGTCAAGGGGTGTGTCATTTATTCTCCAAACTTAATATTTTTGTCATGAGCATGTGACATGGAGACAGAGGACCTACCTGAGGGGTGGGACAGCCATGTGTCACCACTGAAGCACCCATCTTTAAACACTTTAGGAGATCAAAGAAGAACAGATTCGGTCTGTCCCTGAAACAAACATCACATCGGTTCAGTGTTACATGCTCTGCTAATTCAACTACCATCAACCGATGCTGTGCAAAATTTAAGATGAAACCTACTAAGATTAAATAAGGAGTAATTAATAAATATGTACGGACGTTGAAATGTTTTTTCTTTTCAGTTTGATTATTTCTACCCGTTGTGTTCGCTGTGGAATAACTTTGGCTGTGACTGAGCCAAGTAAAGGTTTTATGTACCGTTGGAAAGCTTACTACCTCCTCATTCCAATGGTGTAAATAACTCAACTTTCTATTTTATAACTTGCGTGTCATTTTGTCAATAATCAACACATTTATTAGTCAGCAAATCCTACTACCGGGGATAACAGCTTGATTATCAAAAACTGTGTATGATGTTTACTGGACTGATTAATCGTAACTGTTTTAAAAACTCCGGTCAAACTTATGCTTGTGAATTAACTAATTGTTTTATGTATAGTGTAGTCGTTTTATCAATTATACATAACGCAGCAATAAGTAAAATAGTAGTATCTGATCTCCCAGTGTCATATTTGATTCAAAGCTCTGTGCTGAATATGGTGATAGATTAAAATTAATGTTCCACCAAAATAATAATTGTTTGTGTTCTAGTAGCTTGTATCTGGACGTACAGATCGCCTGCCAATCGTGTCTTCTGAGATGGATTTGTGTACGTGAACAGGTGGCTGGAAATCTGTCATGTGTCATCCGTATTGTAAATTACACACAACACATATTCCTCCTTCACTTACTATATATTCAGGAAGTTTTAACTTGTCATATGATGTCATCCTAACTGGACACAAACATCTGGCAAGTGCAGCTGTCAATCACAGACTAACTGAACACAAACATCTGGCAAGTGCAGCTGTCAATCCCAGGCTAACTGAACACAAACATCTGGCAAGTGCAGCTGTCAATCACAGGCTAACTGAACACAAACATCTGGCAAGTGCAGCTGTCAATCCCAGGCTAACTGAACACAAACATCTGGCAAGTGCAGCTGTCAATCACAGACTAACTGAACACAAACATCTGGCAAGTGCAGCTGTCAATCACAGACTAACTGAACACAAACATCTGGCAAGTGCAGCTGTCAATCAGACTAACTGAACACAAACATCTGGCAAGTGCAGCTGTCAATCACAGACTAACTGAACACAAACATCTGGCAAGTGCAGCTGTCAATCACAGACTAACTGAACACAAACATCTGGCAAGTGCAGCTGTCAATCACAGACTAACTGAACACAAACATCTGGCAAGTGCAGCTGTCAATCCCAGACTAACTGAACACAAACATCTGGCAAGTGCAGCTGTCAATCACAGACTAACTGAACACAAACATCTGGCAAGTGCAGCTGTCAACCACAGACTAACTGAACACAAACATCTGGCAAGTGCAGCTGTCAATCACAGACTAACTGAACACAAACATCTGGCAAGTGCAGCTGTCAATCACAGACTAACTGAACACAAACATCTGGCAAGTGCAGCTGTCAATCACCAGACTAACTGAACACAAACATCTGGCAAGTGCAGCTGTCAATCACAGACTAACTGAACACAAACATCTGGCAAGTGCAGCTGTCAATCCCAGGCTAACTGAACACAAAAATCTGGCAAGTGCAGCTGTCAATCCCAGGCTAACTGAACACAAACATCTGGCAAGTGCAGCTGTCAATCACAGACTAACTGAACACAAACATCTGGCAAGTGCAGCTGTCAATCACAGGCTAACTGAACACAAACATCTGGCAAGTGCAGCTGTCAATCACAGGCTAACTGAACACAAACATCTGGCAAGTGCAGCTGTCAATCCCAGGCTAACTGAACACAAACATCTGGCAAGTGCAGCTGTCAATCCCAGGCTAACTGAACACAAACATCTGGCAAGTGCAGCTGTCAATCCCAGGCTAACTGAACACAAACATCTGGCAAGTGCAGCTGTCAATCACAGGCTAACTGAACACAAACATCTGGCAAGTGCAGCTGTCAATCCCAGGCTAACTGAACACAAACATCTGGCAAGTGCAGCTGTCAATCACAGGCTAACTGAACACAAACATCTGGCAAGTGCAGCTGTCAATCCCAGGCTAACTGAACACAAACATCTGGCAAGTGCAGCTGTCAATCCCAGGCTAACTGAACACAAACATCTGGCAAGTGCAGCTGTCAATCCCAGGCTAACTGAACACAGGTCAGGAAACTGACTTAGAAACAGACCGAACCAGCCTTAGAGAAACAACAGTGCATTAGAAATAAACTCAGAAACAGGCCAAGTTCAACTAAGACCGCTTAGCAACCACAATATAACTTAATAGAGATTAACTACTTACAAGTGGATTATCATGTTTTAGAAACTAACAAGTCAGCCACACACTACGTGTTCATTTAGTCAGACACAAATCAGTGAGAATATGGCCAAAACGGAACGTCAGATGTAAGTAAATTACTGAGTAATTAATAATAACATTAATTGCATTGATACTAAATCCATTGAAACAAGCTCAAAGCCATATCAAGAAAAATGAGTTGATCAATCTCAGAATCAATCAATATTCTGATCAATTATCAACAGATGAATTGAAGGCCAAGGAGGTGTACATTCTTCATTCAACTACATGTAAATCATGTCATTTTCTTAAAGGAACAAGCAACCCAAAAAGTACAAATTGCTCAAACCATTAAACAATGTTCATTGAATCATATCCCATATTTTGTACTTTTTTCTAAAATGATTTATTAAGTTTTAAGGAGAATTAGTGAACATCCATGCATGGAGGCTGACATTTTGGACATTTCGCCTGTGGGTGTGTGACGTCACACTTCCACAACCGCTAGCGCCTCGGGTGGGCAAAACAAAACGAACTCTTCACCCACGAATCTGAGATCTATCCATCCATTTAATTACACTTACAGAACTTTAGATATAAAAACACGGCGTCCCTTACAATATAAACATTCATAAAGAATAGGATAAAGAACAACGATGCTCAAGTAAAGATTGCAACCAAGACAATCGCGAGTTTCTACTTGGACTTGATCGGTTCAACAGAGCTTAGTAACTTTTATTATCGCCCGCTTTCACATGTAAACAAATCCAACTAATTATTCCAGTCGACCGTCGCGCAGTGAATATTTTACTAATCATTGATTTTTATTATTATAAAGGAAATACATTGAATTATATTCTTGTACCCCATTTATAGTATTTGCAAACATTATGTTCGTCCGTTTTGCGAGACCGCTCTTCGCGTGCCCTAGCAACACCGCTCGGCCCCGGACATTTCTTTCTGTTTACAAATTCAGTGGGGACAGTATCTTCATTCACCTGTCGTCTTTCACCCAATCTCAGCAACCTGTGTTCCAGATCAACGGTGACACGGTGCTGGTAAACCATTTTCCGGTTGAAATTGAATTTTTCCACCGTATGACCCGCACCTATATTGTGGAGACATTTCATCGCCAACTCGCATTTCGCATGGAATTTATTGGCATTTGGAAAAATCTCTTTCCTTTCACTAACCCTTCTCCTGCTCTGTTTTTCTGTTGCTTGACATTCAAATATTTTATTATCACAAGACTCATAAAAACAACTCAAATTAGGTCGCTCTGCTAGTGTTTACATGTTGCGCAGCGCCTATATCGCTGAGAGTTGTGGACAGTCTACGTCACACTCACGCATTCTCTCGCGTTACTCTTCGTGAGTTCCTCGTGAAATGGGCAACAATGGCAGCGCCCATGGTCAGTGAAAATGTATGTTTCAAGATTAATTTTATGATGTATAACATTCTTAAAAAATTAAACAAAAAGTACATATGTTACAATATTCTATCTTGAATGGTATGTGGGAATTGCGGGGATTTTAACGCCTTTTCAACACTATGGTTGCATGTTCCTTTAAACTACACATGTGTTATTTTACCAAAACTATGAATAGACAATAATATTTGAAACTGCATAAATCTGTTAAATAAGAATGCTCTAAAATGGTCTGTCCTTGGCTATGGTTATGGTTTAGTGTCTCACAATGAATATGAAACTGGAACAGAAAGACTGCTTTTGTAAACAATATATATATATATATATATATATATATATATATTATATATATATATATATATACATATATATATACATATACATATACATATATATATATACATATATATATATATACATATATATATATATATATATATATATATATATATATATATATATATATATGGAATTTATATAATGTAACCCCAACATGTTAAAGGTGGGGAGGGGGTGTTTGAACTTACGCGTACTCATCCTTGCCACACAAACTGCCATTGGAGTCAGTGGGGTAGAGAAGTCTATCAGGTTCTCCGTAGGCGAACCCTAAACAGAAAGATGTTGTGTGTCAACAACAACAACAACAACACCAACAACAACAACACCAACAACAACCAGAGTAAACAGCTAATGTACAACATGACAAAACTGATAATCCATGTTTAAATTGTTGCAATGCAAGAATAAATATCACGATTACGAGGGTCTCCCCTGATATGTCTAGAACTACTACAAGCATCAAACTGCACAGAGACAGATGCCACTCACTAGGTGACAGCACTGTTGCAATTTATTATATTCCCAATATACAGCGATGACCAAACCATCTCCCCATATAGAATATATTTCACATTAGATGGTGTCACTTTTGCAACTGATTTTCTTCAAGCCCTATGTATTGACTCAGAGGTGCTGTACCTCTGTGTGACATTACAAAATGTAGGAACTATATCAGAACAGAATGCCAAAAATATGAACACTGGTTGGACAGAAGTGACTGGTACATACCATAGGCACCGACAGCTATCATGCCGACAAAACAAACAGTGAAGAGCAGGCAACATATCACATCTGTACAGCCCCTGGAGTAAGACAACAGAGAGCAGAAAATAACAAGTTAACATCTGTGCTACATAAATAAACTCTACACATTTATCAGTCCAGTTATTGCACAGTTACATCTCGGAAGATTTTTACAGAAGGGACAGAGTTTATAAATGTCAGCAGGTGACCATTTCACTAATGTTGTTAAGAGCTCTTAAACCCAGTTATATACTTTAATTAAAACCAAATTTGATCCACAATGCCTACCTAATTAATTTAACAATGGATTTTGTTCAAAGATTTTTTTTTATTAAGAGCTCTTTCTATTAGCAAAATGAACCCCAGGTCTTTAGCCATCTTTTTTGCCTGTCTTTAACCATTTCAGTAATAAAAGTTATACAAACCTATTTTTGGAAAGTATGATAATCAGCGAGGAAAATGAGCCATATCATTTTATTTCCCATCGTCATGGTAACCATCAATCCAAGATGGTTGCCGTCTTCATCTTTTCACAATTACATTACTTTTATCTCTGATGCTAAGTTCGCTGACATCATCACTACGTCGATCGCAAACATCTGATAAAGACTGTTCTCTAAAACTCTCAAATAATCTGGCCAAAACATACAGTGGAATATTACCGTAAACCTTAGATTTGGATAAGCTATCATAAAAAATTGTGGAACTCTCCATAAGCTATTATGGAGCAACAATAAAAAAGACGATAGAATAGCTCATCTAGTCACCTTGGGCTTGACAACCACAGACAAGTGGCTCCACGTAGAGGAAACTTATGAGTTATAATTTTTTGAAAAATTACCATCATCAATGCAAAAAATTTGATCTATCTAGCTGAAATGTAGTGCATGAAAAACTGCACAGAAGCCATTCATCAGAATGACGATGTTATTCAATCTCAGATTATTTATATGGCAGCTATGACATGCATATCAAATAATTGTATTGAACTACTTTTTTTCTTCAATTTTGATGTAATTTACATTAAACTGCCATTATGTTAAGGATTTAGTCTGAAGTAAACTTATTTTATCTTGCATTTGGTTGCTATAAGTAAAAAGTTATAGTCACTGCTTCTGAGTGCTTCTGGTGTTCATCATTAGGTCATACATGTCTTATCGGTTGCAATATAATTGCTATGCTATTTGGCCATTTTTATCCATGATCCAGTCCCCAACGACTTGAACGAGCTACATATTCTTCCTCATACAGGTGGAACTGCCACAGCAGAAACTTGCATTGTCAGGTTTAGAGATGAATCTATAAGATGGAAACTATTGTGCAGGTAAGTTACGTTCAAATTGTTTGTGTATTGCAGTAATTGTGACTTTGAATACATTTATGGGCAATGAGGTGTGGTCCAGTTGTGTACATGGTCTCCTTAAGTATTGCTCAAATGGACCGGAACTAAGAACCACTTGCATGCCCTACACCTTACTACCAACACAAGCTCTGATACAAACATGTTACAAAACATGAACATTCACCTTACCTGTTCTCTATTGGGCCTTTAAACTCTGGGTCAAACTTGTGCGGTTCACCTGCAAATATAATAATAGTTATAATATTTATAAAAACAGCAATAACTCAACAGGTTAGCATGCGAAGGCAATGCCTTACATGACAATGCACACCACCTTGGTTAAACCTGTCCAAAAAGTACTAATTTAGTGAAACAAAATCAGAAAAATACTGTATGAGACATTGTAATTAGGATACCCCAGGGTAACTGCTTACTAGAGATATTGAGATAACAAGCAGGAATAAAATTATGTCAATTATCAACAGGAAGTCTGCTATCTAGAACGTGGGAAAGTTTTTTCATCAATGGATAGTGCGGTTAGTTGTGCTTGCCTTGGTGTCATTGCCAATCAATTTTTTTTGAAACTGCTTGTTTTGTTTACCATTTCAACTTGTTGCGGGAGGAATCTTTCAAATTACAAACATTGTTCCAAGCTTGATACACAAACTGGCAGGCAGTAAACTTTCAACATGCATGTTGTAGTCATAAGAACGTAATATTAAATTACTGTATATATCATGGTGTTTGCATTTGAAGAAATATGTCACCATGGAACTTATTCAGCTTCATCATGTCTATCACATACACGAAGGTTGCCACATTAGCAATTGGACAAGATAGTTGAGTTGTCCTATAAATCAGAAGTCCAAACAAAATTGCTGGTTTATATTCGACAAGGAAGTAACTGGATATGAAAATAAGACCAGCAAGTTGATGCCTGACCTTATCAGAGATGTGTCAACAACCTGACATAGTTGACATTTACACAATCAATAGTCAGTCTATATTGTCTTCTATAGTTAGTCATCGTATTATAACAAACTCAAACTTGCAAGTAAATCCATATAAAAATGTGTGCTGTGGACAATCAGCCAGCGCCATGCTATTTATTTTACAATTAATTTGTGAATGTTGCAACATCCATAACATATGTCGCGTGACATTCCTAGTGCCATTATAATTACACTACCATTCTACCCAGTTCTGCTCAGCGTGTTCACTCAAGCATTCTCCTGTTGAAAATCACTGAGGCGTGACCTACCTGGCCCCTTGCTAATGCTCACCCTGTGTGTAGACAGTCACTTTTGTCTTATGAGTTACTGCTACTGCCCTCAATGCCCTGTGTAGTCTACATACCAGCAACATAGCCTAGAGCCATACCACCTGACCACAAACTAAAGCACACTTCCTGTTACAAAATACGGATACATAAAACCATAAAGACTTAGGAATCAACAAACTATTTATACGTCAAAACCCAAACCAACCCACTGGTACATCAGAACTTGGCAAACAGTGTCAAAATTGTGCTACACATCTTCATATTACAGTGTATAATGATAAATAAATGTGTGTGTGTATATATATATATATATATATATATATATATATATATATAAAAATATATATATATATATATATATATATATATATATATATATATATAAAATTATATATATATATATATATATATATATATATATATATATATATATATATATATATAAAAAATTTTACACACATATATATATATATATATATCACACATATATATATATATGTGTGTGTGTATATACATATATCTATGAATACAAAATCTTTCTGCTGATTACAAATGTAGTCAAACATAGTATCACTGCAGCTGGTAGTGAGTAGACACACCTGTACGATGTGGTAAAATTCCTTACACCTTAACCCTTCATGTACCGATTCCACCTAATGATGTCCCCCCCACTCCCCCACACTCCCCCCTCAGTTGTTACCTGCCACGGAGCTGTCCACAGCATGCACCTTCATCGTGTGACAACCTCATTCCTATCTGGCTAAACTTTGCTTGTTGCTAAAACAACCTGTGCTCTATATATATACACCAACACATGCTGAAGTCACACAGCAAACATTGACACAATATGGTCTACAGCTACGGTTGGAGATGTAGAACATACACACATACTCTGTTTTAACAAACAAAGGCGTGACATTCTAGGTGACAAATATGACACAGGAAAGATATGCACAAAAACAAACGTGACAGCATAATTTTATGTTAAAACCAGGACCATTTTAATAGTATTCTTACGAGCTAAAATGTTGCTCCATTAGACCAATTTCAGTGACTTTGTATGCTAACAACTGTCAACACCAGCACAGTTTTATGTAGAGACATGTCCAGGTAGAGACGTCAACTGCCTTGTATGTGAGTTAATGTGATGTGCATGTATCTAGTATCTACCACCAAATGTTAGAGTGGCAAAATCCGATCCTGCATAATGACCAGGAGATCATTTCACTATGATAAAGAGGAAATGTTTGTTAAGTTAAAGGAGTTTTTTTAAAGCGCAAATCTCCATTGCCATATTACTGAGGGCACTATTTCCATGACACACCAGTGACAATGTCTTGTTGTCAGTTTTCAGGTATTTAAGATCACTGTTAATTAAGGATAAAAAATAATTTTGAGGTGCAAAATCGGGTTAAGAGCTCTTAACAACTGAACTAACTAGCTTGAACACCATGACACATCACCAACTTTCAGTCAGTGTATCATGAAATGGTGTCCTCGACAACTTAAAAAACAATTAACTCTGCATTCAGAACAATGCTCCTTACAGTGACAAGGACAACACAGCCTGTTTAACTGTGTTCTTTATGAGTTTGTCACCAGAATGAAATGACCCTATACTATACAGAGACTTGAGAAAACACATAACACCACATGTAATTATAAACAGAACACAGACAGGGCTTTATGCGGGATAAATGTTTTACCTGTCACACTTTTTTTAGTGGACACGTGCCTGTCAACTCTTGTACATACAGGCCAGTTGAGATGTGCACACACGCATGCATGCATGCATGTATGCGTACACACATGTGTGTGATACCCATTTTCAAGGCATAACTGAGAATATCTGTTTTTTGAATACCTTTTATTCCTCCTTAATTTCTACCTGTCCACCCATCATTTGGATGGGAAAAACCCAGACGGGTGGTGGACAGGTAAATAAATAAGGAGCAAAAAATAATACAAGGAGCACAAGTTAAAGTTACCCAGAAACAGCCAACAGGATATGGCAACATATGTCATATGCGATCTGGGTGTCATGACACTCTGGCAGAACGACAATATGACTTATCAAATCTTGATCAAACGTGTTATCGCCAAAAACGACATTCTGGTTTGACTGAATGAACAGTACTTTATCACATTTTGTGCTTTCTGAAGAGAATGTGTGTGACCAGCCTGCATGATTGTCCATCAGATGACCCAAAAGGTACTGGCTTTATTCAAATACCAGACTGTGTCACATGTTATGAAATGGGATTGTCACATTTCTGAATCACCTGACTGTACAAACAAAATTGTAATTGGAATACTTCAGGCCATTTTTGTACTATATATATATATATATATGATTGACTTTGAGACAAATTTTAGTCAATGCAGAAATGAAAGAGTTTACTTTCAATCTCCACATAGATGCAGTCAGTTTCAATTAACATGACGAAGCAAAAACGAAATGGTCACATTTCAGAATCACCCATAAGAAAGAAATTGTAGAGATAACGGCTAAAGCATTTGTGTCGTGACTTAAGGATAAGTAAGGCTTTAAATGGTGTATTTAGTCACAACATGTCACGACGTCATGGCTCATGAATTACCGTAAAACACCTAACAGAAACGTCACGTCTGTACCCCTTCGTTTAAAGTGTATCGGTAAATATTGCTGATTGCTGAAATACTGGGTTGTTTTATCTACAGAGATGTCCACATAATGTATGTATTTAGGTGCAATACTATGACGGCAATTGTAGCAAACTAATTAACTACATATCTGGAAGGACTTATATTGATGACTTATGTACGCCAATAAAGGCAGAAAGGATAGGTTTCGTAAACAATCTTAGGGTAGTTAGGGGACCTGTACTACCTGGGCATGTCAATAATAAAAACATTTGACACAAAGACTAACATTGTTATGTATAATTATACTAATTGGCACCACAAATGTGTACCCTATCAAATTAAAAGAACATCAACACTGACGAATAACATTAAAAAATTTACAGGAACAAAAACACCTCACATAAGATACAACAGTTGCAGTTTCTACCCAGCCTTTCCATATTCAGCCTTAGTCAATGTGAAAACTCTAGGAATTCACCTCACTGCTAAGCTTGCATAATGCGTGCCACTAGAGACACCAAGTAGACCCTAGAGTAGCCCTATATTTTTGGGCCAGGAAATGGGTGTTATGTATCTATAGACGCGGCTGAGTTACAATGCCAATGAAGGATAAAGCCTGGCCATAAACTGACAAACTTTGTGTCCCAAATATCAAGCCCTTATTAGAGAACAGAAGACTACACAATAATGCCTGGATATTAAAATGTAGATTTATCATCAGTCTGGTACAAGTAGTACACAAGTTAATAAAATATATACAAACTTGTTTGTTTTGTCTTAGATCTGAAGGAAAATCACTTTCAATGTCATCCACCACAGTCTACAGCCATGCACTCATATGAACAGTTTCTGAACTAGTAATGTGAAATGAGGAAAACAGCTCAGCCTTTAAAATGGCTGGAAGATGAATCCAGTCCTGGTTCTATCCAAAGTATCCACTGTGCTTTGAGCAGTCCTGAGGACCAGATACTGCGCTCTATAAGACCATACCTTTTTAATGTTGATTGTATATATATCCTCATAAATATGAGCTCAGTGCACCATGCTGTCATCACGATTTATGGTAGGGATGTGATTTCAAACAAACAAATCTACAGTTTTCTGTGCCAGGTTGTTATACTCAAACTAATACATAGTATTACACCTGTACATACAGTCTGACAGATGACCAACAGGGGTTTATGTAAAAATGTCACATGACCTAGATTCCAACCAAACCCATGACATGGCACTGCATCAGCCTGAAAATTAAGCACAGAGCCAGTGAACCTGACTATCAATAGTTATTGCTATCAGCATAAATCACACGTCATACATATTTCCCTGCAGTTTAGGCCACAATCTTAGCATACACATCAGTCTATTATGTGCGAACCAGACAAACATGGCGAGGCTTTCCACTTTAATGCAAGCAAATCACTGGAAAAAATTGTGAAATTACCTGTGCAACAGTTACTAAGCAGGTGCATTGACTTTCACAAAAGTTACATATTTTTACTAATGCAATTCTAAAGACAGATCATGCTAATGGACAACCCAAAACATAAAAATCAGATCTACAAAATCTTAGCAAATATTATTGTGCAGTGTTTCCCATGCTATATGGTGATTTTTTTCTAAGCCACCTCACCAAAGATATGCTTAAATCACATCACCTGGCTATTTTGTCCCTACTGACTGTTTACAAATAACAAACCTGTTTACCTTTTACCTTTTACTTTCTGTCCCCACTACACACCAGGGAAAAGGTATAATGCACTATTCTGAAGCTAGTTTTTTTATAGTTCTCTGGGGCATGCCCGCAGATCCCCATAGCATTTCATTTTTATCAATGGTTTTTTTTATTTTTTAGACAAAATAATAATGGATAATTTTTCATTTTAAAAAACATTATATATATATACATATAAATATATATATACATATAAATATACATATATATGTATATATATATGTATTTTATATTTTATTATGTATAAGCACTACATGATTCAAACGCCAGAATACATTCCTACATTGCGTGTTTAAAATGGCAAATAAAGTTTCATTCTGACCTGGACCTAATGTTTTCTAGACAACCATTTCTTGGTACTCTCTGATATACATTAGTGGCTTTTAGCTCTCACCTGGACCACTAATTACCACCTTTCTACCTGTGTGTATGTAAGCACCTGCATTGTTACCTCACCTGGTGCAAGGTGACAGTCTGTCATGTCATCAGTGATTATACAGCCGGTGTATACGTCATCACATAATCAAGTCATACACTGCCATTCTGGTAATAAATACTTTGGCGCGAAAATAATATACAGTTTATTCACAAGGCCACAAAATTTGTATTGCTATGATTCTGGATGTTTACACATTTGTGTAGGGAAGATGGGGAATAAAAATAATGATTTGTTTAGCAATGAACATATTATGTTCATTGCAAAAAATCATTTGGCATTGTGCTAAAACGATTCTTTTATGAAAGCATAAGCATAATAACAATTGAAGACCATCAGAATTTAGAATAACAAGCACTGATTATGATCAGAATGTTTAGCAAATAGCATTATGACATATTATAATTACAGCCATGAATGTGTAAATTCGAGGTAGGGTGTACCTTGCTGTCATAACATTAATTTGACTGACATAAATTGAAAAGATGGTTTGCTATTGTCCACCTTTATACCTGACCATGTGCAACACAATTAGTTACCAGTACACAAGCTATAAACAGACTCACAGCCAGTCTTACTCAGTCCTTTTCAAAGAACTTGACCCAAGATCTGAAATTACATGAAACACCAGTCCACTCCTTTGCTAAGGGGTAAACAGTGGCCTACACTGTCTGACAGTCACGATTGTGCACTGGACCGTGTCCAAGCACACACCCCACAGGTGAGATCACTGTACTGCTGACCCAACCAAATCTAGATAACACATTCAGTGACCTGTGCCATTCCAGTTGCAACACACCATATACCCGGTAGTAGCGAGTGTTCTGACAGACAGTTGGTGCTATGAATAAGCTGCATTCTCATGCTAATTGTACATGTTCCTTCCCAGAGGTTCTGCTGTCAACTTTATATTAAATGTTGTTATTTTTTTACAAAGCGCTGTAAATATTTTTTTAACTTTTTAAAATTAAATCCCCCTCATTCGGGTTGAAGCACAGAACTGAATCAGAACCTCCCCATTGTTGGTTGCCCTTTTATCTAATCCCAGGTGGTATACCATTAGTTTTATTCAATTCTTCAATTGTTGTTCTTCTTAAACCGTTTTTATGGTGACATGGCTTACAATATCCTTGCGGATGCCATTTCATGGCTTGCAAACTTAAAATTTTCAGGTGTACAGTTCGCATGTTTATGTTCAGTCCTAAGACTGCAGTCACAACCACAGTAGTGACAGTACTATAAAGAAACATGTCACATAACTCACATGAATTTGTATATTTCACAAATACATAAGTGCAATGCTGAAACTGGGCTGTAGCATAACTCACAAGTCATGCCTTTAGATTTTGACATATTATCTACAGGGGACCCTGTGTATGCAAATTTAACTATAACTGAAGTTAAAACTGCTTAAACTAAAAAACATGCTAACACACCTTGACTACTAACATAAGTTGCTGCTGTCCAATAGTGCAACCATCTAAAATAAACAAATGTGTCAACTTGAAAATACATAGACATCTCAACTGTAAGTAAACTATAACCAGTCATTAATAATACTGCATAACACTCACTGAGCCCTGTACAAGCATCAAGTGCTTCTGAAATAGAGACTGGGTTAACAGTGGGAAGTAGTGATAATAAAAATTATAATCTATATTACACACTTATTTATATTTTACAGGGCAGAACCAGAATTTTTTTATTGATTCTAAAGTATTTTGCATTGGCTTTTTGTGGAAAATCAGCTATACACCATATGGGCCCTTATCTTTAGATACAAACAGTGTGGTTTCATTGTCAACCAATAATTGTCCTAATGTAATGTTAATTATCATCTTACAATGCTTGGGAAAAGGATTGGTAGAAACGTAATACTCATTATAGAAAAGGTACTTGAGACTATAAACTGCAGCTGTAACTGTTTCATAACATTTTGAATCTGTTCGTCTAAATAAATTTTACTTTAAGCCTTCACCAAACGCAATAAACCACATAATTAATTTCAATGCAAAACAATTACATGTGATGCAAAGTACTTTAAATGTTATCATTGTTTTAGAATGCACTTAAAAATGTTCACCACTCATTAGCAATCCAAGTGTTACAACCTGTACATATGCTGATATACAGTCAACAAACTTTGGAGAATATTTAGTGTACAAAGCACTAATAATAGAATAATATATTTTTACAATACAATAATACACATATTGATCGTGTATAACCTTTAGGTGATCAGCTTTAATTCTTTAATATAAGAAGTTAAGCTTATTAGATTACACATGGGCGTATAGCTAAGGCTCATGCCATGGCAACCATTCCACTGATAACAATAACGTATCACTAGCTGTTGTTATCAACAATACATTTGTGTATCATTTATTTGTGGTGACTATTGTGCCGGTGTTTTCAAAATTGGACTAAGTCTAAGGCTATGGCTAAGCCTATGACACGCACATACGTTCTCATACTGACAGTGACATGGTACAGTACCATCCTTTTCCAACTGGAATTAAATGTTTGATTTTAAAACCTTACGAACTAATATTGGACGTCGCCTAATACTCGATCATGTTTCGATCCTCTCAAATGTCACTCATATTATGGCTTTACAAAAGTATTCCTATGTCGTCGTGACCATGACATGTGACGGCACAACAGCCCAAGCACTGGGCCAAGGTACGGCCATCGTGGACATGGCACTGTCTTAGACTTAGCACGACGAAAATCGATCTACATTCGCCATTTCCCGCCCGTCGATCGGCCGCCGAAGTGTTCGACTCCTTCGTGGGTCTTACCGTATTTGTTCTGTTCCTGGTCGCCATCACCGTTCTCGTGAACCTTCGGCATATTGACTTGGATTCGACGCTCAGTCGCCGCGAAATGACAGCCCCGCTATGTCAATTAATCCGCCACCTACAAATTCGATCAACCGTGCGCAGGTAGAGCAGTGAGGGACTCCGGTGTCCCCACGTGACCGCGTCGCTCGCTTTCATTGGACAATCACCTGGTGCGCGTGCCACGCCTCTACACGACGTTGTAACTTCCTCGTGTTGTTGATTATGTTGGTATAGGGCCACTGGCGCTACGGTGTCAGGTAGATTAGTTTGTTGGTGGCGCGTTAATAAACGTGATGTAATACAACCACACACCCGGAAATTGGGTGCAGCTGCTAAGTGCATTAATAGACGCAGCACGGGGCAAAATTACGATGTGACTCAACCTAATTTTATGTATGTATCCATGCTTGCCAAGGCATCACAAACAACACATGCCCAGTGTATAACATCAATGAGTCATCATGTGCATGACGATGTTATCCAAAGCACTATTAAACTATTTTTAGATCCGATGGAGCACGACATTAAAGTTTTATAAAATAGCCTGCTTGTTTGCGTGACCATTAACTGAATAGTCGATTGATCTGGGTGGAGAAGTTTTCAGATTTAACAAGATTGCCATCTAGATAATTAATCCCACATGGCAACTGGACAAGGAAGCCTTTGGCTAATATATATAGCAAGGATCCAACGTGGTCATATAGGGCTACACCGCCCTTTCGACCGAGACAGTAACTGTGATTTTCCATTGTATATTCAAGACTTAAAAAACTTTATGTCCGTTTATATAATTAAACGAATTTAAAAGCAGAAATTACTGTCTTTAGATACACGTTGAAATGACCGCAAAATTGGTACATCACAAAAACTTGGTTAAAAATGAGTCGTTGTGCGTTGGACAACAAAATAAATAGCTGAAAATATACATAAAAAATATAGATGGGGAGAAACTACACATAGATAAGGGAAAAAATGAACACAAAGAGACTGCGTTCCTCAGATCGATACATCTAAAAAGAGAACACAAGCCAGGGTGAATAATGGAGACATGTGGCAGGTATGATAAGGGACAGGCACATAATTGTTTATCGTCTAATGTGAGGTAGTACTGTATGGTCTTTACTAAGGCAATTATGCATTTGATAGGCATTTTTATACAACAAGGCAATTTGAACACAATGGCGCTATTCTGCGTCAAAACAAGTGACGAAAGACTGGTGGCGTCACCTTACGGAATATAAGGTTAATCCAATGTAATAGCCGGCAGATGGCGACACTAGTAAGCGTATTATTAGTACTAGCCGATAGATGGCAACGTTGGTAGAGACTCTTGATTTCCGGGGTGTACACTTGCTCGTCTTGCTTGAGTATCGGTATAAATCATAAAGTCAAGGTGAAGATGATTGTTCTCTGAGTGACATGATGTAACTGAATGTGTCATGGTTGACAATCACTTTGAGAATGGTTCCGTTCCTACAGACATAGCCGATATCCGGGAAGGAGTCAATGACTTCGTTTAGCCGTTCTACACGTTCTCAGTCGTACTCCTAACTCCACTGGGCTGTGCCTAGGAGACGGAGCTGAATTGAATGCGACGGTAAGTTGTCCTACTTTACGTAACGCTGTTTGTCTTTAGAAGCGTACTCGCGACAAGTCACAAGGTGGTAGTTTGAACACACGCCGGCCCGTGAACAGGGCAGCGGTGTTAGCAAAACAATCGATTGCTGTCGTTAGCTTACGAGTCGATTGCGTTGACTTTGTTGCGTCGACGATGCCACTTGAGACAGTTGTAGTGAGTAAATTGACAGTGCAACCTACGGGGGGTGTATATTAGACGAAAGGTGATTGCGATCTTAAGCGCGAATATAAAGGCTATAGCAAATTCCAAGCAAATTATAAGGACGTAGGGTAAATCTGCTTGATTGTATACTCTTCGTGTTCCTTTTTTAGGTGCACATAACATCTGAATTCTAACCTTGATTCTTGGGCTTGGCATACCAAATATTAATAAGGCTATTAATAAAGACAAAGATTGTCTTTATTGTGTTTTTTACACAAGCCAAATTGTTTTTTGGTGCACAGTTTTGTTATAGACTGAAAGCTTTAGAACATCTTGTTTAGAGAATAGGGTACACATGTCATGGATATGTGTACACATCATATGTAACCAGTAGTCTGATAAAATCTGGTTAAATTATTAAAAGGCATATACCGTATAACTTATAATTTGTTACAGTTAAAATTAATGTGTTTATTGTAATGAATATTTTCAGTGGTGCATAGGTTGTATATTGTGCATCACTCCAAAAGCTTGACTTTGTAATATTAATGCCTCAGCATCAACTGCATGTTAAAGGCACTAACATGAAACAGCATTCTTGTTAGTCAGTAGTCAATTATATCACATGTCGCTGATAGTAATGTTTTAAATTTTACAACAGCTGTAGAACTTTATGTTAATTAGAAAAGTACATTCATTATTAATTATGTTTTTAATTTGACTGGATGATGGTCTACCCGGAGGTACTTAAAATATAGATTTACTGAATAATTTATTTCTACAACATAAAATATATAGCACAGAAATGTTGTGTTTTAATGGTCAACGTTCACCAGAATGTTCTGATAATTATTAACAATGAAAACTACAGTTTATTAGAGTCAATGTCAAAACGTCAAGAGTTTGTTTATAATGAATCAACCATAACGTTTGTCAAAAGCACAGTTCAGGTGGCAGTTCAATCAGTAATAATTACGTAGCATGTGGCTGGTGTGTATCTGTTTGACAATACTCAGTACCACCCACTCTGAGAGGTGTTATCAGCCTGACGTTTGCCTTCTGACACAAGCACATTGCTGGTGTGTAGTACTGTACTGGTGTGTACTGTGTCACATGTAGTGCAAAGCAACTGTTGGGTGTTGTGGTCTTACCAAACCATCCTGCACAAGTCACCACATGGTGCATTTCTGGAGACCAGTCGGCATTGTACTTGTCACCGTTGAACAGTAACGTGTTAAATAATGATGGTATATTTGCAGTCTGCACTAGAAATATTTCCAGGTATTAATAAGTACACTGAGTACGTTGTATCATAATGTCAAAAGTATATTTATGATATTCATGACTTACTCAATCTACTGTTGTTGTGTCAGAAAAGAGAGAGAGAGGGGGAGGGAGAGGGGGAGAGAGAGAGCCTTTGATGTTGTCATTAAAATAACTGTTTGACACATCAGGATCTTTCTACTTCCTAACTTCTTGCCATTAACAAAGTGACAGAGTTGTCTTGACCAGAATGCCAGGGTCACCAAATTATCATGATCAAGATGAATGACACTGAATTTGTGTCACAGAACATGTCACTGATCTGTCCTCATGCTTGGCATTCCTGTTCATGCAGTACAGTTACTGAATTCTTAACAGAAATCCATCACAGAAACAGTCTGAAACTGATATGGACATGTAACAAACTATTCTGTCACTGGAATGTCCAACCACTACATTATGTATAGACTAACATTCAGTCAATGGAATGATTTGTTGCACAGTTGTTCTGTGATCAACTGAATTATCATGTGCTGGTTGAACACAAACCCATGTGGCTGTGTTGTCTGCCTGTAGTGACCTGTGCACTACACAGTGTTGACCTCAGGAGGGGTGACGTACAAGAAGTAACAAGCCAACACTATATTTGTCATCCTGTGTCAGTAGACAAGGTTCAACGCCATTGAGTCAGGTGGTTCATTTGTCAAAGTTCATTTGTCAAAGTTAATTTTTTCCAAACAGACAGATCAGGACAGATCAGTGACATGTTCTGTGACACAAATAGGGTCATGAAGTTCAGCAACAGGACAATCCAGTGACAGCACAGTTTGGTGACACTTTACTGACTATAGCTCTGTGGCACAACAATTCAGTGTCATTCATCTTGATCATGATAATTTGGTGACCCTGGCATTCTGGTCAAGACAACTCTGTCACTTTGTTAATGGCAAGAAGTTAGGAAGTAGAAAGATCCTGATGTGTCAAACAGTTATTTTATGACAACATCAAAGTCTCACTCTCTCTCTCCCCCTCTCCCTCCCCCCTCTCTCTCTCTCTCTCTCTCTTCTGACACAACAACAGTAGATTGAGTAAGTCATACATGAATATCATAAATATACTTTTGACATTATGATACAACGTACTCAGTGTACTTATTAATACCTGGTAATATTTCTAGCGCTGACTGCAAATATACCATCATTATTTAACACGTTACTGTTCAACGGTGACAAGTACAATGCCGGCTGGTCTCCAGAAATGCACAATGTGGTGATTTGTGCAGGGTGGTTTGGTAAGACCACAACACCCAACAGTTGCTTTGCACTACATGTTACACAGTACACACTTGTACAGTACTACACACCAGCAATGTGCTTGTGTCAGAAGGCAAACGTCAGGCTGATAACACCTCTCAGAGTGGGTGGTACTGAGTATTGTGCAGCATGTATGTAGTAGTAGGGTATGACTCGTTATTTTTAATAATATATATTATGATATATATATATATGTTATATATTTTATATATGTGTGTGTGCATGTGTGCGTGATATGTGCAAACCTGTGGCAATGCTGGAAATGTGTCTCAATAGAAACCACCTGTAGATATTTCTCCCTTGGCAGGAGATAAGGCAGGGTTAATTGAGGATCTCCAAGGGAAGTGAACAGTTGAGTGTGTTGGACATTAGTGCTTTTAGGGCATAGCTAGGCACTATAGTTGATGGGAATATGAGAGGTAGTCACTGAAAGGTATACTGAGAGACAGTTGTCGATAATTAGGGCAGGGTAACTGAAAGAAATGGTTTTGCTCCAGCTTGCATGGGCTTAGGGTGTGACTGAGGTGTCACAATTGGGCTTGACTAGCGTGGCTAGGGAATAATAAAATATGATGTACACTGAATGTAATAAAGGATAGGACTGTATAGGTAATACAACTTATACAAGTTTATAAGGTTTATAAGTTTGTGTCATTATTTACATTTGGTATAACCCATTGTCGTAGTGTGAGCAAGCAAGGGGGAACTACTTCGGGCGTGGGAAGAGAGAATGGGCTCATTGGCAATGGACTAGTCGTGTCACCCAACTAAAAAACACCAGGTCACCATCAAAGTGACATGCATTGGCTACTGCTTCAGATAGGTTTTTAGGTCGGTGACCTACTTACAGTATTAACCCTTTGTTTATCATGGCAGCATTGGTTAGTGTTTACTTTGGACTTGTTTGACATGTCCGTGTGAGATACTTTGCCTGAAGTGAACCTTAATCTGGGAACATTGGGTTCAGGGTCTCCCCTTGCAGGTGGGATAGCCTGGAGCTTCCTAAAGGTTTCCAGATGATCAGCTCGTAGTTGTACATTTGTACTTAAGTAACTCAGGGTATATCTCTCTCAGTATTTACATACACTGTATATGGTTTACTCAATGCCATAGGTGGCATCAACATACCAGCAGTAGTCGGTTTAGTATATGTACTGAGCTTGGATTTTCTGAGCATATTGACACCATAGAAGTAACTAGTTAATTATTATTACTTTGATGTGTCACCTGTTCTGTGAATGCAAATTCAGTGTGAATGCTGTTTGGACGTAGACATCATTGTGAGGATTTAGAACTAAATACTGCCCTGTTTATAAAGTAATATAAATAAATGTATTATGTGAATTTCACTCAGTTAATTAGTAAATTAATGTGTGTATTCCATTTTTTTATTTAACTTATGTGGATCCACTGAGAGTGATATAACTGTAACTGGTATAACTATGCTTCTTTTTCTTACCAAAGTATGGTCAATATTTGCCTTTGTCCATAACTTGAACACTCATACAGCAATGTAAAAAATGGCTGCTTTCTAGGTGGGCCACTGACCCTGTTAGCAAAGATCCTAGTAACATGAGGTAAACCAGAGGCATATTAGATAACAGAGCCACCTTGGTAATGTAATCTGGCTTGACGGAATGCCATAGTGCCTTGAGAACAGAGCAGTTGTATTAAAAAAACATCGAAACCCCTCATAATTAAGGTCAAATGTTTGTTTGATAAGAGTTCCTTTTTTGCAGACATTTGCATGCGCACTGCACACACACAGTATGTCTTATGTATGTTTTCGACAGACTTTCTGTAACAAACAGGTCACCTGCAGTTGTCAATTACTTGTCAGGAATACCACTGCCTGGTCCTGTCCACACCCAACAAGGCTGTGTTCTGCGTTGAAGAAGAAGAATTCTGTTTTATTTGACCAGTATTTCAAACAATGCATACGCTATATCCATGTCAAATAACTCAGAAACAATACAAATAAAAAAATCACAGCAAACATGGTAATAATGTATAATAACTAACAATACACCGTACGGTCAGGAGACTCCTCTAAGACCATGCTAGTTACTATCAAGGAGCCACCATTCAAAATTATTTCATCATCTAAAACAAATTCTGACAGAGAGAGAGAACATAATTAAAAGATGCATGTGTACAGCTGACATGGTTATAGTATCACAGGCACTGCTTAAATATACATACAGCATAAAGTTGATAGGTGGTTTTTTATTCTTAATTTTGCATACAACCTGTACATACATAACAGTTTTGTATACGACATGCTACTTGATAATTTTATAAGAAATACAGTTTAACATACTTGGCAAATCCCTGTGTACTATGTGAGATAAGTTTTTCTTTAACTATTTCGAAAGGTGTGCATTTCACAAAGATATATGTGCCAAACTAAGTTAATTTCTTACAACATAACCATATCTTGAAGCCATGGAAAAATATATTCCATATCTTGGACATTTATGTATCACAAGATTCTTCAAAATGCAATGTCGGAGATAATTTTTTTAATTAGATTAGATTCCATTTATTTGTCCCATACTCCTTATCACATTCACAGAATCAGTTGCCCTGAAATAATTAGTTGATCTCATTAGCAATCATTTATTATCCAGTTGTACTAACTAGATATGCTCAAAAAAAGAACTAAAACAATTAAGGGTAATTAACTAATTATGACTGATAGATTGACATACTTTACAGTTAGGATAGGATGAAAGATTATAAAATTTTAAGTAATGGTGCTACCGGGACATTTCTTCATTTGGATACTTGCCAATATGCAATAATTACTTGTCACATATTTGGGAAGATCTGTTGCCAATTGACATGAATTTTGCATCTTGATTGAAATACAATTTTTCACCCATCATTAACTCATTTTATGAAAATAATTACTTTATAAATTTGTACCATAATATGATAGCTAGCTAGCTAGAAAAATTTTATTAATCCAAATTTAATTAAATATATAACAACAGTTTGGTGAGTCACTGATACATCTCACTTGCACTCAAATACCAATGCAGCTGTGCACAACTAAGCCAGAATTTCTTAGGAAATATTGTTCATAGGTTAATATTTGTTGTGTTTACAGCAAGAATGTATTGTGGCAGAGTTTCGTCAACAAACTATATTTTCTGAATTAATAAAAATAATACCAAATTATATTATCAATATATAATCGCTTACGTTTGTATTTAGAATATTTTAATATATGAATAAATTACGTTATGACTATTAAATCTTTATTTCCTGTAAATTGTTTTCTAAGCCAAAGTTAAGAGCCTAAGACTTTATTTCCAACTTTTCAAGACTTTTCCTATGACTTTGTTCTGCCTACGGATCTAACAGCTGCTGGTGTAGCCCAGCAATAGTTCACCCGACAGACTGAGGTGGGGATTCATCAGTCACTCAATCCTGGTGACTGTGGTTCTAGTTCTATATGGTTCACTGCTGTCGTTGTCAGTCAAGGTGTTGTAGGGTACAAGCTAGACAGCGCAGGCTATTTTCTGGACAACAGCAAGGTGGGCCAGATTTGGAATATTGCTGTACCTGTGTGTTCTAAGTAACTATGAATGTTGGTTCTAGGTAACTGTGACTGTTTTGTCAGTGTAGTTGAACTGTTGTTTATGAGTACATGTAGATGTAGTTTTATTTATTGATTTTCCATGATATTTATTTTAGCAAATATTTAGCTGAAATTTGTATTAATCAAAGACCAAGTACCCCGGGTAGTTCAATTGCATATTTGAATTGGTCCCAACTTAGGATTGAATTTTCCCCGAAGATGGACTGCATTTGAGCTTTGTAGTTATTATTTTGGCATTCTGCATTGACCAAGGTGAAACACTTATGTAGGTTAATTAATGTCTTCAAAATGTCCAGCAGTAACAAGGGATGCAAAAGAAATTGTTTGATAATCAAAATACTAGAAAATGTGTAGAAATGCATTTGAATCATTCCATGTTTGACTGACAGACATTCTGTTGCAACAATGCTGCAGTAGCCTTCTTCAGAAGGTATTTCTCATTATAGTTGACCTGATTTCATAACAGCAACGTTATGTTGTTTATGGTAACTTCTCATACTACCAAACAGTAGTTTTTAAATGAAGAAATCCTTGACAAATACATAGTAACTATATTTCTTTTTTTACATATTTTTTTGAAATGTTATAGTGACAGATTATCTGTTGATATAATGATATATTCTGACACTGACTCTCTCTGACACTAACTCTGTTGGACAGTGACTCTCTCGGACAATGACTCTGTCTGACACTGACTCTGTCTGACACTGACTCTGTCTGACACTGACTCTCTCTCCCTGACACTGACTCTCTCTCTCTGACACTGACTCTGTCTGACACTGACTCTGTCTGACATTGACTCTGTCTGACATTGACTCTGTCTGACTCTGATTGACACTGACTCTGTCTGACACTGACTGTGTCTGACACTGATTCTGTCTGACACTGATTCTGTCTGACACTGACTCTGTCTGACACTGACTCTGACACTGACTCTGACACTGACTCTGACACTGACACTGACTCTGACACTGACTCTGTCTGACACTGACTCTGTCTGACACTGACTCTGTCTGACACTGACTCTGTCTGACACTGACTCTGTCTGACACTGACTCTGTCTGACACAACAGCCAAATTCATAACACTTGACAAAGAAATATCAGTATGTGAAATTGTTCATAATATTGTTGACAGTGTTCAGTGATAACAACGTTTCTCGTAAATAATTAGAAATCAGTCCTCGGGTAAATAGTAGTCAAAAGCAGTGACAAAAATAGCAATGGACTTTGACCGTGACAGCCAATATTGAGTTATTTTCGTATGCCAGGAGAGTGACACATCACCTTAGGCCCCCAGTCACATTACCAGTGTGTTAACTTCCAACCAACCACAAGTGCTGAAAAGTCATAGAAACACAGTGGTCAGTGTCAGTTCACTACTGGTCATTGGTCACAGAAATGACCACACTGTGATGTGCGTCAGTGTTCATTTTTTTAATTGTCATTGAAAAGGGTTGTCAAAATCATATGTATTTCAGGTTTTGCAGATTTTTATCACCTTATTATCAGGCATCGATGTTTATTGGAAATATACGGGAAAGTCCCGCAGACACTTACTTGATCTGCTCATATTTGTGAGTTTGCAGAACAAATTGGGAGTTTTTACTCTGATCTCCCACATTCATTTGGCTTTGCGCCAATATTTTGACCAGTCACAAGTGAACACCTCCGTGTAGCGCATGACCCAAGACGGCGTCACCCATGCAACATTCAAAAGCAATATGATGTGCCCAAACAACACTGCCATGCTTAGAAGTATTTTTGAACTAATAAATAGGTGTGTGTGTGTGTGTGTGTGTGTGTGTGTGTGTGTGTGTGTGTGTGTGTGTGTGTGTGTGTGTGTGTGTGTGTGTGTGTGTGTGTGTGTGTGTGTGTGTGTGTGTGTGTGTGTGTGTGTGTGTGTGTGTGTGTGTGTGTGTGTGTGTGTGTGTGTGTGTGTGTGTGTGTGTGTGTGTGTGTGTGTGTGTGTGTGTGTGTGTGTGTGAGTGTGTGTGTGTGTGTGTGTGTGTGTGTGTGTGTGTGTGTGTGTGTGTGTGTGTGTGTGTTTGAAATTTGCAAACTAGAAACTATACAAGATGGCAGCATATATGCACAATGGTTCATTTTATGGACTGTTATCATTGATCAGTTTGACACTGGAATTATCAGTCACGCAAACTCCTACCAAGAGATGGAATGTTTTCATCAAAGGAATCCACTGATGAAAATAGAACTCGTGTCCTCACTTAAATTGAAGCCTGGTTGTCGTGATTACTGGTTAACACAGAGTACAGCAAAAAACACATGATTGCAAATCACACTGTTCCAGCCAACAGCTTCGACAAACGTGTACGTGGTTACATAGAGTTTGTTGAGAACTGTCTCAATAGCTGGACAGTTATGGCTCTGACAAAGCCCTGATGTCGAGTCAGGGCCTGGGTGCTGACTCTGAAACTGTAGACCTGAGGTAATTACTGACTGGGATGTGTTTCAAAGTCATCATTCGCTGTACCTGAAACATGATCATACCAATCACTCAGTGCAAATACTTGTTCCTCGTGTGATGTCTACATTTTGCTTAATGGTAATCAGTAAATTATAGTTTTTGAAACTTGCTGGAATATGTATTTTTCTAAGAATTTAGAATTGCCAATGCTTTTAGTAAAATGTACTTAAACATTCTTTTGAATTCAGTTGGCAAATTAAAAAATATGGGAAATATTTTTAAATCTTGATCAAAAAATGAAACAGTGATTAACAATTGGAAAAATGTATTATATTTTTCTGTATTTATGTAAATTTACTAACATCTGATGCTGGTAAGGTAGCATTTATATGGTTGATTTGCCTTAAGTTATAAGTAATGAAATTGCAAAATTACACTGCGTATGAATAATGGCATTTAGAAAAGCAGGAAATGGGTGAAGGTATGCACTACCAAATTGTTCTCAGTTCTGGCTGCGTGAATTAGTTAATGTACTGTGTGGCTCTGTGTAAATATCCTCTCATTCCAGATGCATATTATCACATAAATGCCGATATAATTTTGATAGTGCGTCCAATTGCAGTATAATGATGTCTCATTACATAATCATCAGCTCGGTGCGGGAGCCTATATAAGGCAGATATCAGTATCAAATCTGATATTTTGGTGCCACTGCGATGTAGCCCTCTAGTTGTCTATGATCTGTAAATGTGTGCACTGGAAGTGGAAGGCTGATTTGTGGTGCTGTGAAGCATTAGTTCATATTAGTTCATATTTTGCTGTTCCATTTTGTCTCTGATATGTAGATCAGTGATAAAGACAAGTTATCAGCACAGAAAAGTAAGTTTGGAATTTTATATTATTAGTTGTCAGCACTGAACGGTAAGTTTTCATCCTATATTATGAGCATATGGCTGGGTCCAGTGAAAGTCATAAGTTTACACAGTCGGTCATTGTCTTTATTGACATAGTTAAGTGCAAATATGTACCATCTGGACTCTGGATAGTGCTTGTGTAACCTTAGAGAAAGAAGTGTGACTCACAGGCTGATGAAGTAGTATACTGTCATGAATATGATATCATATGGCCTGAATTCTGGTCCGAAGCTATTTTTAACTTCGGCCTTCAGGTGTGTGTGGTAACTAGGGTCTCAGATGGGTTTAGGAAAAAATCAGTGACACACATTACATATATTTGTTTAATTTTGTTAGCTGTCAACAGATAAAGATTGATTGCATCAACTAATTAGGATCAAATTGATATAATTAGGCGTCAAAATTGTAAAACCCAAGTTGCATATGAAAGAGAAGTGCACAAATGTGTGAAATCTATATTTCTCTATCTATCTATGTCCCATAGCTTGAAGGTCGTAGGGGCAGCAGAATGGTTGATCTTGACACGCAGATTTTCCACACTTCTGTCCTCAGCTGTTCTAATAAGTTGATTGAAGCTGAGCCTGTCCGTGGTCATTCTCTCTTCCTTGACCCATCAGTTCCTCCTTGCACATAGTTTTATGTAGAGACCCGTCCACCCGTCATTTGGACAGGTAAAAACGAATATGGACGGGTAGAAATATGGGTGGACGGGTAAAAAAATGAAGGAGCAAAAAAAGGTCTTCCAAAACCATAGATATTGTTAGTTATGCCTTGAAAGTGAGTGAAAATGGTGTCACATGTGTGTTTGTAGTCCATTTCAGGTCATCAGACACATTTAAAAGTTTGTAAACTGGCTTAACAGTTCACATCCACGTGTCCACCAAAACATGTGTGACTGGCTATAATTTTATCCCGCATAAAGCCCTGTCCTTGCATGAGGGTGTTTGTCAAGCTCCCCCAATACCATGTTCACATTAGCAAATTTAATCCGGTGCGACACTGGTTCGCTCCCGTTGAGCATTCACACTATAAAATCTAAACCAGATCAGTGAGTTAAACAGGATTAAACTAATCCACCTCCTGGAGGAGGTTTGGAACCAGATTAGTTTTGAACCAGTTTAAATTGCTAGTATGGACCCAAAGGGAATTAGTCGCACTAACTTTGACCTAATTAACGCCACATGTTGAGGCCGGCAATCGTTGCCACCTACTGAATTGTGATTTTTATTTACATTGGCTGCTTAGAAATCGAGTGTTGAAAATCTAAAGAAATGTGCAGATCACTGGGCAGGGAGACTTTGTCGATCCAAGAGGTCGACACCGTCATTGATGTGTGCCATTGTGTGGGGGGAAGGGAAGACCAACAAGAGTTGGACGGTTCCACCTGAAGCAGCCACATATTCTATAGAATTATCAGCAGGATGAAAGAGATGGGATACAATCGAACAGCGCCCCAGTGTCAGGTCAAGATTAAGGCACCGAAGCAACAGTACAGGATGATAAAGGAGCATAATAATAGAAGATGAAGTCAAGAAATAACGGTAGTTTGCGTATCCATCTTGGATTAAAATGATGCTGTGCCCCAGGCAGGGCTCTTAGCATCACTTGACCTAATTAAATGCACCCAGTTGCAACTCAAAGTCATTAATCAAAAGAAACCAATTAGAGGACAGAAACAACCCCAGGAACTCCCACTGGTCCACCCTCCCACTCTGGCTGATGTAGTGGGGGTGTTTGAACCAGCTCAGTTAATGCGCATTAACTTTGAAACCTGTTTGTACAGTGAACGGGGTATAAGACCTCTTCCCTCTTCCCTCTTCCCTCTTCCCTCTTCCCTCTTCCCTCTTCCCTCTTCCCTCTTCCCTCTTCCCTCTTCCCTCTTATCCCACGTTCAAACCACTGCAAATGTCTTCATTTTACACTTTTCATGCTTGCCAATATCTCTCCATCAGTTCTCATGCTTGTTTGTTTGTGGTGTGAGAGGAGAGTGAACCTGTAACAACCTCCACATGCAGCTCATCTCAAAGGCATTGATGCACTTTACCAATAATGTTTGATAATTAAAATATAAAAGTAGGTTTTTTGAGGGTGAATTGACGTCATATTGTGCATATTACGTATATAGTAATAAATTAGTATATACCCATCCTAGCAGTGCTGGGACCCAATCACTAAATGTTATTTATTAAGCACAACAGCCACATTGAATTCATGAAATTTATTCATTTATGAGATAGTCATGGTTGGGTAATAATAATTGCAGTTATTTATATTAACGTCATAATTTCACTGGCATTGCTGTGGGTGCAGTGCAATGCCAGATAAGCGATATTTAAATAAACTGGGCCAATGTTTTTCTAATGATTGGAACAGGGAATTGCTAGTTCAAAAGGTCTAACTGCCAAAAGGACAGGCTGAGAGATTTATTTCCCCTCCAGTATGGTGGTGTCGAAATCTAGCGTAATTACTAAGGCCCTAGGCAGTGTTGCCCACACTTGTGCCACATTCCAGGGAAACGCTGCCGTAGCTTCCAAATGACCATGTTCCATCTGACATGCTAGGTCACAAGCATGGAATAATAATTACCACAATTAATTTATATAGCAACAATCGAATCAGTCCAGTTGTGCCTCTTATGCATGTACAGGTAACTATTTAGAATTGTACTTGTAGATACAATTTTAAAAACAATGAATCATAAAAAGTATACGATGAAATATTAATTACAGCATTCCTTTCATGATTAAAAGACATGTACTAGCAATTAAAGAGTATATGATAAGTATAAGAAATACAGAAATAAAAAGTGAATTAAATTGTAATCAGTGATTATAATGTAATAGTAATAGTGGTGCTGTTGTTTATCTTGTTGTGTGAATCAATGTAATGATGTCATGGATAGAATAAATTCATTGAAGAGTTGTGCTTTGTGCCGAATAGTATTTCAACTTGCAACAGCCCAATGCTGACGAATTGGCCGTCACCATCTTTGTATGTAGTGCCTGGGCCGATTCATGCCAATTTTAATATGACGCGTGTAAATTTTATTTATCCTGGTGCTAATCCAAAATCTATGATAACATGACTGGTCACAGTGGTGGGACATTCCATGAAATTTGGTGAAACTTGACATTGGCATTTTAAATTTTGATGAAAATCAAAGGTTAAGTGTCACAGTGTCAGTTAAGTTTAGTTCAGTTGTTGGTTCACCTTCATGAGTCTATGTGAACACATAACATTTAGATTATAAATAACACTTTTGGGGATATTATGGACGTTGGGTGGATTAGCCACATACCCTTGGATGTTCAATATGGTCTCAACGTTTCCACATTTGGTAGACTTCCTGCTAATAACCACACATAGTTGGTTGGTAGCAGGCGACAGAACAGGCTTCGGTGACTACCTCTCTTTAATAGAAGCTTTTTGTATGTAAGTTAAATCACATCTTGCCCCGTCAATAAAAACTTTGTGGGTCAGGTCATGTCTTGTCACTGTCTGGTGAACACATTTACAGCAGTGTCACACCATGCATGACGTCTACTTCAAGGTGATGTCTAAATTACTACATTATAGCGGTGTCAGTTAAGTTTAGTACAGTTGTTGGTCTCACCAGTGTCAGTTAAGTTTAGTACAGTTGTTGGTCTCACCAGTGTCAGTTAAGTTTAGTACAGTTGTTGGTCTCACCAGTGTCAGTTAAGTTTAGTACATTTGTTGGTCTCACCAGTGTCAGTTAAGTTTAGTACAGTTGTAGGTCTCACCAGTGTCAGTTAAGTTTAGTACAGTTGTTGGTCTCACCAGTGTCAGTTAAGTTTAGTACAGTTGTAGGTCTCGCCAGTGTCAGTTAAGTTTAGTACAGTTGTTGGTCTCACCAGTGTCAGTTAAGTTTAGTACAGTTGTTGGTCTCACCAGTGTCAGTTAAGTTTAGTACAGTTGTTGGTCTCACCAGTGTCCGTTAAGTTTAGTACAGTTGTTGGTCTCACCAGTGTCAGTTAAGTTTAGTACAGTTGTTGGTCTCACCAGTGTCAGTTAAGTTTAGTACAGTTGTTGGTCTCACCAGTGTCAGTTAAGTTTAGTACAGTTGTTGGTCTCACCAGTGTCCGTTAAGTTTAGTACAGTTGTTGGTCTCACCAGTGTCAGTTAAGTTTAGTACAGTTGTTCGTCTCACCAGTCACCAGTGTCAGTTAAGTTTAGTACAGTTGTTCGTCTCACCAGTCACCAGTGTCAGTTAAGTTTAGTACAGTTGTTCGTCTCACCAGTGTCAGTTAAGGTTAATACATTTGTTGGTCTCACCGGTGTCAGTTAAGTTTAGTACAGTTGTTCGTCTCACCAGTCGTCAGTTAAGTTTAGTTCAGTTGTTCGGCTCACCAGTGTCAGTTAAGTTTAGTACAGTTGTTCGTCTCACCGGTGTATCCAGGAAGTTCAACTGTCACTGGGAGGGCCATATTTTTACACATGCGAAATGGTTCAGGTCAGTGAATGACATCTACCATTTAGGAAATGGTTACATCAGTTGCTGTCATCATTGGGAGGTTGACTGCCCCCCCCGGCCCACTAAATATGCCAGCTGTTGGTTTCTTCATTTACACTGAAATTTAAAACCTGGCCTTGAATAGTGGTGCTCAAATATTTATATACGTCAGAAATCAACAAATCAATAGAATGCGTGAATCGTTCAGTTATGATTGTGCTTGACTTTAAGTTGTTTCATAAAACTGAGGTAGTAGTTTGCACATGAGCACTGACAGGAACTACATTTCACTTGATCTGTATATTTGGTTTCGCCAGTGCCTTGTTTAGGCGTACAAACATTTGCGTCACATGCAGTCGATCTATACAGGAACACACAGACATGCCATAGTTTTATAAAAACATATTTGGTTTCACAAGTATGTCACTGAATACCAGTTGTATGGACACAGCAGTTCCGCACTATATGTTTTATCTCACTGTGCAATAGTCTGCCAAAGAGTTGTACATGGCCGACTTATCAGTTGTCATCCCAGCCCACTGAGGTCAGATTACAACAACTAGAAGCAATGGCGACACCCTGTAGAACGGTGTAACACACTAATGATATAGTAAGCCACCGTGTGACATATATTGCAATACTCATAAAACGATATGTCACAATGCATGACCTTATGGGGTGTGTCTGTGGTCACGGTATACAGAACTGTGTAAAGTAAGCTTTACTGGTAAACAGTGTTATATAAAATGACACTACCAAATAAATTTAATTTTAAGCTCAGGTAAAACATTCCTTGATTCCTTGACAAAAGAACGTAATTATAAGGTAATATTATCCCTGGCTTTATCATTGTGACAGGTGACAGGTTTGCCAGCTGGGTATGCTATGTCATTTCCTTACTTTTGACAACTGACAGCATGATAAAGCTTGGAAATTATTTTTAAATGTCTGTACATAATAAGTATTGTGATTCTTATAAAATGATTCTTGAGTTTTAAAACAGTTAAGTACCTCTTTCCAATAACAGCAGCAGGTGGTCCAGTTAGTAGTTATGACATTGTGTTGTAGGTTAAAATTCACTGTTTTAATGAGCATAGATCTCTAAGAAAAACACTGCTGATTTTATTAGATAGCTGAAACTTTTACTCCCTGACACTGATACGACAGAAACGAAGACACCACCCGATTTTGCTACGCTAACATACCGTTATTCCAGCGACTGATGCCAGGCTGTGCCAGGTATAATAGGTATGCTTAAAATAATATCTGCCTAGTAATTACAGTTAACTATACTCACACTAGACTACAGTGTGATTTATCTCAATGTAAATCCAGCTTGTTAAAAAATCTGAGAAATGTGATTGTTTTAATTGTTTTTAAATGGTATCACTAACAAACGACTTGAATAATTACATATTTCCTTATCACCACAGGCAGTCAACCGAAACATTGTACCATTGACATCACATGACCAGTCGCCATGACAACTATTCAGTACATTGGTCGATATTGAGAATTGCCAATGATGATGGACTCGCAAGCAATACCACAACCACCACTAGGTGGCACTCTTCCGAAGCACATCCCATTGGTCAAATGGCTTGACATGCTTGGACTGCCAGAGTACCAGGATTTGTTTCGCACATTCTCTGGAGTTGAGGTAAGTACTTATTAACTTTTGACAAGATTCATTCACACACACACGATCTCACACACAAGCATGCACACGCGCACGCACAGGCACGCACACACACAAAGCAATGAGCATTATAGCACAGGTGCAGTCACAGCTGGTGAAATGACACACAGGTGACAGCAGACAACAGGAAGACAGAATTGTAAAAGGGAAACACCAGGACGGTGTTTATGGAGCTGTCTGTAGTGTTTACAATACCGTTGTTGATATTAAGCAGAACATTTATCTCTGTCAAGTATTCTGTGGCCTCTCACTGTAGGACCTGATAGTGTTCCAGGTCGGCCATGTTTCTTTTGTTTCTATATCAATCTTTGTGAACTAAAATTCTAGATGTATCATGCTTTTGTTGAACAGTTCAATGTCATGTTTTGAATTGCACTGTTTCTATCACCATGCATGAAAACAGCCAAATATCTCATTCCAGTCATACTACAATTACATAAAATACTTGCTGATAACAAGATCTCTGACTTTCGCCACCTGTTACCAAAACAGTCCCAAGTAGTCTGGGAGTGTTAGTCTTCTCAAAACCCATATTGATACATTGACCATGAGGAGTGGTTATTCGGGTGTGTAGGGTTTACAGAAATGACCCCACAGGGGCAGGGATGATGTCCCTCTCTGCCGCGGGCCATGTAAGTACTCACTGATACTGTCTTCAGACCACCTGATAAGATCAAGCCCACAAGCTACCAGACATAGTTTACAGGGGACAATAATTCAATTGACACACACACACAGTCAGCACCTTGCTAAAATAGACTACCCAAGGTAGTAGCTCCAGGCTATCTATCATCTAAGGCAGCAGTTAAATCACCAGTTTATTTTAACCATAATTATAACTTCTGAAATTATTTTAGTATCTGACTTTATTGTTAACTTACTAATCTATTTTATTGTTCATAATTTTTTATCTGCTATTTTATTGCTGATAAGTTTAGGTTATACATTAGGATTTTATAAGCTTTATTTATTTATTTATTTGTCTTTACCATGTAAGCTTAATTTATTATGTACATTTTATATATTTGTTTTACCAATGTTGTATTTTATGCGCCTCTGAGCGGAAGTATATTCTGGATATACGGTGCTTTGTAAATCAAATTATTATTACAGTATTTTTGCATAAAAATTCCCGATACATTTCTGCTGGCACAATGGATCCAGTACGTCACAATTTGTCAACGTCACATTTTAAGAAGAAATTGGTGAGGAGTGGGTTGATCCGGGCCAGTCATATAGAAAGAATGTGAGATGAAAAAATGGCAAAGAGATCAGATGCCCAAGTGGCAGGGAAAGGAGGCGAGGAAGACTGGGAATGCGAGGGAGGACTGTGTTAAGAGAGATCTGGAAAGAGTGGGAGGAGAATGGAGAACAACAGCAAAAGATGGAAGGAGTTGGAGACGGGTGATAGCGAATGCAGTGAGGAAAGAAATGACGAAGAAAAAGACGATGGTAACCATGGCCAACCTCACCCTGTGACGACAGGAATGCCAAGAGGAGAACAAATAGTCCCTAGATTTGGTTTCATGAGAGAGACAGCAGACTTGTTCCTGTCATTGGAAAAAGACTGCTGTGTCGTAACCATTACATTTGTGAAGAAATGCCCCCACTGCGACAGTGTCTGGACGGGGCTAGTCAAACTGTGTCCAATTAAATCCCCTGACTGGGGGTAAACCAAGGAAATACCTGGTGTGACAGGGAGTACAAAAAATTTTGTAGACACATAAAACATGTACCAGGTATGTGTAAGACATATTCATTTTCATTGGCCTTTATGCGTCATCCTTGGTAGTGAAGCTGATTCATACACATGGAAGTACCGGTACTCAGCCATTTAAAGTTTAAACACTGTGCCTCCTGACTCTGTGTCTGCCTATATCAATGACCTTATACAAGTTCGACGATGTGAATAAGGTACAAATACACCAGAGCTTCCAAATTTAAAGGTACAATATATGTTAGATTCAGTTATCTTTATGTTGTTCACCAGGTCAGGCCGTTATGCAAGAGCCAATCTTTGTCAATCCAAAACGTTATGGTAGACACATCCATGTTGACCGACTGAAATAATTGCTTTCAAAACACTTGCTCTAATATATGTCATGATCACAACAACTAGGGCCTATCCACACACTGGTGTTGTCTGTGTAAGACTACATTAATATTACTAATATCCTCATTTCTCGTAGATCATGTCTCCCAATTGAAGACTTGTTTGTTTGAAATCACATCTCTCCCATAAACTGTCGTTGCTATCATGCAGTAATGGTGACCCATTTCCATTGACAGCCTAATAATTATTGTATGTTTTGCCTCTGGACCCAGTATCCTGAGAACGTTCATATAAAGTGTATTTCCCTGCAAGTGACACCCATACATGTTTTGGTTTTCAGAATATGCTCCATTTAACTGAGGCAGACATTCGTGATCTGGGTGTAAAGAACAGCGCCCATCGTGCACGGATCATCTCAAGTCTTGTGAAGTTGCGACAGAAACTTCTGCAACGTAAGTGCCACCTACAGGACACTGCACGAACCACTGACCATTTACAGTGATTGTTATAATGTTATGTGAGCATTGTGTAATTGTGTGTGCGTGCGTGCGTGCGTGCGTGCGTGCGTGCGTGCGTGCGTGCGTGCGTGCGTGCGTGCGTGCGTGTGTGTGTGCATGCATATTGTATACGTGTGAACATGGCTACACTACATGCATACTTACATACATGTCTGCATGTTGAGCGTATATATATATATATATATATATATATATATATATATATATATATATATGCACATTCAGATGCAGTCCCAAAATCTTCAATACATTTACATTTTCACCTGAGTCCGACCTTGACAACTCTGATTACAAAATCAGCAAATCTGTTGTTGAATTCCGAAATCATTAACACTTGAGCCCAGTGTCATAACCATTTCTTTCAGGATATACTGTTTGGACTTATAAGCTGGATGCCACACACAGATGTAGTATCAAAATCAAATGTGAAATGAATTCAACGTGCATATCAAAAAACCGAATTCAGGCTTAAAAGTTGTCTTCTAAAATGGCATGAACATTCGCATTTCAATTAAAACAGTTGCATTTGACTGAGTCAACACTGCAAGAAATAAAATATAGGCTAGAGAACCAATTCAATGCGGTCGAATTAAGAGCAGATTGCATGAATTTGCAAATCCCAATATACATAAGGAATTAAACACAGAGGTTGTTTTGGTTGCCACTGCAATATATCATCAGGAATATATTATTCCAGTGGCACCATCTAGTGAGTAACATTTACATTAATGCAAACTGATGCTAAGAGCCAGTTTGGATTGCAAAAATCTCATGTTAATGGGAAGAGAATCTGCGATAAAGGCACAATGGTTTTTCAATTGCAAACTTATGAGAGCTCCCCTCAGTTGGCTGACAACTTGACAGCACTGATAGATTGAATTTCTCTCTCTCCTCCCTCCCTCCATTTGTCATTCACATCCTTAACAATCAATATTTGCAATCTGCCGTCATCCACAGCCAGCAGGAAGACTGGGTGAAACTAAACGACGTGTTTGATAGTTACATGTGTACACAAATAGCACTGTTGTGTTCTCATGAGTCAGTCCATCGACTTCCACAAAGAAAGCTGTGGCTTCGTGCTTTGTCAGGGGAGCATTAATTATTTCACGTTTTTTAAATTGAAGCTGCCTGTATCCCCACCCCCGTTCGTTAATAATGTGCTCACAAGATGAGAATTAATATACTACCAGATTACATTTAATAAGCCCCAAAAAGAGCTTGCAATTTGAAAGTTTTAATAATAGTAATAATATTTAATATTTATCAAGCAGAATTTACATTAGATGCTCAAAGTGCTGTGTGAAATCTAAATTTGACATAACAGTCATAAAACTGCAAAGGAAACTTAGATAAAATATAGTTTTGGTTGCAACAATTACACACAAGTATTTAAATAGAGAACATGGCTGTTACAATTTACATACGCAGGTGACAGAAGTGGTGCAGGGGGAGGGGGTTAAAAATGGGCAGAGGGAAGATTTACACTATAAACCCCTGCTGTACCACACGTGAAATGTTTCTATTTTGTTCAGGTCACACCCAACCCAGCAGTGATACAGTGCACTGTACCCCAGACATCTACAGAGGGTAAGTGCACTTGTTTTCATGGCCCTGTTTCCAAGGATCAGTCTCATAGGACAATGCTTTTGTCTGCTGGGACAATATTAGTCTTGCTTAACCCATTAGCACTCAGCCGATTTTAACGTGAAGCCTGTGCCTCCTCAAATATTTGACCTAGATGTTTAAAAATATTGCTTGCGCCATTGTCTTTGCTCTAGCGCCTTTATTATTCAATTCTCGCAATTGCATGTTGTGTGCATGTTGTAGATAATAAAAGTACCTACACAGTGGTGTCAAACCTGTTGTTGTCACTTTAACATATGTTGACCATTTCTTGATTGACACTAAGACATTTTGAAACATTTTGTAAAATAAATAATTTGTTGCGGTGTAACTTTTTTATGCCTGACTTCTTACTGCTACAAGTTGGGTTTATTTTAAAGAACATGAACTTTTTTTAAATGTCCAAAAACAAAACCTATTGCTGTTAAATTTTCGAAAAATTCAGTAAATATTTTTGAGAACGAAAGTATCAAAAATAGCCACAATTTAACATCATATGTCTAGATAGGTGTTGCATTTATTGCATCACAAGATGCAACCACGTAAACCGAATTCAAACGCTGTGCTGTATTCGCTGGCCAGCTATGGCTGACCTGAGGATATTTGGGGCGACTGTCAATGCCCAACTTGAGTGCTAATCGGTTAACCGATTTTTGCTCGGCTGTGTTACTTCGCTGAGACTATTGTCTAGTGAAACGTACTCTTTGCTTATGTAACACTTTTGTAGTGTCACTGCTCGGAGCCATCAGATGGCAGCACTGTTTTAGATTAATTTGCTAGTTTACGTGTATAATAATCATTAATGTTTATATGGTATGTATGCTTTGGATAACGAAATTAAGTTATAAAATATCTATACCCAAAAAATGACAATGACAAATAAAACAGTTTGTTTATTTCTTTAATAAATATTTTATTTCATAATTGGCCTGAGAGCCAATCAGCGTCTCCACTCTATTCTGGGATAAGGCCGTCCTGGTGGCCACAAACACAGAACAAAACTTTCCCAGGCGGAGGTGAGGGGCTTAAATGTGCTACAACCTCACAGAGCCTGGGTAATCAAGGCTAGAACAATATCAGAGTGTATGGTGATATTGTGATGCTGCGCGCTATAATAATGTCCTATATAGGTGATGGAGTTTACCTAGCTATGTGTAGGGTGTCTGGGGCACCACTGCTTCCATCTATCAGACAGAGTGAACCTTTCAAAATGGCAGCTTCAGTTACTCAAACTCCACATGATGGCGCTACTGTCAAGCTAACAAATATTAGTCTGTTCGTTTACTTCTGGTTAGTCAGGGTTGTAACTTGTAACAGGAAGTTTGTTGCCTAGAATGTAGGAATGTTTAATACAAAGGGCATTATGGGTAACTCGGCTCACCTCAGCAGTATTGCCAATAAAGCTTGTTTTTAACCTGTGTGTTTTATAGTGTTGTGCGATGAAAACTTTCAAATTTATTTACAAGCTCAATAAAGTAACCTAATATTATTTGGCTAGCGATATACTGTGAGTATATGTATTATATTCAAAAGAGCATAATATTAATTATAACCTAAGATCACTATATATATAAATGCATAACAGAATTTGTTTACATAATTGTGTTGTTCCATATTTCCAGTGTGACACCGCCTCGTGACATCAACCACTACAGCTTCACAACTGTGAAACAGGCGACCTACCAACCACTGGACATGCCGGCTGAGAACCTGACTGGCCGCTTGACCAACTCAGTGAGGAAGCGGGACACGCCTTTCTGCCCCCCGGCCTCGCCCTCTGACCTTTCCCGGTACCTATGGTACCACGGAACGATTCCGCGGCCACAGGCAGAGACCCTGGTGTTGAGCGATGGTGCGTTTCTGATCCGCGACTCGATCAGCCAGCCCGGGGACTACGTGTTGACCGTGTACTGGAAGGGGGCGCCACTGCACTTCATGTTGAATAAACAGGTGCAGTCGGACGGCATACAACTCAAGGTGCAGTACCAGTTTGAGGAGGCGTTGTTCGACACCGTTCCTCAGTTGATACAGTTTCACATCGAGAACAAAGCACCGGTGTCCAACGCGTCAGGTGCAATACTTTCCCTGCCGGTCGAGCGGAGTGGACCGGTTGAGTATTGTGATATTCGACTGGCCGCGTTAGAACAGTCTTTCGATGGAAGATATCTGTCACCAAGTGTTAGTCCGCAGCGATCGTCTAGTAACCGTAGCGACAGTCCACGGGTAGACAGACGTCTGCGGATAGACGGACAACCGCGCCGCGTTGGCAGTCAGCCGTTACTGTCATTAGACTACACAGACGGAAATTTATGTGGACAACGGGACAAGTTCGGTAGCCTGCCTTCCATTGCCCCGCAGCCCCCTGGGAGAGTTGAGCCACCACACACGCTGCCAAAGACGTTGCAAAATTTCCGCGCCGGTAGCGAGCCAATGCTCTCCCCGACATCTGCACTGGAGGTAAAGAAGTATCTGTTCGTTCGAAACACTACTGATTTTGCGGGTTCTGACGGTGATCTCACAAAACCCCCTCCGGCCAAACCCAGCCGTGTGCCCACGATAAAGTACAGTCCAAAGACGGGCAAACCAATCGTTGTCATTAGAAACAAGTCGCTGTACGAAGATGACGGCCGTGACTACAGCGACTACGATCAGGTGAAGTCGTGGCCAACCGCACTCAAACAGTCGTTTGACTCTGGCGACAACTCACAGGAAAATGGCAAAACCACAGCAACAGATGTTGAAATAGGAGACTACGATGTGCCAAGATCGCTTGATGGTGATTCTAGTTATTACGACGTTCCAAGGTCGTCGAAGGAGTCCAGCCCATTACGCGGATCGCAACGGGACAGCACATGTAACGAACTGCCCGTCAAACTGCCCCGACAGGTCATCAAGTTGCCAAACGCCGACGAAAAATCGTTCTTTGACGTCGAGCATTATACATCAGGTTTACTGACGCCAAACAATAAACCACTGGAGAGTTCAGCTGTCACAACAATCAGGATGTTGTTACTGGAGTGTGACGCAACACAGCTCTCACAGCACATCACACACATTGACCTTGACCTCTTGAAGGTCACCGGCAGCCATGACTTCGGTGTTTGTGTTTTCTCCGGGTTGGAATACATGACTTTGCCTCAAGGTCAGCAGCTTCGACTGGACCTCCTGGAAAGGTGAGTGAGCCAGTGTTGGGGCGGTCATGACTGCTGGTGATGTGTCATTGGCGATGTGATCGGGATTGTGGTAGACTGTTTAGACCTTACTTAATTCACAATCCACAGAATTGCCAAGGTAGGAGTGCACCAACGGTTCTCCAAGTTTGTTGTTCTTCGTTTCGTAGCTTGAATTTTTTTCTTCAGTTTGATTGGAATAGTTGTCAGTGTGATCACCGTTATTGTCAGTGTGATCACTGTTATTGTCACTGTGATCAGTATTGGTGTCAGTGGATCATTGTTATTGTCACTGTGATCACTGCTGTGATCACTGTGATCACTGCTGTTGTCAGTGTGATCATTGTTGTTGTCACTGTGATCACTGCTGTTGTCAGTATGATCACTGTTGTTGTCAGTGTGATCACTGCTGTTGTCAGTGTGATCACTGCTGTTGTCAGTGTGATCACTGTTGTTGTCAGTGTGATCATTGTTGTTGTCAGTGTGATCACTGTTGTTGTCGTTTGTTTGATCATCAACATTGTTGTTCAGGTTCCACTGCTTCACGCTGTTTGTGGCGACATCGCTGCTGACGTGTACAAAACTGGGAGAACGCAGCAAACTCCTGCACAAGTGGATCCTCGTGGCGTCCCACCTGAAAGGCATTATGGGAAACCTGTTCAGTTTCTCTGCGATCATGAAAGGCTTACAGCTTGAGCAGGTATGGGCGAGACTGCTTCCTACTCTTTTGCACACTACTACACTAGTGCTTAGAATAACAGCAAATAAACCACTATTAATTTATTTTTTGACACCTGTGTCATTCTGTTAGTGTAGCAGATACTGCAACATTTCTTGGAATGTCTCAATGAAACACTCACTGCTATAATGGCAATGGTTTTGGTTTACCTGCATAGTATTAGTAGCGTCATAGGGTGATATTGGAATGGCATATTGTGGCGCCACCTAACAGATTACACCGATGTCAGATGAGATTTGGAAAGGTAGTTGTTTGTAGTTTTGTTTGCATTGTAAATATTAGTTAATGTCAGCATTTAGAATTGTGTTGATGCAGTTTTTAGAAAAGCTGCAGCAACCTCTGTACAGAGAATGATTTATATATATATATATATATATATATATATATATATATGCATATATGCATATATGCATATATATAATATATATATATATATATGCATATATATATATACACTGTATATGCAATATATATATATATATATATATATATATATATATATATGCATATATATAAATATATATATATGCATATATATATATACACTGTATATCAATATATATATATATATATATATATATATTGATATACAGTGTATATATATGCATATATATATATATATATATTTATATATATGCAATATATATATATATATATATATATATATATATATATATATATATATATACATAGTAGCAACTATACAACCAATTTGCACAAACTACGTAGACACTTGGCTAATGGAACCTTTTTGGTTTTGACATTCACAATATAATTCATATTATGATGAATACATGTTACGTGTTGTGTTGTGTTGTGTTTACATTGTATATAAACAGATTTAAATCCAAACCGATGTGACACATTGTCTCTCCAGATATCACGCCTCACTCTGACCTGGTCTCAACTGAAACAGAACTTCGTGGACAGTGACGCGACATTCACAACTCGCCTACAGCCACTTCTCCAATCAATGGACGAGGCAGGCAGCATGCTGCCACTGCAGAACATCACTGTACCCCACATCGTTCCACTCATCCGGCTCCTCTTGCGACCTCCGTGTGACCTTGAGGCGGAGGTGATGTCATGGGAGTCAGCAAGCGCTGATCTTGGCTTTGACATAATGCTCGCCCATCTCGATACTGCCCGGATCATTACAGAACACTGTGGATTATACCGTGTGACCGCGACGAATCTCCTTAAGTCGTTCTCTGTCGACCCACATCTTCGGGACATGTTTTGTACCGAAACCCACATGAAGTTGATGTGGGGTGCAAAGGGGGCGCTAGTGGACGCCCCGTCGCGCTACGCAAAGTTTGAACAGGTCCTGACAGTTCTGTCAGAACGGCTGGAACCGAAGGATTCGGCACTGACGAATCGCGAGACATCGCTGTGATGTGAAAACGTGGAGTTATGACAGTTTGGAGAGGGGGGTTTATACCATTCGCATTTGCTCAGTCATTCGTGGTGTGCTAACTGGAAACAGTATTAATAATAAATGTCCAATGATGTACATTGATTGTCAACGATGCTTGTTGCCTGTGATAGGTTACAGGGAACACCACAGAAAACACCTATTCTGAAATTAATACAATACTCTATTTTAAATTAAAACATATATCAGTCGGTAATTATATCCCATTATAGTCTTTCCTTCAGTGCCTGCCAGTTTTGCTTCTATGAGGGTATTAACATTTTCTGACATTAATTAGCCTTCATTCACACACACGTACTGTAGAAAATTCATGAAATGCCAGTACCTAATTTTTCCACAATTCAATCTCTAACCTGACACTCCTTAATTTCTGCAAAAACCACACACTGACTTGCCTGGATGACTTCACCAGTCAAAATTATGCCTATATCTATATGACATATGTCATAATTTGACGGCTCTGATACCACGCTGCACAAATACATAATTTGTACTCACTCCACACTGCACAAATCCTCACAGAAATTCAAACAACCTGCAGAGTCATTTCTATTGGATTTTCTTATCTCTTTCGTCGCACGAGGAATGGCGGCCAGACCCCTCACTGTGGTCTTATGTCGGCAGTTTACATCAAGGTCAGTCCGCTGTGGACTTACGTTGGCAGTTTACATCAAGGTCAGTCCGCTGTGGACTTACGTTGGCAGTTTACATCAAGGTCAGTCCGCTGTGGACTTACGTTGGCAGTTTACATCAAGGTCAGTCCGCTGTGGGCTTACGTTGGCAGTTTACATCAAGGTCAGTCCGCTGTGGACTTACGTTGGCAGTTTACATCAAGGTCAGTCCACTCTCACCTGTTGTCCATCCATCTTTCTTTGCTTGCACCTGAAGCCTTCTAGGCTACACTGCATGATTGCTTTAGAAAAGGAGTCGTGGCGGGTCACATGGTAGTACCTCGGCAACTGTCTCCTCTTCCCAGTTGTGAGGTGGGGCTCCTGTGGTTCATTTAGGGCAGTCTTCTGTCTTTGGACAGCCATTGGCCTTGTGTTCTGGACTTGTGTTCGGCCCAAGGTATGTGGAGTTGGAGTCTGAACCACTTAGTCTCAAAGATCTTCATCTCTGCAGCTGTGGGTGCCCAACTGTCACATCTGTGAATCAACTCGAAGACGCCCATGAAACTGATGACTTCGGCGCTAACCTTCATCTGTACATCAGTACGCTAACTAGGGAGACATATAAGTGAAATACCTCCCAAGTGCCAGAGTCCACTCACCTCTTTCTATATTCAGTTCCTATCTTTGCAACACTGATTTCTGATCTACTAATTGTCTGCAACGTATTTCTAGCCACAGAATTGGACACAGCAGAAGACTAGCTACAAACCTGCCTAGATATCTTGAAGAAATCTCACAAACTTCTGATGTCAAAACGTTTATTGTTCCAACAAGTAAAAAAACAGCAAGTCAGTATTCATATCTGCCATCCTCCCAACAACTGATCCACTCTCAAGAGGGAGACACTGGCTTTACATTCAAAGGAGTAAGTTTGTGTAACAACATAACAACACACAATTGATATTCATGTTAGTTTTAGAACTGTTTAATGTCTTCGGTTTCTCCGACCCTGTCATTTATACAATAGGATGACGTAAAATAATTTTATCATTCCCAGCAATATTGGTCAAGACTTATTAGTATATGAGTAGGTTTAACGAGATCTGTCCTTAACTTCAGTGATCACTACCAGTAGATAAAAACATACTTTCAATGACCTACATTTTTGCCATCAGCTGTCCCGATATATTGGACATGCGGGAATAATTATATTACACCTTAAAAGTCCTTACATAGCACATGGCAGTATCGAGTCAACTGCTCAAAATGCTTCACACTCTCATTCCTGACAATCAAACAACGTATCAACTTCATTCAGAAAATATTCAGCAACAGTATCCACCACTGTCTATAGCCATGTATTCGTTCATACAGCCGAGTGAACTGGTAGGGTAAGGGGTGAGTTTTGATTTCCATTTTTTACAATTTCAAAAGTAATTTCATATTGGTTTGACTAATGCAAGTGGGAATTATTATTTTGAAAAAAGTATTCTGGGTCGATTTGTAATGTAACCGCCTCTGATGTTGTCGGTTTCAAAACTTGAGTTCTATGTGTGGGTGAATTCAACTACCAGTAACTGAATTACACAATGTCAAACTGAGCTATTGTACCATCACTCATAACTACATTCAAAGACATTATCTTTAAATGAGGGTGCCAGTTCCTAGATTTTATTATTTTCAGTTAATATTACATTCTCATGACAACAACAAACATGTTGAAGATTTATTGCCTGCCAAATTGTGTTTAGTTACTTTATTAGGCTCGTAACAATGTTCGCAATTTGAAAGATCCCACCAGCAACACGTTCAAATGGTAAACAAAACATCCAGTTTCAAAACAAAATTGATTGGCAACAACGCCGAGGCGAGCAGAGTTAACTGCAATAACCTTTGATGTTTAACTTTTGCATTGCACGTTCCAGACAGCAGACTGCCTATTACAAATTACTTGCCAATTGTGAGCAGAGGAGCTGGCACCCTCCCCTTAATTCTGAACGATTGAAATGTGTCACATATATACATACATACAGACAATAATCTTGACTGTCTGATCAATGTGATTATCCCCAATCATTGCTCTTGTCATTCACTGGTATCTACAGAACACACTGCATATTTGTGTTCATTACATCGCAGCAGACAACTATACATCACCAACATTAGCATAAATCCATCTCTTAGGACTGTCTTAATAAAATGCCTTAGTATCAAATTAAAACAAGTCAGCTAAAAGCACAAGTAAACATAATAGTTATAGATTAATAAAAATTTCTGCAGAATCAATAATTATAACTCTAGTCGACAGAAATTTAGTGCTTGCCATATGAAAACTGCTTAAATATTATCTAATTCCATGTTAATTGAACAGTACTTAAAAGCTAATGCAAAACAATTATGCATTACACTTGATTGTTCTTAAATTGTTTAGTTTCATTTAAAAAAAAATTAATTGTTTCATAATGAACCAGTCTCATTATAGGTATCCAAAGAAAATAATTAAATGAAATTTGTGTTGCCATTTAGTACAGTAAGTATTTACAAATTCTAATCAATCTGAACTTTATTCCATATCATGACTTTGAAAAATCCTGTCTGCATGTTCAGACTTGGCAGCTCCTGCTATGCTTTCATCATACAATCTGTCTTCCACTGGAATTAAACAAGTCATATTTTTGTTATAAATCTAGAGAATATGCAAAAACAAACAAATTGATTTTGGAAATAGTTATTGCAAGCCCCAATCTATCAGTCTACATATATTTGATATTACTTAACTGCAGAGGTAGATGACAAACTATTTTGCATACATGTGGCTGTTTGCATGGATTTTCTTCAAAGACTACAATATATTAAAAATTTCGATGGAACCGGCTTGGTAATTCAAATCAGATTGTGTTCAGCAGAATTCGCGTGTGAACATGCTAAATAATATACAACAAACTCAGTGGTCATGTTGACCACGGAGTTTGCTGTATATTTGCTCAATAAAACCAGAAATGCAATTATACACTGTAAAGCTATTGTGATAAATAAGCACAAAATACTTCTTAATATTGGCGCATAAAACTTGATCAAATGCAAGTTCCACCCCACAACTATGTCAAGAACCTATGAGCCTTCATGATTGCTTATAAAAGTAAGAACTTGATTTACACAATATACAAATTTTCAGCACTGATGTGTTGTAGCTGCCAATGTTCTATCTGAATTTCTTAGCAAAACGTCGTCATGTAGATCTGTTAGATAAAATACCCAAGTGTGCGTAGTGTGTATATGTTTACAGTGTTAACACATCCTCGTACACCAGAGGGCGCTGTGGTTGATTATGTCAGTACCAGCTCTTCTCTCCCCCTGGCACATCCCTTTCAAAAACTCCTCTTTTAACGTCAGCCTATGAAATCCGATCACGTGATATATTTTGCGGTATTTCAACCACTCCCGGCTTGTGTTACAAGCAACATTTAGGGCGTGAATGGCTCATTATATTGGGATTCCCAACAGTCACGTGTCCATCTACAAAGTGGGGGCAGGTATTTGCGCTAGCACGACTGGCGAAGTAAATTGCTATAAGTAGTTCGACTTCGCACACTCCCCAGCTTTATGGGGATGATCAGCCACGGGTAGTCTCAACCCCATTTTGCGTATAGTTCACATGACAGTTTAACTCCCCCCCCGACTAAACCAGCCATATAAATTGATCTTTTGTACTAATGTTTTGCAAGATTATCACTATCACATAATGTAATTAATTAAGAAAAACAAACCAGAACAACTTGATATCCTCAAGTACCACACACTCGTTAGATACTGGTACTTAAGGAAACTCAAAACAATTCAGATAAACATTTATCTTCTTTTGTATTTTATAATTGTTGTTGCACATTCGAATACGAGATCAGCTATGTTCCGGTACGATGTATTTTATAATAATTTACCTAGGACCTCTCAATAAGAGATTAGCTATGTAACGTTATACGATGCACTTCACAGCTGATCAGGTACATTCAAAATAGGACATTTGCTATGTAATGTTATGGTGTATTTTACAACTGCATTAGAACATTCAAATATGAGATTTTCTACGTAGCGAACGCTATAATGGCAATAACGCAGGAACCCACCTCCGTCATTATTTTCCCGTAGAGTATTTTCCGAGAAATTCTACGTTTATCACAGACGGACCGTGGATACAAATACTCATTGTGATTATCCACACTTGGTTACTCTGGCATCGATACAATCCTCGGTGAAATCATTCATTTGAACCAGAGACGTACGCACCAAGCTAAATGCAGTTCTTTAAGCCAGCTATCGCACCGGCCGTCATGGGTAAAATCACGCGAGAAAACCCCTGCCCTTGACTAGCTTGTATAAATGGGCAGTGGATGAGCCTCAGTATTGAACACATATTTGTCAAGTGGTAATAGATTCGGATCGTCGTTGAATAAAAGATAGAGGTATTTGAGCGTCTCGGCAAGGAAGAACGTTTCCATCTTGTCGAGGTATGAAGTGTTTTGTACGTCTTGTACATTCTCTATAGACGAGTAGCCGTATTTGACTCGGGCGTGCTTTTCGATGGCCTGGTAGATCTTCCATCCCCACGCCCTGTATTTCTTCTTCTTCGTCGCGCGGAAGAGAATGAAGAAGGACTCAACAGCTTCGGGCCGCAGTAAACTGTAGCCAGTCTCAGTCTGAAACACAGGTGAACACAGTGACACTTTACTGAACTCTTACAACACACAGGTGAACACAGTGACACTTCACTGAACTCTTACAACACACAGGTGAACACAGTGACACTTTACTGAACTCTTACAACACACAGGTGAACACAGTGACACTTTACTGAACTCTTACAACACACAGGTGAACACAGTGACACTTTACTGAACTCTTACAACACACAGGTGAACACAGTGACACTTTACTGAACTCTTACAACACACAGGTGAACACAGTGACACTTTACTGAACTCTTACAACACACAGGTGAACACAGTGACACTTTACTGAACTCTTACAACACACAGGTGAACACAGTGACACTTTACTGAACTCTTACAACACACAGGTGAACACAGTGACACTTTACTGAACTCTTACAACACACAGGTGAACACAGTGACACTTTACTGAACTCTTACAACACACAGGTGAACACAGTGACACTTTACTGAACTCTTACAACACACAGGTGAACACAGTGACACTTTACTGAACTCTTACAACACACAGGTGAACACAGTGACATTTTCACTGAATTCTTACAACACACAGGTGAACACAGTGACACTTTACTGAACTCTTACAACACACAGGTGAACACAGTGACACTTTACTGAACTCTTACAACACACAGGTGAACACAGTAACACTTTACTGAATTCTTACAACACACAGGTGAACACAGTAATACTTTACTGAATTCTTACAACACACAGGTGAACACAGTAATACTTTACTGAACTCTTACAACACACAGGTGAACACAGTGACACTTTACTGAACTCTTACAACACACAGGTGAACACAGTGACACTTTACTGAACTCTTACAACACACAGGTGAACACAGTAACACTTTACTGAACTCTTACAACACACAGGTGAACACAGTAACACTTTACTGAACTCTTACAACACACAGGTGAACACAGTGACACTTTACTGAACTCTTACAACACACAGGTGAACACAGTGACACTTTACTGAACTCTTACAACACACAGGTGAACACAGTGACACTTTACTGAACTCTTACAACACACAGGTGAACACAGTGACACTTTACTGAACTCTTACAACACACAGGTGAACACAGTGACACTTTACTGAACTCTTACAACACACAGGTGAACACAGTGACACTTTACTGAACTCTTACAACACACAGGTGAACACAGTGACACTTTACTGAACTCTTACAACACACAGGTGAACACAGTGACACTTTACTGAACTCTTACAACACACAGGTGAACACAGTACACTTTACTGAACTCTTACAACACACAGGTGAACACAGTGACACTTTACTGAACTCTTACAACACACAGGTGAACACAGTGACACTTTACTGAACTCTTACAACACACAGGTGAACACAGTGACACTTTACTGAACTCTTACAACACACAGGTGAACACAGTGACACTTTACTGAACTCTTACAACACACAGGTGAACACAGTGACACTTTACTGAACTCTTACAACACACAGGTGAACACAGTGACACTTTACTGAACTCTTACAACACACAGGTGAACACAGTGACACTTTACTGAACTCTTACAACACACAGGTGAACACAGTGACACTTTACTGAACTCTTACAACACACAGGTGAACACAGTGACACTTCACTGAATTCTTACAACACACAGGTGAACACAGTGACACTTTACTGAACTCTTACAACACACAGGTGAACACAGTGACACTTTACTGAACTCTTACAACACACAGGTGAACACAGTAACACTTTACTGAATTCTTACAACACACAGGTGAACACAGTAATACTTTACTGAATTCTTACAACACACAGGTGAACACAGTAATACTTTACTGAACTCTTACAACACACAGGTGAACACAGTGACACTTTACTGAACTCTTACAACACACAGGTGAACACAGTGACACTTTACTGAACTCTTACAACACACAGGTGAACACAGTGACACTTTACTGAACTCTTACAACACACAGGTGAACACAGTGACACTTTACTGAACTCTTACAACACACAGGTGAACACAGTGACACTTTACTGAACTCTTACAACACACAGGTGAACACAGTGACACTTCACTGAACTCTTACAACACACAGGTGAACACAGTGACACTTTACTGAACTCTTACAACACACAGGTGAACACAGTGACACTTTACTGAACTCTTACAACACACAGGTGAACACAGTAACACTTTACTGAACTCTTACAACACACAGGTGAACACAGTAACACTTCACTGAATTCTTACAACACACAGGTGAACACAGTGACACTTTACTGAACTCTTACAACACACAGGTGAACACAGTGACACTTTACTGAATTCTTACAACACACAGGTGAACACAGTAATACTTTACTGAATTCTTACAACACACAGGTGAACACAGTAATACTTTACTGAACTCTTACAACACACAGGTGAACACAGTGACACTTTACTGAACTCTTACAACACACAGGTGAACACAGTGACACTTTACTGAACTCTTACAACACACAGGTGAACACAGTGAACTACTTCTACTGAACTCTTACAACACCACACAGGTGAACACAGTGACACTTTACTGAACTCTTACAACACACAGGTGAACACAGTGACACTTTACTGAACTCTTACAACACACAGGTGAACACAGTGACACTTTACTGAACTCTTACAACACACAGGTGAACACAGTGACACTTTACTGAATTCTTACAACACACAGGTGAACACAGTGACACTTCACTGAATTCTTACAACACACAGGTGAACACAGTGACACTTTACTGAACTCTTACAACACACAGGTGAACACAGTGACACTTCACTGAACTCTTACAACACACAGGTGAACACAGTGACACTTTACTGAACTCTTACAACACACAGGTGAACACAGTGACACTTTACTGAACTCTTACAACACACAGGTGAACACAGTGACACTTTACTGAACTCTTACAACACACAGGTGAACACAGTGACACTTTACTGAACTCTTACAACACACAGGTGAACACAGTGACACTTCACTGAACTCTTACAACACACAGGTGAACACAGTAACACTTTACTGAACTCTTACAACACACAGGTGAACACAGTGACACTTTACTGAACTCTTACAACACACAGGTGAACACAGTGACACTTTACTGAACTCTTACAACACACAGGTGAACACAGTGACACTTTACTGAACTCTTACAACACACAGGTGAACACAGTGACACTTTACTGAACTCTTACAACACACAGGTGAACACAGTGACACTTTACTGAACTCTTACAACACACAGGTGAACACAGTGACACTTTACTGAACTCTTACAACACACAGGTGAACACAGTGACACTTTACTGAACTCTTACAACACACAGGTGAACACAGTGACACTTTACTGAACTCTTACAACACACAGGTGAACACAGTGACACTTTACTGAACTCTTACAACACACAGGTGAACACAGTGACACTTTACTGAACTCTTACAACACACAGGTGAACACAGTGACACTTTACTGAACTCTTACAACACACAGGTGAACACAGTAACAATTTACTGAATTCTTACAACACACAGTTGAACACAGTAATACTTTACTGAACTCTTACAACACACAGGTGAACACAGTAATACTTTACTGAATTCTTACAACACACAGGTGAACACAGTAATACTTTACTGAACTCTTACAACACACAGGTGAACACAGTAATACTTTACTGAACTCTTTCAACACACAGGTGAACACAGTAATACTTCACTGAATTCTTACAACACACAGGTGAACACAGTAATACTTTACTGAACTCTTTCAACACACAGGTGAACACAGTAATACTTCACTGAATTCTTACAACACACAGGTGAACACAGTAATACTTCACTGAATTCTTACAACACACTGACAAGATCAGAAATGCCAAAACACATGCCTGTCAACCAGTCCCCTTTGAACGTGCAACCATGAAATACTTTTTTTACACAGAACTATCCTGACTGCTTCGTAACTGGCTTTGTGTTTTCTAGTGTTCAATCAGCAGATGCACGCTCAGGCAGAAACAGGCACATTGTATCCATTTAGCTTTTTTGGATGCCCCGAGATGCCCTTACAAATGATCAGTCAACTACAAATGTCTGGTGTACAATGACACTATCCTAACATACATCAATGCAACATTAGAAAATTGTTACTGAACAGTTTTGGAAAAAAATAGGCACTCTTAAAAAAGTACCAGTTTGGGGCCTGGAAGACCCCAGCAACCTTTAGAATGATTCAATCTTAACAATTTCTCGTGCATAGTGGCAGTACGATATGTCTATCCAAAATTTAAAAATATATCAAAGGTTTCTGAGATAAGGCAGCTAACAGCGGACTCAGAATTGTGTCATAGCTCCGTCGGACCTTCGGTCCAAAGGGATGCAGACGTTAAAATTGCTTGCTTGGCGTACATCCAGGGCAATATGCAGAAAAAAATTCCAGACACATTTTATACATACGAGCCAGTTGAGACATGCTTTACTACCAAAAATAAACATGTGACACTGATTTTCAAGGCATAACCGACAATATATATGACTTTGTAAGACTTTTTGCTCCTTCATTTTTATTACCAGTCCACCGATATTTCTACCCGTCCGCAACAGAGTTTTACCCATCCAAATGGCGGGTGGACGGGTCTCTGCATACAGCTAAGACAGAGAGCGAGACAGCCAGCACTCACAGATACTTCCATGGCTTTGTGAGGATCTGCAGCGTCGTTGATGGCAACCACCTCTGGACTGAGTCCCATTGGAGACTGGCGGTACATCTTGTAACAGGTCCTCGCGATCTCCTCCCCCAGTTTCAAGTACTCCACCCCAAGGCCATTCATATACGCGAGGGCAAGTACCCCGGGTAAATAACACGTCAGGTGCTCCTACAAAACAAACAAGTCTGCTGTTATCAACCCAGAGTACTGAAATTTCTTCGCGATATATAAATTATTGCTTGTAAAATCAACGTCACTCCTGAACTGTTATCTTGTACAATCAATGGTTTTCATTGTTCATATCCAAATTCAAGATCTTAAATTTCTTTTTACCTGTAAAGGCTTACGTCTGAATGTTTCACATTGATTTCTGAGTACTAATGATGAATGACGTCATCGTAAAAGTGGGGTAGCTCGTAATTGCCCTCATCTCTGTTCACTGGTGTCTTTGTCTTTCTGATCCAGATGGCTTCCTGTATTTGTCGGGTTCTTTTGTTTGGTTCTTTATCAACGATTTCTGCAATTACGAGCTACCCCACATGTACGATGACGTCACTCGTCATTAGTACTGAAGAAATCAACGTGAAACGTCAGACGAAAGCCTCTACAAATAAAAAGAAATTTAAGATCTTGAATACGGATATGAAAAATGAAAACCATTGATTGAAAAAGCACTATCCTGAGAACTGTTCTGTAATAATAGTGATCCGGTACACTGAAAAATTCGGACTCCAACAGAGTCTCTTATGAATTTTTTTTTCACACACCATTTCAGGGACAAAGTTCTTCATGCCCATGGTGTAGTATTTGCCCACAAAGGTGAGGTTGGAGCCCTTGGAATGCTTCACGAGGTGCTTCTTGATGCCTTCCATTGCCAGGATGAAGTCATCTTTTAATCTGTCAACGAAATATGGAGAGCCGCATTACAGTCAACGTCATTTAAAAACAAGGTGAAATTATTTTTCACCATGAATAATTAAGCACGTTCTGCGGTGAACATAACGTTTGAATGACTTAGTAGAATTTTTTTATATTACAGTCACTGAGTTTTAATAGTTATAGCCTTAGTCATTTCTGATTGTTTGTTCAATTACGTGGAATCAGTCAGGTTAGTTATCGATAGTAAGTTTACTGAACTAATAATAATAAAATAATTAGGCAACTTCTATTGCGCCTAAATCCTTAGAAACCAAGCTCAGAGTCGCATCAATACAAAAGGGTTCATCGATCTCATAGTCAATAAACAATTATTCCAGTTGTCATCATATTAATTGATATGCCAGGGAGCTGTGGTGTATAGGCAATATTGTAAAAATATATCTTTAAATGACGGCATAATTTAGAAATATTTCCAACTGATTTAGCACTAGAAGGAAGCATATTCCAAAGAGTAGGGGCACTCACAGCAAAAGCCCTAGTCCCAATATTAGTATTGACTTTAGGGACAAAAGTAAATCAGAACTACTGTTGGACGATTGAAGCTGAACAGGTTTTCTTACAGGATTAAGCAAAGAATGTAAATATGATGGCTGCTTACAGGAAAGTGCCTGGTAAATAATGGTACGGGTCTTAAAGATGATACGGTATCGGACAGGAAGCCAATGACTCTTCAACATGGGAAATCGTGAACATGCTAAACATAGAAGGGGCTTTTAGTTAACACAGCTAGCCTTACAAAAATTGCCAACATAGCATGTCTAGAATTTCAATGTTTTGTTTACGTGACAAAATTTCAACAGGTGATTTTTTATTAACCTGACACAACTCATAGCGAGCTGTTATGTAATCAGCCAGGTGAAGCAACTAATTACAGATTACACACAGCTGGCGAAACATTGGGAGACAGTGACCTTTGACCTTTCGAAATTCTACATAGGCAGTGGGCAGTTTCTAAGAGTTAGTTTGGAGCTGGGCACAATTATTGGGTGATGCAAGTTGGGGTTGCCGTGCGTTCAAAGTTTGTATCAGGGGTAAATAAAATTAATCATGATGTTACCACACTCTGCAGTGGAGTGGTCCACATAAGTGTTGTGTGCATGTGTGGAGTTGTCCCACAAGTGTTGTGTTTGTGGAGTGGTCCACTAGTGTTGTGTGTGTGGAGTGGTCCACACAAGTGTGGCGTGTGGAATGATCCACACAAGTTTTGTGTGTGTGTGGAGTGGTCCGCACAAGTGTTATGTTTGTGGAGTGGTCCACACAAGTGTTGTGTGTGGAGTGGTCCACACAAGTGTGGTGTGTGGAGTGGTCCACACAAGTTTTGTGTGTGTGTGGAGTGGTCCGCACAAGTGTTGTTGTGTTTGGAGTGGTCCACACAAGTTTTGTGTGTGTGTGGAGTGGTCCGCACAAGTGTTGTTGTGTTTGGAGTGGTCCACACAAGTTTTGTGTGTGTGTGGAGTGGTCCACACAAGTGTTGTGTGTGGATAGGTCCGCACAAGTGTCATGTGTGGACTGTGGAAAGGTTCACACCAGTGTGGTGTGTGTGGAGTGGTCTGCAAGTGTTTTGTTTGTGGCATCACCCTATCAAGAACGAATGGATGATTTGCAGTATATATATACAACTTGTACATATCGTATGTATAACTTTCAAACTGAGAACTCTGACAGACTTGTTAAAGAGAACCTGGCGTAGACAACCATCAAACATCATAAAAGAACATGTGGATCAACGGAACAAATGTTGTACATCTAGAAAAAAGATTACACAGAAACATTTTGCCACAAAAACAAAGAGGTGGCATCTTACTCAAATTTCTTCTTGCCCGTCTGTAGCCACTGTTTGAGCAGGTACTCGTAGAAGCTGTCTCCCTCCGCCCCCACAGAGACTGTGTTACCGTGGTAGGTGTGGGGGTACTGCGGGTCGACAGGGGTTGACAGAAGGCCATCAACTCTGTCCAGTTTATGGAGCACTGCATTCAATTTGTCAACCAACCTCTGAAATTTAAAGAGGCAATATGTCATTGTTTGTCATGTGTCACAATGAAAACTATGCATGCAATCTCTGTCAAGCCTTGCCTGACCACAGGATAAGAAAATGGTATATGTTAAGGTAGAAGAAAATAGTAAAAGAGAATGGTACAAGGAGGAATGGTAGAAGAGAATGGTAAAAGAAAATTTTAGTAGAGTCTGGTAGGAGAGAAGAGAATAGTAGAAGAAAATGACAGATGATAATGGTTGAAGAGAATGGTTGAAGAGAATGGTTGAAGAGAATGATTGAAGAGAATGGTTGAAGAGAATCATAAGAGAAGGCAATTTTAGAAGAGATTGGTAGAATTATTTTTAGAAGAGAATGGTAGAAGGCAATTTTAGAAGAGAATGGTAGAATTCTGTTTAGAAGAGAATGGTAGAAGGCAATTTTAGAAGAGAATGGTAGGAAGCAATTTTAGAAGAGAATGGTAGAATTTGTTTAGAAGAGAATGGTAGAAGGCAATTTTAGAAGAGAATGGTAGAAGCCATTTTTTGAAGAGAATGGTGATACACTGTAGAAGGCAATTTTTGAAGAGATGGTAGAAGGAAATTTTAGAAGAGAATGGTGGTACAAGGCAATTTTAGAAGAGAATGGTGGAAGGCAATTCTAGAAGAGAATGGTATAAGGCAATTTTAGAAGAGAAGGGTAGAATTCTTTTTAGAAGAGAATGGTAGAAGGCAATTTTAGAAGAGAATCGTAGAAGGCAATTTTAGAAGAGAATTGTAGAAGGCAATTTTAGAAGAGAATGATAGAAGGCAATTTTAGAAGAGAATGATAGAATTTTTTTAGAAGAGAATGGTAGAAGGCAATTTTTGAAGAGAATGGTAGAAGGCAATTTTAGAAGAGAATGGTAGAAGGCAATTTTAGAAGAGAATGGTAGAATTTTTTTTAGAAGAGAATGGTAGAAGGCAATTTTTGAAGAGAATGGTAGAAGGCAATTTTAGAAGAGAATGTTAGAATTTGTTTAGAAGAGAATGGTAGAAGGCAATTTTAGAAGAGAATGGTAGAAGCTATTTTTGGAAGAGAATGGTGATACACTGTAGAAGTCAATTTTTGAAGAGATGGTAGAAGGAATTTTTAGAAGAGAATGGTAGAAGGCAATTTTAGAAGAGAATGGCAGAAGGCAATGTTTAGAAGAGAATCGTAGAAGGCAATTTTAGAAGAGAATTGTAGAAGGCAATTTTAGAAGAGAATGATAGAAGGCAATTTTAGAAGAGAATCATAGAATTTTTTTTAGAAGAGAATGGTAGAAGGCAATTTTTGAAGAGAATGGTAGAAGGCAATTTTAGAAGAGAATGATAGAAGGCAATTTTAGAAGAGAATGATATAATTTTTTTTAGAAGAGAATGGTAGAAGGCAATTTTTGAAGAGAATGGTAGAAGGCAATTTTAGAAGAGAATGTTAGAATTTGTTTAGAAGAGAATGGTAGAAGGCAATTTTAGAAGAGAATGGTAGAAGCTATTTTTGGAAGAGAATGGTGATACACTGTAGAAGTCAATTTTTGAAGAGATGGTAGAAGGAATTTTTAGAAGAGAATGGTAGAAGGCAATTTTAGAAGAGAATGGCAGAAGGCAATGTTTAGAAGAGAATGGTAGAAGGAATTTTTAGAAGAGAATGGTAGAAGGCAATTTTTAGAAGAGAATGGTAGAAGGCAATTTTTAGAAGAGAATGGTAGAAGGCAATTTTTAGAAGAGAATGGTAGAAGGCAATTTTTAGAAGAGAATGGTAAAATGCAATTTTTAGAAGAGAATGGTAGAAGGCAATTTTAGAAGAGAATGGTAGAAGGCAATTTTAGAAGAGAATGATAGAAGGCAATTTTAGAAGAGAATGATAGAATTTTTTTTAGAAGAGAATGGTAGAAGGCAATTTTTGAAGAGAATGGTAGAAGGCAATTTTAGAAGAGAATGGTAGAAGGCAATTTTAGAAGAGAATGTTAGAATTTTTTTAGAAGAGAATGGTAGAAGGCAATTTTTGAAGAGAATGGTAGAAGGCAATTTTTGAAGAGAATGGTAGAAGGCAATTTTAGAAGAGAATGTAATTTTTTGAAGAGAATGGTAGAAGGCAATTTTTAGAAGAGAATGGTAGAAGGCAATTTTTAGAAGAGAATGGTCAGAAGGCAATTTTAGAAGAGAATGGTAGAAGGCAATTTTTAGAAGAGAATGGTAGAAGGCAATTTTAGAAGAGAATGGTAGAAGGCAATTTTTAGAAGAGAATGGTAGAAGGCAATTTTTAGAAGAGAATGGTAGAAGGCAATTTTTAGAAGAGAATGGTAGAAGGCAATTTTAGAAGAGAATGGTAGAAGGCAATTTTAGAAGAGAATGGTAGAAGGAATTTTTAGAAGAGAATGGTAGAAGGCAATTTTTAGAAGAGAATGGTAGAAGGCAATTTTAGAAGAGAATGGTAGAAGGCAATTTTAGAAGAGAATGGTAGAAGGCAATTTTTAGAAGAGAATGGTAGAAGGCAATTTTAGAAGAGAATGGTAGAAGGCAATTTTTAGAAGAGAATGGTAAAATGCAATTTTTAGAAGAGAATGGTTGAAGGCAATTTTAGAAGAGAATGGTAGAAGGCAATGTTTAGAAGAGAATGGTAGAAGGCAATTTTAGAAGAGAATGGTAGAAGGCAATGTTTAGAAGAGAATGGTAGAAGGCAATTTTAGAAGAGAATGGTAGAAGGCAATTTTAGAAGAGAATGGTAGAAGGCAATTTTAGAAGAGAATGGTAAAATGCAATTTTTAGAAGAGAATGGTTGAAGGCAATTTTAGAAGAGAATGGTAGAAGGCAATTTTTAGAAGAGAATGGTAGAAGGCAATTTTAGAAGAGAATGGTAGAAGGCAATTTTTAGAAGAGAATGGTAAAATGCAATTTTTAGAAGAGAATGGTTGAAGGCAATTTTAGAAGAGAATGGTAGAAGGCAATTTTAGAAGAGAATGGTAGAAGGCAATTTTAGAAGAGAATGGTAGAAGGCAATTTTTAGAAGAGAATGGTAGAAGGCAATTTTAGAAGAGAATGGTAGAAGGCAATTTTAGAAGAGAATGGTAGAAGGCAATTTTTAGAAGAGAATGGTAGAATGCAATTTTAGAAGAGAATGGTAGAAGGCAATTTTAGAAGAGAATGGTAGAAGGCAATTTTAGAAGAGAATGGTAGAAGGCAATTTTTAGAAGAGAATGGTAGAAGGCAATTTTTAGAAGAGAATGGTAGAAGGCAATTTTAAGAAAGAAGAATTTAGAAAATGGTAGAAGGCAATTTTTAGAAGAGAATGGTAAATGCAATTTTTAGAAGAGAATGGTTGAAGGCAATCTTAGAAGAGAATGGTAGAAGGCAATAAATTTTTTAGAAGAGAATGGTAGAAGGCAATTTTAGAAGAGAATGGTAGAAGGCAATTTTTAGAAGAGAATGGTAGAAGGCAATTTTAGAAGAGAATGGTTGAAGGCAATTTTAGAAGAGAATGGTAGAAGGCAATTTTAGAAGAGAATGGTTGAAGGCAATTTTAGAAGAGAATGGTAGAAGGCAATTTTTAGAAGAGAATGGTAGAAGGCAATTTTAGAAGAGAATGGTAGAAGGCAATTTTTAGAAGAGAATGGTAAAATGCAATTTTTAGAAGAGAATGGTTGAAGGCAATTTTAGAAGAGAATGGTAGAAGGCAATTTTAGAAGAGAATGGTAGAAGGCAATTTTTAGAAGAGAATGGTAGAAGGCAATTTTTGAAGAGAATGGTAGAAGGCAATTTTTAGAAGAGAATGGTAGAAGGCAATTTTTAGAAGAGAATGGTGATACCGACAGATGCCACTGAGTGCATGGATCATCTGTTCTAAGTCAGTCGCCTACTTGTGGATACAGTATTGATGTATTCAGTAAATTAACACTGTAGTAATGATCTGAGTTCAATGTGATTTACACAGTACAGTTTACGTAGTCATTACGTCAGTTAATTATTCATTGTTAAGTAACAGACGTGTCATTATCTCGGCGCTGCCACGGGATTTGTGTATTCCAGTATGAACTGATTTCGGGAAATCAACATAATCCAAGATGCAGAATACAAATCCGTCTATATGTGTAGTAGGGTGTATCACACACAATGGCACTTGTGTACCATGTCATTGTCTGTACATCCATCTAGGACCCAGTCGCACTGCCTCCTGGGAGATTTCATACCCCAACACGTATGGTATTAACCCTTGCTCTTGCACAGACTATTAACCCTACATCTCATACATGGATTGTTAACCCTACCTCCCATGTGTGGCTGATTAACCCTACCTCCAACATGTGTCTTATTAACCCTACCTCCCACATGTGTCCTATTAACCCTACCTCCCACGTGTCTCATGTTAACCTCACCTCCAATGTATGGACTATTAACCCTACCTCCCATGTGGCATTTTTTGTGGCGCGGGACAAGGCACGGAACTCGAGCTGAATGCTGCCAACGGATGCGAGGTTTGTGCGATCGAAATTGGGAGTAGCAGTATCAAGATGGAGGGATGCACACGGGATTCCCGTCTTTGACTCCAAACATGGCCGCAACTTCTTGGCGAGCTCCTCCTACACAGATCCATACATCAGTGTCAAATATATTTAATGTATTTCTTCTAAATTTAAATTGGCTACTGCTACATACGGTAGTGTTTCTACTCAACAACCGACTACTCAGCTAATCTGCTACAGTTATCTGACATCTCTAGGACCCTCAGATCATCCATTTCCAAACAACTTTTTATTCCTAAAACTAAGTTCAATAATTATATTGGAAAACGGGCTTTCCCTGTAGCTGCACCAACAATCTGGAATCAACTCACTATCACAATTAAATCTTCTCAAATGATATCTACCTTTCGCTACGCAAGTAACCCGAGTAATGCAATTACCAATCTGATGTATTGATCCTTACTATACAAGTACTGAATGAAACATTACGTGAAACAATCTTTTTTACTTTATTTAATTTATTTACATACAGGGTTTATGTCCGTATCACAACTGTCACTGTTCAGTTAGTCTACTCGCGTAGGATTGTGTGCACAGAGTAAATTACCATAAACCGCATACTATTTTGGGGGTATTCATGTAACACAACTAGATGAATCGAAATCGGCCCAGGATGCAACACTGTCTCATGAAATAGTGTCCTCAGTAACATGTTGGCATTTGTTTGCTTTTTGAAAATGTTCCTTAAATTTAACAATGCATTCTTTTAAACAATGGATTATCCTTATGAGGTCAGTGTTTCAGTGAAACAGACCCTGGGAATAACGCGGATTTATGTAGTTGTACTTACGGCTTTGTCTAGGAAGACACGGTCATGGGAGAGATGGTAGGCACTGAGCAACCCACCCAGCTCTCGGATGACAATCTCAAAGAGGGATACTTCCTTTATGCTGTTGAAGACAAGATGGTTGGCCACCCAATCCCTTGCCTCTTTGAACTCTAAAACAAACAAGTATAATTACCCAACTCGCTCTATTACATGAATAATAATGTTTTATAATAATAATAATAATTTGATTTATATATCAAGAATATACTTCCACTCAGAGGCACATAAAATACAACATTGATAAAACATGAATATATAAAATGTACATAATAAATTAAGCTTACACGGTAAAGGCAAAATATTAAATAATAAATTAATAAAATAAAAATATTAAATTAATAAAATAGATTAATAAGTTAATAATTTATAATAAAGTAAGGCTTTAACTAATTTTAAAAGCTGTAATTATGGTTAGAATAAATTCATTATGTTACACACTACAAGTATTCTACAAATACGGCCTTAAAAAGATGTGTTTTTAAATTAGACTTTAAAAGTTCAAGTGAGTCTATTCTAATTTCTATAAGGCGACAATCACAAACTTTGCACAAACATGGCCTAATTATTATACACCCCATTTTCTGCAGTGTCTGACATTGATCTACAACAAAAACTTATCTTCGGGATCTGTTAGTATCTATCTTATGGAATATTTTAGACGGTTAAAATTTGATCTTTCATAAAGACTTGGTCCTTGGACCCTGTCGAACTGAACTAAACAAATCACACCTACCATCCTTAAGTCCCATGATGTATAAAGTATCGAGCGAATCGACGATCGTGAGTCCCACTCCAAACCAGTTTGTGCCACGCCCACTCACAGGTCGAAGTTCATCCATGCCCCACGCATATTTCTTGTAATTGTTCCATGCAAACATAAACGTGTCCACAATCGCCTTCTGTCCGGCATTCTGGTATCCTGAAATTAATTAATGTTAAATGCTTATTTAGTAATGATATAATAAAAAATATACAGTATGGTGCTGCTGATGAAACGACAGCTTAATGAGATGACTTATCTACACCTACGAACTAATACACTTACTAAATACAGAACAAACTATCAGATAATGTACATGGTGACGTTTCAATTCATTTATCATGTTGTTGCAGTGGTGCTTGTGGTTTTATATGTTCACAAATATGCAGAAAGAATTCTTTTTAAACTGTATTAAACTTGTGTGGTAACTGAATTATTTCAGCTGTTAAATTGTTTGTGAATTGAATCCGATCTATTAACTTCAAAGGTCAGCATGTCCTTAAATCAAAACTTATTTTAATACTTTCTGCCTACATGATCAAGAATGTAACAAGTAATCTTACACAAGAATTTTCCTGTTAATCAAACACTGACTTCTGGAGAAACGAACAAAAAATACTGCTTAGAGATGGGTAAAGTCGGCTCTGGTTTAACAACGTTGAAAGGTCAGCTCCTGAATTCAATATGCCTTTTAATGATGTTGGCAAACATTTTAAAGAATTTTTAACGATGATTCTAATAGTAGATGTTGCGCATCAATCAGAGATTAAGATCAGATAGAAAAGACATTTTCAATAGATTTAACTTTATATTATTGCAGGCTGTTAATATTAAGACACATCTAACGTCTGCTTAGAGCATCAGTTATGACCAAGATGTGTCAAAACGAAAGACTGAAGGTGATGGTCAATTGGAAATTGACATTGTGGAATTCTTCATGTGAAACTGAAACTGGTATACTCCACTATACTGTAACTGATACAATGTTTTCCAGTAATAAAATACATCAAGCAACACAACACAGCACACACAGCATCCCATGAGAGAAGGAGCACTTACCACGGTACGGGTCTTTTGTGCTAAGCACATCGCTATTGTCCCTTGTACCACTAAGTTTGCCGTACATACGTTCATATTTTCTTTTAATTTCAGCATCCTTTTCTTTCCTTTTCTTTGCCGATACTGATATTTTGTCGTGTTTGGAAAGGACCTCGACATCTCTGACATTGTCATCTATAGCTGCAACTTTTATATCCGGACGATGGCCGTCGGTTTTTGAAACAATTTCAAAATCTTTCGCACTGTCTTCTCTGCTGGGGATTTTCACAGTGGTATCACCTCTGATGGTGATTTCTACAAACTTCTCATCATTTAGGTCATCGACATCATCACTGACTTTCTGAAACAGATCATACTGAATTTACTTTCTCAGACTAACACAATAAGAGGGGATCACATCGGTTCGCAAATTCACAAACGATATTTTAACTTACGTTCTGGGTTTAGTCGACGCTTCATATCGCTACGTTTAATTTACAGGTAGATTAGATGCCAATACTAATAACTACAGTGATGTAGTGTATAATATGTAGTATTTAATCTCTAACCTAGTAAGTGAGTGTTGAACAGTTATGTGCTGTAATAAATACACTGGTATGGTTATGAATATTCGGTTCAGTTCGCCAGACTCCGGTGGTTCATTGCGCGTACATGAATATTCATTATATTCAGGCTGAATAATTAATCACCCACATGGCAGCAAGCTTAAACTGATTCACATAAAACAATTATGTACTGGATTGTTGCACCTAAATTATGCATTAATTTGCAAGACATTAGAAAAAGAGAAAGTACTTGCAAAAGTATCATGTTTTGATAATAATAATATATTAATAAAAGCATTTCTACAGTGCCGTAATTTCAATTCAAAGGCGCTATTAGAAAGAAACATAGAAAGTAACTTAAAGTTAAAGATCATAAAAACATGGCATCAAATATCCAATTAAACTATGATTACCCTTGTGTTTTTCCCAAAGTGACCCGAGTAGCAAGGTGACTGTAATTAGCAGGAATAATTTCCACTGCACTACAACTATCCTAGGTTGATCCTAATTATGGGGTGGCTTTAGTACCACGGTGACGAATGACAAACAAAATGTTTTAGGCGGACTAAATATGCAATATAAAAAATATTTAACTTTGTCTTAAGAACTGAATATTAATTTTCAATATATTATATTGACAAAGACTGTAGATCATGTCACAAAGTTAATACAATACAGTCTCGATACTAAAGACGGCACTGGCCAAAACTGACCGAAATAGCACAGTATTAGTGATGCTAATTTCATATATTTTTTGGTTACGGATCTACGTTAGGACTGTCCTAGATTGACCCTAATTGTGAAGTGGCTGTTTTACACAGATGATCATAAAGCGAGGTTCCACTGTGCAGCTCCTGCTAATGCTGAGCTGAGCTGAGCTGAGCGGGCCCACACAGCTCCCCTCCCGACCTGCTGTCATCTCTCCAAAAGACCACAGGTGGTCATTAATTTTTGATGATGCGGAAAACTGTGTAATTGACTGGAAGTTTCTGGGACTGCCAACTGCTTGAGGCTGTGCCAATACACTGGCTGCTGTGTCTTCAGACAGAAGGACTGACAGGCAGATGATAGACGAGGTGCATCTCTTGGGCAAGCAAAGACACCCCTATGAGGATTTCTAAGATTAGCCGGTTGCCATGACTACGGACACATGCCATGACCGACATTTTTAATTGTTACCCATTCGGCATTTGTAAAAGCGCTTATCCAGGAATCAGGATGTCACGACTGACATGTATAACACAAAGTTAATAATTATTGCCCATGCAGTATTCATAATATAATTATGTTTGTTTGCCTGGACAAGTACAATATGACTGCATGGTTGTCTGGTAGATTAGTGAAAATGTAAGGTAAATTACGACAAGTGCAAATTAAAAATACAATATCATAATACTTTGAGGAAATTCTAGTATAAACACAGTTTGTTGGTGATCACTGATTACGCCAATGGCAATATCATTTGCATGTTGGTGTTTGGATTTTTACCACCACAGTGCCACAGGATGCTGTCGTGGCGACCTTTCTATTACAACTGTAATCTATTTATTTATTTATATGTGAATTTTATTTCTAAATCTGAACTCGGATGGATGTTACCATGACAACATACTACACAAATAGTCGCATTATTATATGAGTCGATATCTCACTGGTATGTCACATTAGTATATTATATGTCTGTCTCATTGTTATGTAATGTTGGTTTTTATTTGTGTAATTTATCATGCTAACGTTTCATTATTAATAATATACATCATGTTTTTACCAACTTGATTTTCCATAGAGCTCTTAATTTGCAAAAACGTTTTGGTCGGCAACGCCTTCACGGTAGAGCACACAATTTATAGCGTCTCAGTTTCACCGTTTCAACAGTAGATAGAGAGAGCTACCACAAGTTATTAAAAGGTGATTTTTTCATACAACTACACTGACGTACTTAACTATCTGACGTCATGTGGCTTGCAATGCATGACAGCAAGTAAGGTGACCGCAACATTACGACATTATCAAATCTATACGTTATAACTATAACGTGTCTTGTCAACTTAAATTTGATACATACATTTAAAATTGGTTAATATTACAAAGCTGCGAAATAATAATGTTTTTGCTGATGCAAGACTTAGTAAAATGTGCACTTAATTGCTGACGATCAACAGATATCTTTAAACTGTGAATGCTGAAGCTTAACTTGGCTAAATAAAATAATATCACATTTATCATATTAGTTTTTTATTTGTGACAAAATGTCCTCTCATTGCCTCAGTTGACCATGCAGCCTCCTTTTACAAGTATACTCACATCTGCAAATATTCGGATCAGGTAAAAGTTCAGTGCACTTAAATGTTAAAATTACAGTAGATAGAATCCTCAAATTTTTACCTACCGTGTCTTCCAACAAGATGTGGATTTCACCGGTATATAAAACTGCAATAAACTGATTTATACCATGAATACTGCCTGCGCTAACAAAGTTAAAACCATTGTCGATGGAGGGGAGCTTACTGTTTGGGAGTCGTGTGTCGGTTGCTGCGTTGGCCGTCGCCGCAGCAGACGCTTCAGCAACAGAGATTGTTGCCGTGGCAACTGGTGTTGTGTGATGACTCCATTATTGTTGCTAGGCTGCCTGTTGAGTGTCGTCACAAGATAGATGGCGTACATGAAGATGAGGATGACTGCGAGAACAATGCACTTTCTACGGAAGCTGCCTCGAAATAACTGAAAACCAAGAAAAATCACATGATGTATTTCTCGACTGTTTTATCATGTATAAGTATCTAATACATGATTTTATATGACAAAGTTAAGCTACAATACATATATAATTGCATATATATATATATATATAAATATATATATATATACATATACATATATATATTATATGTACAGTGTATATACATATATATATATATATATGTTATAATATATATATATATATATATACACACATATATATTTTTTTATTTATATACATCATATATATATATAATTTATATACATATTATATATATATATATATATATATATATATATATATATATATATGATATAGTATATATATATATATATATATATACAATTATACATACACACATACATACATAGTAATTACATACATACAGAAAAATAGTTTTATATCTTTACATACGGATGCAAGATTAAAATGTTATGATGACCAGTATTGGTGGGTGTTGTGCATAAATATATTAAATAGTAAAATAGTTTTAAGGAAGCCATAGATTTTATGGGGGAAATGGCTGTGAAGAATTACAAAAAAATGTCAGGTCTAATTTTCTTATGACCTGACAAGACATTAATATTTCAGCATATGTTTTGAGCTTATGCTATATTCAAACACAAAAACAATAACAGTCAACATAACAGGATCTTCAACCAACATATCACGCCCATATTAAAAACATGCTTACATGAATACCACTACCTGGTACAAAAACAGCAGTTTTGAATCAAACATTTACATTTGTCCACTTAACTGAGCAAGATATTATGAGGAACATTTTTCAGAAGTCAGTTGCAATGCATTGTACAAAATGAACAAACTATCTAACTATTACACATGTTCAAGAGTAATGTGGTGTAAATACAGCTCTCCCAAATGGTGGGTGATCACTCGGCAGATATTTCACTCATCCACATAAGATATGATAAACACAGAATGAACCCTGCTCTCACCCTCTCTCCCTCTCCCTCTCCCTCCGTCTCTCTCTCTCTCTCCCTGTCGTCCCTCTCCCTGTCCTCCCCTCTCTCTTCTCTCTTCTCTCTCTCTCTCTTCCCTCTCTCCCTCTCCCTTCTCTCTCTTCTCTCTCTTCTCTCTCTTCTCTCTCTTCTCTCTCTTCTCTCTCTTCTCTCTCTCTCTCTCTCTCTCTCTATCTCTCTTCTCTCTTCTCTCTTCTCTCTTCTCTCTTCTCTCTTCTCTCCTCTTCTGTCTCTCTGTCTCTCTGTCTCTCTGTCTCTCTGTCTCTCTGTCTCTCTGTCTCTCTGTCTCTCTGTCTGTCTCTCTGTCTCTCTGTCTCTCTGTCTCTGTCTGTCCCTCTCCCTATCTGTCTCTCTCTCTTTCTCCATCTACCTGCAATCACCATCCACTTCCACTCAGCAACAGTTAACTAGCTGTGCTCCGGTGACTCAATTACATCTTCCAATACGTGGCCGTGGACACTACAACTTTGTCCCACTGGCACAGTAATCTAATCTTCTGAGTTCCACCGCTGTAACTGACTACTTCTTTCCACTGACAACTTGTGGTGGACAGTTGGTCCTAAACAGAAAGGACCAAAACCTGGGTACCATTTCATTGAGAAAATGAGTGTTTCAGAAACGCGAAAACCCGATTGTCCACCACTCAAAACGGCCTGGAGAGTTATGCTGTGGTACTGACAGCTTTTAGTACACAAGTTGCAACAAGATAATGACTGAGGTTGAAATTGGATACTGTAGTAACGTGTAAAATCAGACATACGGGCTCATATAAAGTAACAAAATCATCCACTGCAAGTACACTTGCCATCTTTGAAAGCCTTTCCGTAGTGTCCATAGCCACCATGTGGTGTTTTCCCCTGGGTTTCTTTAATCTGCATGTTGGGGGATATCATGTGATCTGGTCCACCCTGTCAATGAACCATCCTCATTTCCCGATCCCACACCAAGCCCTCCTGCTCTCCACAGTACTTCCCTGCCTCTCAAGATCTTCTTATTCCTATCCTGGTGTCCCTCCATCTATGGTGTGTTCCTTCTACCGTCCACTTCTGTGTACTGTGTTTGTCAGTAAATGATAGTGTGAAGCTGTGGACTCTGGCCAGGTATGCGGCACTTGTTCACAAAAACATTAGACTGACCAACAATGATCATGTATGACTTAATGCTGCGTGGACATCTCCACATCAATAGATACGCACTAGTTAGCATGAAGCAGTGAGCAGGTATAGTCATTACATTACATACAGCGCTCAGGGTGTTATATATATATATCATTAATAAGATGATTATGTATATATTATGTTCTCATAATTTTATAATGACAGTAATGTTATTCCTATTCTGAATTCCTAATGTGTTCAAAGCCACTGAGTTTTGTGGCAAAGACTCAGTCACACACAAAATCCCAATCTCTACATACATATATATATATATATATATATATATATATATATATATATATATATATATATATATATATATATAACTCGGGCACTATGTCATGTTATTTACATAAACCTGTTTTGGTGTGGTCACTCAATACATGTTAAAAAAGATTCTTTAACAAAAATATTTCGGTAATGTATGCAATTTTAAATTAATCCTGTTACATAATTATATCATATAATTATATGCCTACATTTCATTATAAATGTGTTTTATTAATCACTTATAACCCTGACAACATATCGAAACAAATAATAAGCAATGTGGATACACTGGACTTTCTATTTCAATGGGCTCCACCTACTCTTCCATATAAGCCATGGTCATAAATATTCATGAATGCATGAATATTCATTATAATCGGTTTACATAATTAATCACCCACATGACTGACATAAATACAGTTACGTATCGCCTTGTTGCACAGATCATGCCCAAGTTATGCATTGATTGGCAAGACAAATTTAGCAGAGAAGTACTCATGCAAAACTATTATGTTTTGATAGAATGCAAGCAAGTGAAATACATATCAGCTTTATAAGAATCCCTTTGATGTATCTGACATACTAACATTGAACCACTCAACATTAAACGTTGTAGTTTTTACTTAAATGCACAAATTATGCATGTTTCATTGTTGATGGTACAAGGTGTGTTAACATTTCTTGATTTCTTGAAACCCTGTGACTTATGGGTTTAGTGGTTTGAACTCAGAGGCTAACAGTTGTCCTATCAATTGATCTCATACTCTATCAGCTGGCCTATCAATTGAACCAAGGGGCTAACAGTTGGCCCATCAATAGATTGAACTCAGAGGCTAACAACTGGCCCATCAATTGTACTCAGTGGCTAACACCTGGCCCATCAATTGATTGAACTCAGAGACTAACAACTGGCCCATCAATTGAACTCAGAGGCTAACAACTGGCCTATCAATTGAACTCAGAGGCTAACAGCTGTCAGCTGGCCCATCAATTGAACTCAGAGGCTAACAGCTAGCCATCAATTGAACTCGGAGGCTAACTGCTGGCCCATCAATTGAACTCGGAGGCTAACAGTTGGCCCATCAATTGAACTCGGAGGCTAACAGCTGGCCCATCAATTGAACTCGGAGCCTAACAGCTGGCCCATCAATTGAACTCGGAGCCTAACAGCTGGCCATCAATTGAACTCAGCTGGTCCTTCAAATGAACTCAGAGGCTAACAGCCGGCCCATCAATTGAACTTGTGTGAATGAGTGCTGGGTGGGGACTGCTTCAAAGAACCATTGAAATTGCCCAGATAACTACCACACTTTCCAAGTGTGACGTGCTAAGCAAAATTTAATAATTATTACAACTACCCAGGTAACAGGAGTGAAGCCAGGATATCTCCAAACAGTCCAAAGTGTAACCAGTTACAGTTCAAAGATTACCAGTACAAACAAGCCCAGTGAAGATTGACAACACTTGTTGATTATAACCAGAATGTGACCATATAAATGTTTTTAAAATATGTAATTATATTTTATCCAGCCAATGCTACCCAGTAGCCACTCAGTGTTTTTTATGTTCTTCCTAGCTACTCAATCAATTTGTAACACCTTGCCTGTACTAACATTTACACACTGGTTGATGCATTGAAATATTTTTAGTTAATTGTTTATCTTATTTCTGCATGCTTCATTATGCTACATGTCAGTAAGTCAGTAAGTCAAAAGTCAAAACCATTTTAATGTGCTGATCTAGTGTTTCAACCACATTATTGTTAAGTAGGTGATGTCAGAACGAGAGTAGACTCAGTAGAACTCAGACATTTCAATTATGCCGTGAATCCAGTGATGCCTGGATTAAAATGCATTGCAATAAAATGTCACTGAATTAATTATTTTGGTGTTGGTGATTATGCATGTGTGTGTTATATAATGATTACATAAATACATCAATATATATATATAACATGCTGTATGCACATTAATCATATAATTTAATGGTTAACTTTTGGTATGTGAATTGGAGCAGGAATTAGAATTGAAAGACTATACATGGAATTGAAAAAAAAATTGAATTGAAAGAAACTGAATTTGAATTGAGAAAAAAATTGAATTGAAAGAAATTGAATTTGAATTGAAAAAAATGAAATGAAAGAAATTGAATTGGAACTGGAATTGAATAAACGGAATTGCAATGAATTTGAATTGAAAGAATGGAATTGACCTCAGCCCTGTATCTAACTGAAGACAATGTTTTAACTGTTCCTCTACTGTATAGTTAGACAGTGAAGAACTGAATCCATATACTCCAAACCAGTTCAGTGACTCAGCTCTGAATGGCGGGAAGAAAAAAATGCAATAATACTTTACTTTTCTTTTACTTTTTTCAACTGAATGAATTGTTTGTCATTTCCACCATATACTGGGTACTCACAGTAGGTTGCGATGAAAAACTGGATCTGCAAGTAGCTTTTCAATGAGCTCAATCTACCGGTATGTTATGACTCATGAATATACACACTCCTTGTACAGTATCAGTATGTGGAAATAAACTGGTGACAAGAAACCATGGCCCATTTATAATAATGAAAACCAACATCGATTTGCTGGGATCAATTTCTAGTGCAATGTTCTTATCTATAATCCCTCTTTCCCATTATTATGAGCTCACAGTAAAAGGCTTATTTGTTGTGACTTCCTGAGTCCAGTTATGACAAGTGCTCAGCTGTGGGGCAACACAAGGACATATCTGACACTGCATCAGTCACAGAGGATAACATTTTCAATAATTATGTTCATCAGCTCCACAAAAATGCATTCTTTTTAATGTGTTGTTTTTTGGGGCTCACATACGCAAAGAACATTGAAACAGTGCAGTACAGTGAAATGACAACTATCAGTAAATGTTTACTAGTACCATATATTTACAACACTAAAAGTCTAAAACACTATGACACTGTGTCAGTTACAGAGAATGACATTTTCAATGTGTTAATCTGCTGGTCAAACAAGCATTAGTTGAAATGTTATTTACTGGGTTGACACATGCAAAAGACATTACATGTCCAGTGAAATAACAACTATCAGTGACTGGTTTCTATTACCATTTATCTATAGCCACTCAATATGATTGTGTATTTCACATGAGACAAATATTTTTTTAATGTATACAGTGGTCTCAGGTGATTACCTCCAAACAGCCCAAACTTGGGCTAACGCAGGAGTTGCTCTTCTCTAGAATTTGTGAGTCCATTACAGGTTACACATTTACCCCCGTATGGGATCTTTTACTTCCCCTGGCATAGACACCAGACAGAACCACCAGCTTTTAGTGTTTCTTCCGAAAGACACAGGCAAATGTGGGGTGAAGAAATTGCCTAAGTTTCGATACGGCGGTAGGTGGGATTGAATCACCGTCCCCTCGATTGACAGTCCGGCGCTCTACCACGCGACCACCCCTCCCCTCGAAACCACACCTGCACAGAAGTAACTAATTATAATTATAATTCTCTTATAAATAATAATGCATTACCGGATAAGTGCTAAGTAATCACGTGAAACACAAATTATTTGAGTGACATCCCACTGTGGTATTAATCTAAATGATAATCAGTGACATGAAGCTACTGTCTCACTGAGCCGTGGCAAACAATTCAATGATCTGATGAGTTCACTGAAGCACAAAGAAATTTGGTGAGGCATCTAATTGCACCAAGCCGCTGGGATCTTGTTAAATGCAAACATTCCTGATGAAAACATGAACCATATAATTTATTAGCCATTCCAAGCTAACGTACGTACATACATTAGACAACTGAACATTTTCAAATGTTACCAGAAGTTTCAAAATGGGCCAAGAAGTGAGTGAGTTGGTAATAATTATTATGAATGAATGAAAATATATTTGGTGAATCACAGTCACTACCTATAGCCTATAGTCTCTTCACTGTGATAATCTAATTGGCATTTTATATGGTTATTCATTATGAGATGACCAGATACAGTCAGCTTGTGTGAATGTAGCAGGTAATATCAATAAAGTGCATACATTTTAACTCTACTGTATAACTCTATAGTTGTTAAGAATATTAATTTTCTGTGTTTGTCACTTAGGGTAACAATATACCTGTAACCAGTAGATACCACAGTAACATTGTTTTAAAGATAATTAAACAAACATCAAAATTAACACAACAACAACTATAGAAAAACTGTAGTTTTGAAAATGTTGTTTAAAACACACGTCCATTTTTAACAGGGATGTGCTGGCCACTGGGTTATTGATACAGCCCCTGTCACTGCTGCAAGGTAGCAACTAGTGAAGTTGTGCCATCAACAACAGAAGGTGGGGAATGTCCAGCTTCACTGGTGCTGTGCTGAAGCCTTCTCTAGTGGAATACACAGCCATCAGGAGGAGATCCTGTCTTGACACGAGAAGTTCAGGCAGAAACAGGCAAAATTTTGAGATGCCCTTACAAAAGCCAAATTGTGTGAATGCATTACATTTTTCCGGTCGTAAAAACCGTTTCTGCGCATGTGCAATAAATGTAAAATCATCAAAGTCCAGTGAAACAACAAGGCATCCGCGGTATAAATGCCACGGGCTGTTCGTTAACTCACCTGTGATGATTACTGTGAAGAGTTTCTTAAAATGTCGTTCAATGCAATAAAATATTACGTTTTTTATAAATCGCTGTCACGGATTATGGCACACTAGTCACGTGAATTACGCTTGCTATCAAACTATGCTTCAAAACTTGTTTGCCTCATGTTAATTTGCGACAAATAACTTTGCTGAGAGGTATAAATATACATCCTAACGAACAACCCGTAGTATTTATACCATAAATGCTTTGTCTTTTCGCTGCACATTGATGATTTTACATATATCGCTCATGCGCAGAAACGTCAATCGGAACATTTATAACGTCAGAAAAATGTAAGCGCTACACCGGGTTGTTAGTAGTTTTAAGTCAATATGGAGTTATCTACTTCCCAGCCAGCCCAGTGACCATAATGCAGTTGATATCAACAGTGTATATTTCATTCTATAGTTGTTTAGAATATTACTGTTATGTTTGTTACACATCGGTAACAATATACAACAGTCATACCATTTTAAAGATAATTATATAACCATTAAAATAAACTGAATTTTCATTTACAGAAAATCAATAGTTTTGAATATACAGCTAATTAAAACCTGCAGAAGCAGCCTGTCACAGATGGAATATCAGTTAGACAATAATTATTATAGTGGGCCTGGGCCACCCAAGAAGTATCATTACCATATTCGCTCTATTAAACGAACATGCCCTAATTATCACACACACCCTTTCATCAGTGTCTGACATTAGTTTTCAACAAAAACGTATCATTGGATCCATAATTGATGTAAGTAACTCCCACATTCATATGATCTAATGGAATATTTTGGACAGGTTAAAATTGATCCTGTATGAAGGTTGGGTACTTGGACCTTGTGGAGCTGAAATAAATAAATAACACCCACCATCATGAAGTCCCATGATGCATAAACTAAATCAATATATTTTTCCTGCAAATATAGTCACGCTGACGCATAGAAAACAGCATTTCCTGCCCCATCTTATCCTTCATTCCAGATGTAATTACCACTTGTATTGTTTTCCCAAGTACCATTCAGGGGTAAAACTGGTATCATTCCACTAGCCCCTGTGTCTCTAGTCCCTGTCCTAGTAGTAGCATCCAGATGTGAGAATCGAGTGCCATAGCCCCCCCCCCATTCACTATGCTGTTAGATAATTATAGTTTCCCTCCAATCAAAAAAGTTTGACATTCCTTGAATGTGCATCAGACTTACGACTATTTTTTAAATTTTAAATCAGGTACAAAAAATTAAGGTCGGACAGAACCCTGAATAGAACAACCAGGTAGTGCTGGTAAAAGGATAAGTAATGCCACTAGCCCCTGTTAGTTCCAGTAGTCCCTGGGGGGCTACCATGAGACTAGGGGTACTAATTATAGTCTCAGGATCACATGCTATCTAAAGAAGCTAGGATTCCGACAAAGTTGAAAGTGTACCCAGTCTCAAGTATTAGCTGAAGAGGCTTCATCGTTAGATATATTTAACATAAAAGAAACTAAAAACACAGAACTAAATGAACTTCATTATAAGTAAAAGTAATCGTAAAAAGGTAGTGTTACAAGTACATAAGTACTGTATTTAAGTTAAGTAAATGTAGACTGATACATACTGACACTGGTTGTTGCATCTCGTAAGGCTGAAATGGGCAGAAATAACAGCCAAATAGCAACAATATTGCAGCAAAGTGCATTTGGTTGAAGAGATTTCTTGTGCTGAGAAAAGTTAATCTTCTTAATTATGATGTCATGGACGTCCAAAACATAAGTGTATAATTTCATTTGGAACTGAGAATATTTTGAGAAACTTTGTTATCAATCTGTATTCTGGATATTATTTGTTTATTGCGGTTTGTATTAGTAGATTTTGTTTGGGGGGAAATATGATTTTAATAAAAAAATAAGCTTATATTGAAAAATTTCATGTATATAAAATACACCTAAATTTTTTGTTATGCATAGTTAATGTTATGCTATGTAACTGCACGGATACAAAAGCAGAATAATCTTAGTTTCTCTATTAATTTCACCAAAACGAAGTACCGGGGTAATACATATGCACAAAGGAACATGCAGTTAAATTCACAGCAAATACTTAGCAGGTTTGCTTTCTTGTGAAATTAGCCTGAAATAAGAAGAGCAAAAAATTCAAAATGACTGAGTATTTTTAACTTTGCTTCTCCCTAAGGAGGCCATCCACCAAATGAACCCACCCGGGGGCACTGGGAATTTGGCTTCAACCCAACCAAGGGACCCTATAAAAGGGATCCATCCCAAGGGCCTCCAATAAGTTGTTCCCAGAGGCCATCCCTCTATTCCGACTCTCTCCAGCTTGTGATGTTACACATGATATCATGTAAATGTGAATCAATTCACCAGTTCCACCAACTGCATCTGCCACACAGGCGTGACACAGCCCCTGCTGAGGCTAACATAGGAGCTGTGTAGTGCACAATGCTAAGGGTGCATGAAGGTGAATTTAGAAGAAAAACAATAAAACCTGAAACGAACAACTATGTAAAACAAGTGTAATAATCTGTGCGGATTAAAAACAGTCTCTCACCGTATCTAAGCTATAGTCTGGTAAGGTGGGCTGGAACAAAAAAAGTGGATGGTACTGAGAGGCATAGTGTGTGTATGCTTATAATTTCTGGGGGTAAATACTAGGCTCTTATGACTCTCGGGTAGGAGTATTAAGGATGGGATGAATCTGGAATTTCACTCGAATCAAATATCAAATCAAATATCCTCGAAATTTCAAATACGAATTGAATATTGAATCGAATACGGGTACTCAGCGGCTTCAAATTCAATTCGAATATTGAACGGAGTTGAGATGTCTAGCTCGGACGCGGCTTCATCCTGTGGCCATGGGCACAAGTCCGTGCTGGAATCGTCTGCATTGTGGCCATACGCATCGATTTTTTAAATACTTTTCTTTCATGAAAACGACTTCTTACAGCCGCTAAACTTCTCACATATCTTATGCACACACACACACTCACTCACTCACTCACTCACTCACTCACTCACTCACTCACTCACTCACTCTCACTCACTCACTCACTCACTCACTCACTCACTCACTCACTCACTCACTCACTCACTCACTCACTCACTCACTCACTCACTCACACACTCACCACCACTACTCATACAACTCACTCACCACCACCACCACCACTCACCACTCACCAACACTCACTCACTCACCACTCACTCACCACTCACTCACCACCACCACCACCACACACTCACCACCACCACCACCACTCACTCACTCACTCACCACCACTCACCACCACCACTCACCACTCACCACTCACCCACTCACCACCACTCACTCACTCACCACCACCACTCACTCACCACTCACTCACTCACTCACCACCACTCACCACCACCACACACACACACACACACACACACACACACACACACACACACACACACACACACACACACACACACACACACACACACACACACACACACACACACACACACACACACACACACACACACACACACACACACACACACACACACACACACACACACACACACACACACACACACACACACACACACACACACACACACACACACACACACACACACACACACACACACACACACACACACACACACACACACACACACACACACACACACACACACACACACACACACACACACACACACACACACACACACACACACACACACACACACACACACACACACACACACACACACACACACACAAAATAAAGGTTACAAAATAATTTACATTCCGAATCCAGATGGAGCATTTTGTTTGACAACAGGCACTGCAAGTTTAGTTTAACGTCTTTTACCATTTTTGGCATTGTCGATGTCAGTGCAATAGGCCACTATATTTATAGGATGATGATGGGCTGCGTTCCCCTCCCACATTCAAATGTCATTCCATTCATTCGGCTAGCGTTGCCATTGGATTGGCATTTTAGATTTGCGCTAGTATTCAGCAGTGCACTATTTAAGTACTCAAACGGGATATCCCTCAAACGTACCTCTATCCAAACTGTGTTATCTGCTATAAGTTAGGATTGACACTAGTCATCTTTCACGAGACTTTAACAACTAGTAAATAGTAGTACATGTGTTCACTCCGCCTGTGACGCTGTCAATCCGACGCCGATTGGTTTCTGAAACGTCGCAACGTCAGACAAGTTACTAACTAATAGTCCACATTATTTATAATAGTTACAAATGCACGTCATCAAACAAACAAAGACTGCCATACTTACAAAAAAAGCCATCTTTTAGCACTTCCTAATGCGCGCAGTTCATTTATGATTTACTAAGAACAAAGTTGACAGATGCCAACAGCGCGCATCGTCCACACATTTGAGCTTTGGCCGCGGCGCGTGGGCCACCCTAAAAAGGCGGACGAAGAACGTGCGGACCGCTTCCACAAGGATGTGGCGAAACGCACGTTCACTGCGTCTCGTGGTAATAGTTATGCATTATATTGATGTTGCCCTTAGTGTTTTCGTAGGAACAGCTTTGTCTCAGTCGTATTCCAATAAAACACCTAAACATACGTAAATCAACACAATAAATACATAACGAAAAATCTCAAGTTCCAGTTTCGTATTGGCAGTATTCGTTATTTTCATCAACTGTAATAATATTATAAAAAACTATTGGTACTTTGGAAAATTATAACTAAACTGTTATCTATCCTGTAAAATATGCCTGGTGTACTTTCTATATTTTCTAGGACTTATGTATCTATTCTCTCTCATTTTTTATTTAACTCACTTAAAAATCCGTCAAATCATGTAACAAATTCGTGTTCCCGTACGTATATACGTTGTACCTCCCGTAGCTTCATAATGTTGTGACAATACAGAATGAATAAGAGTGGAACTGCGTTCGATGAAAATACGTATCAAATGTTAATTTTTTTATTACATTTTGTAATGTCATATAATAAGCATATATTGCATTGTAGAAAGTACCTTAGGGCTCACGAAGGCCAGCTAGCTGGGGCTCATTAAAATAATATACAAGTATATTTTTAATAGACTTAATAGACTGATCGATAATGTTCCCGAAACTCATAAAGGCATGATTTGGCAATGTTTTTGGAATCCGGACCCACATCGATTTTGTCATTATAATTATAATTATCTTTTTGCGTTATATCTAAGTGCGTCAGTTCCGTCATTTACGGCATCTCATGTACATTCTTCTTCCAGATACTGGACTGGGCCCATGCAGGGCGTTAACTGTCCAAAGAAGCTTATGCGCTCGGAGGGGTGTATGCTATCCAAACAGTTAATAATGTTAAAAACAATAATGTTAGAAAGTTAATAAAGTTATTCTGTGGACCATTTGTGAGTACAAAAATCTATAGATATTGTACATAGAGATCTTATTAAGAAATTATCTGCTGGCAGGTAGCAAGACCATTTTTGACCGCCACTGTGCATAATGTGGCCGATCGGCTTGAGTTGTGGGGAGTTTATTCCACCCTCTGAGTGTCGCAGGGAAAAAGAATGGTAGGGCTACATTTTATATTACATAAATATTGCATCTTAGCGTATTATTGAAGCTTAGTGAGAGACCCAATTTGCATCAACATATACACACATTGGGTATTTAGACGCATGGCTGCGCCGGTGCGGGCTGTACGTTGCAAGTCGGGCCAAACGTCCGCTATGACGCAACATTTCCGTGTATACATGCCTGTGTTTATGATGAATTATGGGACTAACGTATTCATTACAATTTAGACAAAGCTATAGTTATAATGGCGAAACTGAGGTGAGCCGGATTCGACAAAAAATGCTTATTATCTGACGAACGATTGTGATTTTTTTGGGTACGTCATGGAACTGAGGATAATCCTGTTTGTGGGTTGTGTTGACCCAGGGAGGGGTGTAAGTGTCTGTCCCAGGTAGATGTAGCTTTCAACGTTTCAATGTTAATTTACATATATTGGCGTGTCGTTTTCCATCATCACATTTGTCTTCGACTTGTTCATCTTCAGACCCTGGTTTCCACTTTCATCAGCTAATTCCTGTAGCATTTGTTGTAGCTCATGTGGTGTATTAGAGCATATGAGTATGTCGTCGGGGAAACGAAGATGACTAAGATATTCGCCGTCTATCTTTAGCAAAGCACTTAGACTATTTGATTCAATTTGTGCAAACATAATTTTATGGCTTAAAAGGTCGAATATTGGCGAAACAACACTGTTAATATATTGGTTAACATGCGTTCGTGAGAAGATAGAATTGTACCCGCGTCTTCCAAGTTGCATCTAACGATCTTTCATCTGTCCAGTTATATAGCGCATGCTCGATGTCGGGCTATTTATCCATATTTATCCGGTCAAATAGCGTGTACGCTAACATGAGCTAATTGTCCGTATCCGGACGAATAGTTCCCCAGGCTATTCGACTCTATCCAGCCAAATATAGCCACGTACGGCCTATAGATTTAGCACAATCAAAACTCAGCTGGTACTTCGGAATTCCTCACCTTGCTAGGTGGTAACAAACTTGGTGTATCGTAGATAACATGTAAATATATCTAGGTGATCAGAGTGATTTTCATCCACATTAATTAATTAAATTAATTTACTCTGCGTCGATCGATTGATAACAAATGAATTAGTCGCGCAATTATATTACTATATAAAGAAATCATTAACTTTCTTTAACACTTTCTAAATTCGGGTGAATTGCACAATTCAGTATATTTTTCAGTATATGTACCTCGTAACAGAATAATAAAATAAAAGAACCCAACGCATGCAGACGCACGCGCAAGACAACAACTATCCGATCAAGATCGTACACATTGTTACGAATACTGTTCACCTTGTCACGTCCGTAATTTATTGATCCGTATTTTAGGTTGACCCTTCATGGGTAAAACAATTTTTTAGTCAAAGATTATTTGTTAATAAGAAATAATTCTATACACATTATTTAATATAATGAAATAAAACCATAATTATTATGTAAGATACTCACTGCTACCAAATCTCTAAGTAACGTTAACTTCACGCTAGCGTTTTTTTAAAAATGGCGGTCGTTGGTGTAAACAAGAAGAAATGGGGTGTTAAAAATACTGCATATGTGTCATCTCAGATGTGCGGGAGAACTACAGAAGTAGCTGCTGTTGGAGCATGGGTTCAGCCTGGGCCAGGAATCCAGCACGGACAAGACGATGTTGTTGTAAGCAATGCACTTATTTACCCAAGTACACGTATTATCGCCCAAATTCAAGTTTCAGCAGGTCTTGTAATTCACTAATTACAATTTTCAAAACTTGAAAAGTGGTGCTATTAGCAAATTATATGGTCAGGTATAATTATAAGTAAATTAATGTGATGATTGCAAACAAAAAATTATACAAATTCTAAGTGCCTACAATTAATAATGTATTTTTGTTTTACGTAGATGGCAATTATTTGTTTAATAACTATAGCATTACTAATTTATTTGTATTGTTGTTATGCAATTGCTGAAACAATAATAATATAAGTATATGGAAATAATGCCAGGTGTATCCAAAAAGTATCAAAATCAAGACGACAGAACCAACTACAATTACCACGTGCAGTTGTGTAACTTGTAAAGATTAAAGAAGATATTTATAAATTGTATAGCCAGTCAAATGACACATCTTATTTTTATTAAATATTACTGGCAGTTTACAAACATGTATGCATATGCACATACATAGTGCCTGATATGTAATTCTTGCGAAACACAAGTAGCACTGTATAAGTCATATTCTTCTGTTGCTAAGTAGCACTGTATAAGTCATATTCCTCCGTTGCTGAACTGAACTACCGCAGTAGACTATGTGTGGAGTTCACCATATGTCGGTCCATGGAACTGCTATGTCTATCCTTGGTGGTTGTCTATGCTTCTAGGAGCAGGCCCTGAGAACGGAGCGTGAGACGCTGGAGGAATTGTGGGCCAAGCAGGAGCGAGTCCATCGTTTCCGCCGCGAAGTGAAACAACGGGTCCAGAACATTGAGAGGATCCGGAGAGAACAACAGCTGCAGAAGGCATGCAGAGCTGTGAGTGGGAGTTTAATGCGTCTAACAGAGTCTAGTAAGCTGTGTGAATCAGACCTGGGTCCAGTTACACAAAACACTTGTCAGTTAAGAGCGTCTTTTACATTTACTGTAATTGTAATATATTACACATGTGGTATTACTGTGTAATCATCCTCTCTGTCCTAGGTAAATCCATAGTTGTCTTTATTATAAAACAGTGGTTCTCTGTTTGTTTATAACCCAAAATCTCTGTCCGTTTTGCTTGTTTCGGGCTGAAATTTTGCATGTGACTTAGTGGTTCATGGATTATATATATATTTTTTAATTGACCCAGAAGGATGGAGACATTTGTAATCTCAATATTTCCACACAAAAATGAAAGGCTACACATGAAGTACATCCATGGAATTTCATGTTTTTTCTAGATTATCATAAAGATAATTATGCTATCAACAACTATGTTGTTAAAGTTAAATGTCAGAAAAAATCAACATTCTTCTTAAATTATTAGCTTTGAAAGTCATCACCACTTAGCATAGGCACCAACTTTGCCTGCCACATGTTAGCATTTTGTTTTGTCATGCATATGAGCATGCAATCTAGACATATATTGGAGACATGTTAAAACAACTTAACAACACTATTTTCAAACATATTAGTGTGGGTGATTGCCTTTTCCTGCTAGCATCGCTGGGTACCTCAGCTACCGGGTAGTAATTAATAAATACACATAGAACCCTTGCAAATATATAAATATTTACACTTATAAATAACGTAATTAATTGTTGATCTGTTGAGATGGACACTGAGAGTCGGTTGCTGAGACAGAGTGCGACGTCAGCTGAGAGAGGTGCACAGCGTAAGGACCACTGCTTGGTGCGCAAGAGCAACTCAGACTTCCAGATGAAGAAGTCCAACATGCCATTGTCACAGAATACACAGAGTAAGTCTGTAGAAAGGGACCTCTTTGATAACGTGAAAATGGCAGAAATCATCTTTCGGTAATATTTTTACTGTGTCAAAGATAATTATCATACGTGTGATGTTTATGCTGTAATACAAAGAAACTATGAAATAAATATTATCCAGTTATGAACACAGTTGTGTAATGATGTAATGACGGTATGGTATACTCAGACATTGATATAAGATAAAGCATAATTCTGATGATCCAACATTCAAAACAACCAGTTAAGTTAACTTCCTGCTAATGATTCTACCCATGGATGATGTGTAGAGGAACAGATAACGTCTCTTTATAACATGTTACTACTTGGTTAAAATCCCCACATGTCTTAATGATCACAGCACTAGTTATGTCGTTGATCTGCTGACTAAAGTGAATGTTAATTTAGTTTCTTACTGTCACACAGACAGTGTGGATGAGACGTCACAGGAGGCTGACAAGATTGTGTTCGAGGACCAGAAGAACCAGGTAAATAGATTTCAGTACGTCTAGACGTTGACTCAGTGACAGCATATAAGACATTGCTAAAGACACAACTCTTCCGCATAGTGTAGCGTTTAGAAAACTATCTGGCTTGCTGAAGTGATATATAAATGAAGTTGATATCGTAAGGTGTTTTAAAGTTAGCTTGTCTTCCTAATGTTTATACATATCTAATTTTACAAAGTCTGCAATTTTATCAAGTCAATTTAGTATTGTATTTCACATTATCCAAAGCTGCTGTGAACCACTCGTCAGGACTACTGATACAGTGTGTATAGGACTTCTGGTATATTGCCTGTATCTGTGCATCACCTGGTCATATCTAATGTGGCTATTGTAGCATTTCATAAATAAAAGGTTGGTATTTCTGTCATCGATTGAGGTGTTTGTTGAGTATTCACTCATTGCCTACTTCCTCCGTGTCGTGTGTCTTCAGGTGCACAGGTTTAACACACACGCCCGACAACACCTGACATCAAGACGAATTGTCACAGACGATTATGTCCACGATAACCTGCCAGGCGGAGTCTGGCACACAGGGCCCACGAGAGACGTAAGTGTTAGTGTAATATTATGCATGCCGGAGTATACAGTGTGAGTCTGAGGTAATGTGAGACCAGTTCGATAAATTGTACTTCTGGTAGCCACCTCGTCTGTGTTTCAGTGTTCTTGAATAATGTTGTATGTCATATGGATGAGGAAATCAATTTACTTACATTTTGTAATGTTTACAATGCATACTATTTACGTGATGTAAAATTTACACTGTGTAATATTTGTATTTATTTAGCCTTGCATGAATTTCTTCTATGTCCTCTAAATATGTGTGTAATATTTACAATGTGTATGACACATTATTTATGATGCGATTGATTTTTGTAAAAGTCCCTGATATAGCAAACACTTTAAACCTCCCATTCACTGCATTGTGTTCTTTGCTACGGATATAAGAAACATCAGATGTGACCAACCACAGCTAAATAGGTGTTAAACCGCACAAGATATATTCTGTACATGAGCAAAAAATAGCTATCTAGGTCAAGTCCAGTTAATCAAAAAATTGTCAAATACATCCATTTACTTATGAACCCACATATGAAAAATTATACGAAAATGTGTTTATCAAGAAAAGTATCTTTTAAAGGTTGCATTAATTTTATCAATAAATAAAAAATACATGCATGCATGCACGCACGCACGCACGCACACACACACACACACACACACACACACACACACACACACACACACACACACACACACACACACACACACACACACACACACACACATACATACACACATACATATGTAATTATGTACACATCAATAAATGAGGTATACTTGATAATATTAAAGTGAAATAAAAAAATTAAAAAAATTATATTTCATGGCTTTTAGTCCATTGTGCTGAAGATCCAATGGACTTATGGCATCACTGTGCACCATTGCCTCCCATATCTCAGAAACTGTTGAGGATCTGTTATAATATGGCACGTATCTTAGGGCACTGCTACTATGCACACAATTTTTTTATTTGATTGGATCATTCTGGAGGCCACAAAACTGGTAAAAAAACTGTTTTCAAAACTTTTGTGTGACTTTTCTTTCTCTAATTTTGTGTGGGCATATCTTAGGTTGAACATGAATGGTTGTAGGGCCAAACAAAAATCTACATGACCACATTTTGCCCATATCTGCCTGGGCAAGCTGGGAAACAATACTTGTGTATTTGAGATTGCCTCACTTGACCCCCAACACAGGAGGCTAGGTGTCCTGACAGGAACCATGGCTAATTCATAATTGATAATCTCACGTGAATATGAAATAAAACAACTATAAAAGGTGATTTTTCTACAGCATCCGATCTCGAGGAAACTAGTGGAATGTGAGACGCTGGAGACAGTGCCAGTGACGTCAACAGAACACCTACTGGCTGGGGACATTGATGACAATGAGAACACGAGTAAGAGTGATAGAACTGGTGTGATGTGACATCTACTACTTTGATACAAATATATAGATTGTGCTACCCTGGTCACTCATTGACGTGATATAGGAAAACCTTTCAAATGTTCCAGTTCTGTTAACTATATTCAGCAGAGAACTAACTAGTTAATCTTGTTGAAATGTCAGTTTTAATTCAAATGGATTTATCTTTTATACTGTGTATTTTGGTTATTCTTGCTGTAGTTTGTTTTGATAGAACTTATCGGTGACGTTTTATTTGTTTCATAAATTCTTATAAAAACAAACTGTTTCAATTTATAAGAATTACAAAGGAATACGTTTATAATTTTTTGGCAACACCTGATGTAAGGTTTGTGTTACAGGAGATAAGATAGTGCATTTTGAATCTCCCAAAATGAAGGAAGAAACTCGAGAGGAGCGAATCAGTCGAAAGAGCGGTAAGTGTTCACTGCAGGCGACTCTCAGTGTGCATTAGCAGCCATCCTCGGGTCAGGCATTTGTAAGGATATTTTTGTTAGCACCGATAATGAAAATAGTGACTTCTCATTCTCCAGTATACAAAACAAATCAAGCTATGTGGTGTGAAGCCAACGGTTTAAAAGCGGCTTGGCTAAGCATAGGAACATGCCATTTAGTGGATATTATGACCATGATTTGATGAGCATGGAGCCCCGGTGTAGTTTACATTATTTTTCAAACACTGATCACCTCCATTACTCTCGATCTGCAATTGGTTTGAGTCACTCCTATCTAATCAACGTAACATTTTCTGATTTTGCTGGCAAAATGTAACTGTAGTTTATTCTAATTTAACGCAAGCAGGAAGTGAATTCCAATATAACGAGGGTGAAACCTTTACAGCTCCTATGATCAGTGGCACACAGATCTACAGGGTACCCATCGTTCCTGACATCAACCCCGGCATTGCGACTGAGGCTGACAAACGTCTCGCCCAGAAACAGCGGGCGACTTTCCGACGTCTCTTCATGGACATAGAACGTGAACAGGTGAAGGAAAACGCACGCCGACTTGAACATCGCAGACACATAAAAATGTGAGTGTTGGCACAAGAGAGTTTTTAGGGGACGCGATCTCTTAAAAATATTTATTTTGTTCGATAATTCTTTTTCTTCATATTACTATATTATTATTATCTAACTATCGATATGTGTGTTTTATATATAATAATAAATTAATTGTTGTTAATAAATATGAAGCCAGTCCAATTATGATCAATCTGTTTTTATGGCTAATACGAAATTTATTTATTTATTTAAAAGTACTACCATACTAATTTTATTTATTTATATACCTATACATATATTTTTTTACATTTATTTTAAAACACTACTAATATTTTTCTTATTGTATACATATATCTTTTTATCTCTTTTAAATTATAATATGTTGTGAAGCGCCACGAACGATTATGGATGTGGCGCTATACCAAATAAATATATTATTATCTAGGCCTTGTTGTCACTTTGTGTTTTTAAGTTAAGCTTTTCCTCTCAGATGGTTTGCATCTTGGGTATCAAGATGTCAGAAGTTCATCTGGGTCGATTTAGAAGAAAACTAGCAACTTAATTTTTTTAATTCATCAAAGTTTATAGTAGTTTTAGGGTTTACCGGGGGTACATGGAATGTCAGATGTTGGCCGATTTATCACAACATTGTAGTAGATGTTTTCTCTGATTGAGCTACATAAATCCTAGGTACTGTAGTAGTAAATATTTTTCATGTATCATATGTTGCAAAGAATGTTAACTTTTACATTGTAGCAAACATCAGTCTGCATATGTGTGTATGTAGCAAAAATACAAACAGCATTACAACAATAGGTTTCCATTTGAGAGAGTCAATATGTTCATATGAAATAATGCCATAATAATAAAATTTTCAGCTATTCGAAAACATACAGTACAAAACAAATTAATTTTTATGTCTGAAAACATAAAATTGTAAGTGTCTGAGAAAAAAACATAATTTACAAAAATAATAATTTGTTTAGGGTGTCGTAAAGGTGGTTGTGGATTTATGCACACATTACATATATAAGTAAACAAGCAAATAGTCTCGTACATAAACATCTGAGCTCTAAACAGATGACAGTGCATTAATCTTCGTGTGACGTCACCATTGCAGCCTGAAACAGGAAAAGGAGAATGAGAGGCGGCAGGTGGAACAGATGGCAGCACGGTTTGCCGAACCCACCGACCCCGTATCGGGCATGACCGCGGAGGAGAGCCTCGCTCTGGAGCATGCGGAGGAGGAAGCCGTTCGTCACTACGTTGAGAAACGACAGCAGCGAGTCACGAAGAGTCGGGAGACAGAGAGGTGACCTGTCATATTCAGGGGACGTTTTCACCCACATAATGAGTCCAGTGTTAAATTTAAGGAGGATTCTTAGGATGTAAAATAACCAACCAAGTCACAGGGGACATTAATTATGTTACACACGCTGGTGAACGTATACACATAGTGCATCCTGTTGTTAACAGTTTTCGGTGTAAAAGTATACAACTGCTAAGGATTGAAATGTTTATTTTCAAGAGAAAAATCAAGTTAATAGACTTGTAAGAATGTTAGTGGCAGAGACCCCTTTTGATGTAATACAACAATTATTAGGTTTCCTTTCTTACATCAAAGGATAGGGTAAAAACAACATAGAAAAGCAACAAAACTTTGGTGTCAGCAGCAGGAAGCATTTCAAGTTAAAATGTGCTTTTTCCGTTTACAGTTTGCCACAGTTTTATACGTTGCATAGGTGCACTGGTGGGAATACGCCAGTGTGGTTATTGTACAGCTAACAGTAGTGTAGTACGCATTCGCCAGGTGGCGCCACTGAACCAACACAAACCGTGGCTGTCGACATTGGGTTGACAGCTATATAGAAGCGTTTAAGTGACGTCTGTATTACTGTGTGGATGTTGTTAAATTAAACATTTCACAAAACTATAGCTACTCTATTCAAGCTGCATTTCCACTCCAAATAGCGGCTGTGTTGAGGATTTTTCATGGTATCACATTTGAAAGTTTTGGTTGCTGCATCTCTGAGCAAGCCTTCCTGAAGATTTCAACATTATTGAAGTTTTACTATGATATGACTTCTGTTGTGTCGCAGGTTCTTGGACGCTTTGAAGATTCGCCTGAGAGAAAAGATTGAGAAGAAGAACGTGGATCTTCCCCCTCTATGTAACTGTGGTCCATCGCTCTGGGACACAAACCCCCTCACCTGTGCCAATAACTGCATCTTCTACAAGAACCCCAAAGGTGCGAATAGTTTCTGGCTACACATTCCCATAGGTTGTTCTGTAACTTGATTGTTTGCAGTAGTTTTGACGCATGTTTTAAGTAGCAAAAATATTCCCAGAAGTGTAAAATTAGATAAGGAGTTCTTAAATACTTATCCTAGTATAGATTAAATGTGTAGGTGAAATTATCAGTATCATAACAAGCTACACAGAATTAATAATTTTTTAATAGTAAAATAACATTTAAGATAAATTTCTATTAAAAAAAGCTGATTATTGATATTACAATACCTAAAGGTAGACAACTTTATACCATTTTCTAACCCAATTTTGACAAGATATGAACAGAAACAAATCTATTATTTTGTCCAGTGATTTTGCAAAAAAAAAAAAATGACAAATAATACATAAACTAGTTAGCAATTCGTAGTTGATTTTGGATAGGTTCGAGTTTTCAATCAGTTCATTTATCTGAATCAACATGTGCAACAAAATCAAATTAAAGCCTCTATCAGGCTGTTTACTGTGTCAAAAATACATTTCCGGTTTGTATTTCGTCACATCTGGTGCAGAAATGTCATTACAATTTTGTTTTTCAGCCTATGCCCGAGCGCTACAGTCGTTGTTGGAATCATGTGACGTCGTATGAACTTGAAACGCAGAATTCTGCGTCTATACATCATTGACCATCTGGTCAAGATTTTAAAATGCTGGGCGTCTGACCGCTACCCATAGACGGCTGACCACTAGTGCGTCAGCGGCATGGGTCAAGGGCTGGGTCTCAGAGGAGGAACAATACATATATAGGTGGATTGATGTTTCTTCACGTCATCAGATGATTAAGTATTATATAGTGTTTGCTTTTCATTTTGTAGATTTGCTATTTACTATAGCGTGTATGAATGATTGGATGATTTACTGTGAATAACATGAATTTGCGGTGATTGCTTGGAAACTAGTTTGATTAAATTTATACTAAACTCCATTCTAGTCGCTGTTGTTCTTCGCAGATTTAGAACTTTGGTTGTAATTTGTTTATATTAATATGTCAATACTTCCACAAGCAGGGAATTGTGGTGGTCCTGTTTATCCATGCAGCTTATCAAAGTAGTTACCTAGCACAGAGGGATGGAACTGAATTGGGCAGCAAGATCAGGAATATAACACTGACTTCTATACATATATCCGTGAACATATCCTCATCATTCACAGACATACGCATAGCACACAAATTACAGGTCACATTAGCAGCATATAATTAATGTATTCTTCTGTCATCACAATATTATGAACTGTAATTGGAAAATAAACAAATCGGTGTTGACAATATGCACTATATGAACACAGGTGCTGTTCACATCCCTGCAGAATTGTTTTAAATTACACAGGAAAGTGAGAAATCCCCTAAAGTTATTCATTTCCCATGAATTATTATTGTACACCTGCTGATCCGACACACCCAACTGTATTTCCGAAACAGGATACCTCTGTAAATCAGCTAGACAAAGGTTTGTGGATAATTTGTGAGGTGCAATAAACGTGGAACTTTGCTTAGTCATCTCTGACATCAGCGGTGGCATTCTGACCCTGGAAACATCCAACCGTGTGAATGTTGAATAATTGCTTCTGGGCTGTCTTTTAACTGGACATTTGTGGCTGACCATAAATATAAAAACGACCAGAATTAGCTGTGGTATGTTTAATTAAACAGCACGTTAGAAACGTGAGTTCGTTGTGCAGAAAGTGGGAGATGTGAAAGTCTTCACCCTTTGCTTGTTAAACCTTCATGTGATGTGTAAGACCCCGAGAGCAATTGAGTTTGACCGTCGGTTATCTGCTGGGAAATCCCTGACCTGTGGTATACCAAAGTTTCTGGTCTGTGTTCATTTGCTGGACATTGTTACTGCGGAGTGGACGATATGTTTGTGAATCGGTCATGCGTGGAAGGTCCTAGAGACGAATCGACCAGTCACTGTGACAGCTGAGATTAGTGCCTGTGACAACTGCATGTCCACATAATCTCCCTGGCCATGGGAATTACCCTAACCATCGACATGGTTATTTATTTATTTCACTTTTAAGCTTAGTGTGTTGCAATAACAGTGGGCATGTTTTGGTAATCTGAATGTTGTAAGAAATTAACTTACTTTAGAGCAAAATCTGTAGAAACAAGTTAATTTCTTACAACATAGCTATATCTTGGAGCCATAAACAAGATATTCAATACAATCTAGATATTATTAAAGAATTTTTTTGTATAGTTAAAGGGATGTGGCAGGGGTTTCAACCCATATCTCCCGTCTTATTTGGATGCAATTTTTTTTACATTCTATATCTTTTCATAGTACACCTAAAATTTAATTACAGAAAAACTTCCTGCCTAGCCCGATTGTCAATGCGCCTGTCACAACTATCACCATGCAGACATACAAACTGACTCCTATCAGTGATATTTTTACCCCACCTGAAGCACTAGTTGCCTAACAATCTGAATGTACCAAAATAACACACAAGTTATACAATGTCAATGGTTGTAAATATCCTTTTTCGACGAGAAATTAAAAGATCAGATAAGATATCCGTTGGCCTTGCCGCTGCTTTGTAGGCCTAATACTGGACCGTTTTCATTCATCACATAACCGTGTCACAACCAATCGCTTCACTGCCTGCCGATGCTTGCCGACGGAAATGATACGGCATAATCTATGCATGTATTGTCCACTGTACACACCCGGTGAAGTGTTTTTGGTGTTACGGGTGCAAGTGCATGGGGCCTGTCCGCGATGTAGTTTAACAATGACAGGGCAGTAATAAGTTTATGTAATCTCCCAGCTACAGCAGCAACGTCGGCGGAATTGTTTCATGCTGCGTTTAGTCTTACTGAATGATTATGGTTGGTTGGCGATGTGTAGGTGATCACACACGGGTCGTAGAACGAGTATATAGTACGTACTATTGTTGGCAATGAATGCACCGTGTCCGTGGTAGGACCAGCGGTTATTTAAAATTGCACGAGTTTTAAGATATCTATTACCGACAGAAGTGGTTTAATTATAGCCCTGTAGGCAGGGGCGCGATTAAGTTCATGGGAAAGCCTCTACACTCTAGTATTGTTGAGAGAAATATATTAATTCCCGTTCGATAGTCAGTTGGATATCTCTTGGAGGTCATATTGATGTTTTGGGAGCCATGCAAGGCACAGGTGCATGGTTGTGTAGCTTCAACTTCAAGATGGTGCAGTTACATGTTTTAGACAATAGATCTACAATATTTTTCCCGATCTTGATTTGTCTGTCTCAAATGATCGGTTTTTTACAAGCCAAACATACGTCATTTTCTAACGTGGCCGGAGTAGGCCTAATACTAAAAAAATTGATTTTAAGGAAGTTTCAAAATGTTTTTAATTAGTAAATAAAAAGATCGACGATTGACGTGTGTTATATAATCATTATCTACTGACATTGCATATTTGCATAACCCTAGTATACCCGCACGTTTTCTCTAATTATTGACACATCGCTTGACAGAGACAGGCGGTTGTTTACAAACGTCGATCTAGCGTCTGTTACGTACGTAGTTATGACTGACAGTGCTGTGTCACAAACATCTAGAGCCTGTTACACTACGCTATGCTGAGTGGCATTATTAATAACAGGCGTCGAAATCACTAGAAACCGTTCATTGACGTGGGCGCTCAATGAAAGTATAAGTGCTCTTGTGATTGACAGCTGCTAGTGTATAAATTATATATAACTATCGGCCGTTTACCAGTACACTCAATGTATATTGACATTTTGTGACCGAATGATAAATGTTGGACACACTATGGAATGATTATGTCTATGCATACAACTACAAAGGTGTTCGGATTCTCCTCTACGGACTTAAACAACGTAATTTTCTTTGAGTTGTTTGAAACAATTAATAGCAATGGTTCACTAAAAATATTCGATCTCAACCAATCATTTATAGAACTATTGTAAAATAGTGTTTACTTGATGACGTCATGGAACAGGGCACCAGAAATTATAACGACGTAGACAGACGTACGTGGCGTGTTTGTATGCCAACCTTCCATGTTCGAGCATTGACCTTTTACCATCTACACACAAATGCCACGGTTCTCACACAAAGCACCGGCCTCCTTTTGCGATTCTAAATACCCCTTCCCGCACTGTTTGTCCGGTTTAAGCCAACAATTAAACCAGTTACAACAGCGGTGAATAGTTAGACCGTCCCGTATTAGAGACAAGGTTCGCGCGGGAAACTATTCTCTTTGGCTAGGCGCGTCTCCGATCTTGTGTCTGTCTGTGAACTAGTTTCGTGTATCGACCGTTTCTGTGTTTGGGGTCTATATTTAGCGCGTTCTGCCAAGGGGTGGCGTCTAATTCGCCATATCGGTGTTTCAGTTGTTCGCAGCTAGTATGTTTTGTTGTAGCAATGTTTATGTACAAATTATAACCACGCACAATGCACGCAAATGCATGCTTGCACACACACGCTCACACGCATGTGCACTACACTTTTATTAGATAAGTCGACTCCTGAAATAGGCTAAACACCCTTGTACATATTTTGCATTGTATATTAGGGTATAACATACGTAGTAGTTTACATGTTACGGAAACAAAATATGAAATGCAAGGCAGGAGGTGTGACGTCACGGCGGTGTTTTGTTACGGTGTCGTGCAAGTGTTAGGGGTGTTGTTTTATGTGGTAATGCTGATGATTGAAGTGTTGTGTTACGGCGTATGGCAAATGATGCGAGCGTTGTGTTATCGTGTTACGTAACAGAACGACAATTACGACACTATTTCACGAAACTGGATTTGTGTGTGTGCATGCGATGGGTTGGATAAAAATAAAGATGTTGCCATTTTATGGTGTTATAAATCGTATCACTGCAACGTTTGCTAGTTGTTACGAATAAGATGTAGGCCCTATGGGGTATTTTAATTACTGCAAATACATTTTTTCGCGTCTATTTTGAAGTGTATTTTGAAGTTCTCGCTCGAAATAAGTCTCTCCCATTTGGTGTTTATCACTTCTGTATCTGCAGACTTCATAATTATACCCAAAATACAATTGTTGTGTGACGCTGTGTTCTAAATTGTGTTGTATTGTATTGTGACGTGTTATGACGTTGTGTTGTGACGTCACGTGTGACGTGAAAATGTCCGAAACTTGGATTACAGTACTCGTTACTGTAACTGGATAAAACTGGATTAATCAGAAACTCAGTTGAAACTGTTCGTGAAGTTGCTGTATTCCGTGGGTTCAAAAGACCGACAAAAATGATGATTCTTGCAAAATAATAATTTTTCGACACCGTTTTAACTGTCATTTTCATTATTATCCCCGTGCCGTGCCGTGCCGTGCCGTGCCGTGCCGTGCCGTGCCGTGCCGTGCCGTGCCGTGCCGTGCCGTGCAGTGCAGTGCAGTGCAGTGCAGTGCAGTGCAGTGCAGTGCAGTGCAGTGCAGTGCAGTGCAGTGCAGTGCAGTGCAGTGCACCGATAGTGGCGTAGTGAGACAATAGGGTAAGAACAGAAATATCTCCCCGAATAAAGAGAACAAAATACAAGGCCTAATAGGTGTGGTTAGTTATGGTGTCTTATCGTTGTAGCATACATAAGGCATACACTCAATGTTTGGTTTGGGACCGTGGAGACCCAAATGCAGGAGACGACCAGGCATCATAGAAAAAATTTCCCTCATCCCTACGTGGTACAGACGGACTTCTCGACGCGTCGCGTCGCGTCGTATTGTTAGAATAGGGCGTGCAAGTCTCGCGCGCGAAAACGAGGCTGGGGGCAGGAGGTCCATTTACTCCATGTTAACATATAGGACTTAGTTTTGTTTTGGTCGTAATAATCGAACTGTCCGGAAATAGCGTATTTCAGTTATATTGTCCGAAGGATTATTACAAGCAGAAGCAGTGGAACACTTTGCCGGTGACAATGTTCTCGGAAATCATGAATTTTAATCGATTATTATGGTGGTTGCCATGGCAATAGCGGCAAGTACTTGTGTTTGGCGATCTTGACTAATAATGAACAGTGCCAGTTTTCGCGCAGTACAACCTGTTTGGGCCAAACGTATACATGTGTTATGATTATGTGCATTTAGACAACTTGTCGGATATAAGTGCTTATCGAAACCACAACGTACAGCAATGTAAAACGCAAATCCCGTAAAAGGCACATACAGTTTAGCATCGTGTCGATTATATGCACTACGTAAATCGCTATGTGCCTATGATAGTGTGATAAACTCAATATTAAATCGGACATTTAAGATAAGAAACGTATAACATAAGATATTTATGAACTGATTTTCCTAGTATTCATCAGTCGGAAGCTACAACTGTCATCCATCGTTAGAATATTATTCTTGTGTCCTGTCCCCAATTAGTCTCGCTTAGTCCCTAATAAGCTCCAGTCGCGCGGAGTCACGCCATGTATCGTGACCCACTTGCAGGCCCTATTGGCCGGTCTACTGATTTGTCCTTCATCAATCCGCATCTGCCTCTTGTTGTATAGTCGTAGACTGGACGTTCTATTCTTGGGCACGTAACGCAATATTCCCCCTCCGTACTGACCCCATAGACAGTTAGCCATGACCTATTCAGTTCAGCCACAGTGTCACTGTCCATTAGAAATCAAATACTCACGAAGAGATATTCTAATTACTCAATCATTTGCAGAAGACTTTTCCAAGTGTTCGTTTCAATAACTTTAATACAGACAGCATAATACAGAAGTCAATACAATTGTCTAACTGGCCTGGCTCCGTGGGCGCCATACGTGAAGTCACATGGTGCGTGCGTGCTCCCCTCCTCTCTCCTCGATCGCGCACTACTCTTTTTTTAAATACTGGCTACTTCGCTCTCTTGCTATGCGTCTGGCCAATCTATTGGTCAGCGTCAGGTCTAGTGCACCTCTGCACTAACTAATAAGGAGCTGGTATCTCTTACCTACGACTATCCACGTAGTTATGCTCCTACTCATCCAAGAACTATGCCTTGTCTATCCTTAGCGAACTCGGACAACTGGTTGTAACTGGTTGAAGGACACCAAGCTATGCTTCTAGCTTGACTACTGCATTTCTACAATATACTGTTAATTCTGACTTCACATGTAATAATTATAATATTTCATGAAGAGTAATTACAAGGAATTTATGCAACCACAATTCCTAACAGTATGATATAACGATATGACACCATAACTAATCACACCTATTATAGGCCCTGCATTTTGTTCTCTTTACTCAGGGCGACATTTCTACTCTTACCCGGGGACATGTTGCGTCATTACGCCACTATAGTTACACAACATTGACTTACCTGTTTACCTTATGTAAAGTGATATGTGCACAATACGCTCCGTGTGAATACCGAAGAAAACACGACCAGCACGTACATTCAAATTATGCAGCAGTGCGTTCGGTTCAGCGTTGGACGTATTTCATTTTTACTGACCATGGACGCCAATAAATAAGCTAAAACTGCTCGCCGTTACATTTTTGTGGTCGCTTAGAAGAATGCCGAGTCAGCGTTATGAATCACCGCCTGGGTACACGCGGCGAAACGTCGTTGTATTACGTCGGAAAATATCAGAAAAAAATAATTTATTTCTGTTTCCTCTGGTGAATTGCCAAACTCGAAGTTGAGGAAGAAAATGCGAGCAGTATTAGTTCATAATTGTGCGAGCTCTTTATACGAAAAAATATTATATAGATAAATACGTTTCTAATGTAATGTGGCTGTGGATCAAAATGTGCGTGCGTGCGTGCGTGCTTGCTTGCTTGCGTGCGTGCGTGCGTGCGTGCGTGCGTGCGTGCGTGCATGTGTGCTTGTGTGTATGTGTTCGCGCGTGCGTTATTAGCATACGTGCGCCGAATTATTTGTCTTGAACGTGAAAACCACTCGAGCGTGTCGAGCATCACATGACCTTGTAGCGAGCTTGGCGTGCACAACATCGTTAATGTGGAGGGTTTAGATTGCGAATGTTTTATTTCAAGGGAAACAAAAGTCAACGCTTCGGTGATATGTGCCTAATAGAGTTAATAAAAAGTAACAATTTCCAACAGCAATCATATTTTAACGTCAGCGTTTACCAGAAAACAATTTAGAACACACATTCACCGACAATCCATGGACTACGTCATTTTAGAAAAAGAATGACGGTGTCGACTTTGTCGGCGTGAACCGTGCATACTACTTATCGACAACTCCATTAGGTGGCGCTGTGTGTACTCGTGGCGATCTTTTACTTTCTGACCTAACCATGAAAACGACTACCAACAGGCGCCAAACCTCTCCTCACATATCTTACATACATACACATACACTATATGTTACCCAAAAAATCGCTTGCATTCTTCTAACGAAGAAAATTCACAAAACGAATCAACATCTTCGGCGGCGGCCACGCGCTGCTCCGTGTTTACAGTAAAATCGCTATATATAAGTTACCTTTACACAAAATACCGTTAGACAGCACGTTTGTGCGGGCGAATATTTATAAACTTTACTTACTACATTCGTGCGCGGTATTTTGTTTAAAGCGTGTAGCCGCCGCCGAAGATGTCAAGTTGCCGTCGATATGTGCGTCTTTGTTTTGTGAATTTTCTTCGTTAGAGGAATGCAAGTGATTTTTTTAAAATGTATTGTATGTATATGTATGTGCGACAGGTGAAGAGAAGTTTGGCAGCTCTTGGTGGTTGTTTTCATTGTTAGGTCAATCCAACCCGATCGTCTGACATCCGCACTGTGGCTGTGACTGTCAATTCCAACGAATCCACTGGGCTACTTTTTTAAGTTCTGGTCGATTCAAAATAACAAAATAGACAGCTTACTGATACTGTCTTTCCCTGTATAATTGCTACAACCGTATGAGGAACGGTGTGTCATTTTTACCGAACCGGTGGCTATCCTTTGTTATGACAGCTGAACGCAGCAGAAGACCCGGTGACGTATTATTTTTCCAAAATGCAAATAGAAGCTGGATTTTGATTGGTTGCATCGATCAAGATAGTCCCGCTCATGGTGTCGGCGGTTTTATTAGATTTCTTTCCAGTTTAAGAGAATTTTCTGAGTAAACAACTGACGTGAAAATGTTCATTGTAGATGCAAATGGTTGGTTTCCGTTAACTCTTTTATGTGCATGACACCAAACCGTTGCATTTTATGCCCTTTAAGAATTGCGTGATCGAAATTTTTAAATTACGAATAATATTTTGGGCATAAATTATTATACGTAGTTTATTTATTTGTGAGATACTGCGCATGTTGTCCTGCGTAAGAATAAAACGTGACTTTTACGCAATGTGTTTACCGTCCCTTGCCATGGATCTTAGACGTCAAGATCGCAAGAGACCGTCAAAACGTCAGAGGCAAAACCTGTCTCTACCGGATGCTCCGAAATGAACCGGCGTCCACGAAAGACTCGGCGGCATGTGCAAAACATCGACTTCATCCGTCACATTTATGATCCCGCAAAATTACTTTTTTGAATCTATGCGTCGCGATTTGTAATGTTATTGTTTTGTTTGTTTGTTTTTATACAGAAAACCCACACACAAATGGCATTAGACAGAAAATAGACACATTTACGTAAGCGGCCATATTTACAAATGGCGCTTCCGTTGACTTTATTGTCGGCACATATAATCGCGCTCAGTACACTGCGTAACTGACCGTCACGGCCTGGTCGTTTGGGTAACATTGCGCGGTCAAGAATGTGGGTGAATTCCCAACAAAGCTTTCTACATTAATAGCAACAATTGCCAGTCACTGCTGCGTCATCGTGGGTCATATTCTGTACATAAAGGTAAACTCTTATATAGCGCGGTATCCAATCCTCAGGAATGCTTCAAAGCTATCTACATTTTACTTCCCTGGCAGACCTTTTCAATCAGACACCATCTCGGCTTCTCTGGGAAGCATCCAGCCATATGCTACAATTAATGCGCGAAGGCTGCTCGTACACATATCCACCACTGTCTATAGCCAGGTACTCATTTATACAGCTCAGTGAACTGGAGTAATTTAGAGTGAAAAAACTTGCCCAAGGTTTTAACACCGCAGCACAGGATTCGAACCCGGGTCCTCTTAATCGAGAGTCCGAAGCTCTATCCCTGAGCCATTGCGCTCTACGAATACAGAATCACGTTGTCGATAATTACAGCTTCTACGGGGGCGTGGTGAAAGGCCGGAGAACGAATTAATTTGTTCTTAAATAAATAGAAACGGCCGATGGAATAAGGACAAGGAATGCATTATCTGTGACTGTGTGAAATTAAGTATCCTTTTAAGCGTGCTCACGATGCTAACGCAATCAGCAGGTAATTTGTCATATAAATATTAATTCATAAATATTGCTCTGCAATATTTGGACAGATAGACGTAGTCAGAGAGACGTCGCGAGAGAGAGAGGCGGGCAGGCGGGGTGAGTGAGTTTAATATATATATATATATATATATATATATATATATATATATATATATATATATATATATATATATATATATATATATTATATAATAATAATTTCTCTTCAATTCCACATATGCACAACATATTCTACATAAAACAATACCAAAACATTCTATGGAATACTCAACAAACTCGTTTGCTAATGGCTAAGGTCTCTTTGACCGCCTCACGGCATGCAGCTGATAATTCAGATAATATGATCCAGGGCAGCCGTTCGGTCTAACAGAGTTACATACTTTCATCCAAGTTCAGCCGTTGTATGCCAACGTATTTAGTTCAGATCTACCAGACAAAGGCCTGTAATAGCCACGCCCCAGAAGCTGACAAAGTCGAACGTAATACGTAACGATACTGGACAATGTCTTTCAAGACTAGTTAACATCGTTTTGACGTGACGTCTTGTCATCTTTACACAAAACAGTCTCGGGTGTGTGTCGTTGCTGGTGCAAAAAGCATCACTTGTAATATGAGGGTGTATAAAGTAAACGTACGTTCTTGCCCTTTCAAGCATAAGACCAATCAGATGTGATCAGGAGGCGCGTCAGTTAATTACGTGGTGTGTGAATATTGAACATAATTTGCATTGACGGCAAAAAATCCATGGAAATTAAATAAGTATTCTAAAGTCGTTGTAACCCAATTTTAACAAGACACACTTTGTGTGATACTGATATGTAGGTTACAACTTGTGTTTCAAAATACGGTGTCATCTGACAGGTTTGACTGGTAATTTGGTTACCACAGTTTCCAAGACAAATCTACTCACGTTTCAGTGCGTGTGCCTGTCACGAGGTCGCCGTGCTGCAGACAATCAACTACCTCTGTAGCACCGAATTCTCTAGCAGTGCAGCTGATATTTCGACGTTTTTTGTGCGAAAACAAATATATGGCGAAGTTGATTAAATGATAACGCATAATGTGTTTTTGCTACACATGACACAGAATGTTCGTATTACGGCGATATTGTAAGTAGGGCGTATGCCTATTTGAAGGTGGTTATGTTATAGTACAGCCATAACTCTATATTTGGAGAACGAAATTGCAGTCGGTGTTCATTATCGTATCACAATCACGGCGTATTGTTGATGAAAAGGAACAAGAAATTATGATAAACATTGTCAACAATCCGAGCTATGGCGATTTAGACAGGATACATTGAACAAGCAAACAGCAGGTCCCTGTCTCTATTCAAGGGAGTAACTATCCGACGGGTAAGATCTTCAATTTTGTGTAATATCTAAGATTGATTCACTCCCGTCTTTCTAGGTGTTTTTGGTCCCCTTTCCATGAAACAGTGGGAAGTGCTTTACTCCCATTTAAAGATACTCGATGCGTGTCGAAGTCGTCCATTTTATGTCGCAAATGGGGGTAACCTATAACTGTTTAACACCTTTAACCCCTGCCATCTATCACTCGACTAAACATTAACCCGAATCGATTTTGTAAAGGTTCACTGGGGCACGCCCATTGGTACTGAGCGTCAATTAGTGCAGATGTCGCAAACCCTCAACCGTTCGTTGTTCGGTGATAAAATAATGCTGTCATAAATCGAACGACGACAGATGTTGTACGTGTATAGATTTGGTGTCCATCATATGGTTCGATTGGCCCCACCTATCTATCTATCTACCCTGTTAAATTCAATCAGCCAACGGAAATAGCAAAACGAAATGTCGCAAACGCAGAACCCCTTTTGGTTGGTGATCAAATATGCTGTCATCGATTGAACACGAATGTCCAGCTTGTGTACATGCTAGTGTCCATCAAATAGTTCGATCTGCCCCATCTAGCGTGTTGGACTTAATACGTCGGTGGACATAGCCTATCATCGACCAGGAATCGAATTAGGAAGTAATTGATGCGTTGGCTGTAAAGCACGTTCGTTCCTAAGGGAATCTCCCAGGGATAAGAACACAAATTTCTTTATCTATGCAGGATTGGCAGTAGTGTCGATGACCTTTCTTGTCGGAGCACGGTTACCATGCATGTTTGGTTACAGAACATAAATTTAGAACCTAGACAAAATATTATATCTGAAAAATAAGTGTACAGTCTATGTGAATTGAATGCAACTGTTCGGGCATATTAGCTGCTTTAGTAACCAAAATATCACTTTATTGAAGACGTTGCTACAAAATATTATGGAGCGACGTAGCCAAAACACCACTTCTAAGCAACGCTGTCACAAAGTGGTGTGTTTGCTGGGTATTGGAAGTGAAACGGTGCATAATTAGAAGTGTGTAAATGGCGGATTGATGTGTTTCTGTGTGGTGTCGTTGTGTCCGATAGAGTGCTATATCTAAGGAGGAGCCGTATAGCTATTGTAGGGTAAATATATTTATACATTATAGATATCTAGCAACTGCGGAGTATCATTCAATGGGAAGCCGATATAATTGACTGATCTACAAATGCATGAGTTTACGCCACGTCTTCAATGATGCATGTAGAGCATTAATCCGACGTATGGACAACGTCTGCGGTTGCAGCATGTACATACGCCTTGCACTGCTTCCAAACGTCACTGCGTCGTTTGCAACCGTCGAATTTACACTGGTCTTATATAAGCACATAAACAAACCATACTGCGTGCTTGGTAAGGTCTCATGCACCGATACGCCAAATAACGGACACTGTATCTCCCAGTAGTGCATCCGGGTGGTCCTGATTATATCTTCATGAGTCAGGTATTAAGTATTATCATACCTGGAACAGAATGAGGCCTTGCACCAGGTAGATAATGCAGATGGCTATCTTTGCTTAGGACATTTGAAGAATGGCCTTGTCAGTGCCGTGTTTATGGTCGACCACAACATTTAGCCGGCATGGCGACCTTGTAGGTATTTATAGTCAGTCTTTCGTGAAAACGGACATAAATACTGGAATATACTGGATTCACGTTACCTTTTATAATCAGTTAATAGCATGAGGCTAATAAGAAACGGCAACAATATGAAATCACACGATAACATTGACAAAAACAATCCAACCACGAAAACACAATACAAAATATAGTTTATATATAGTTTATATATAGCCAGCATAAGATCGGTTGATCCACTTCGTTCAATACGAGTAAAACATGTCTAAGCTTGCGAGGTACATACATGCATTCACATGTGTCCTAAAGATAATTGTGTGTGTGTGTGTGTGTGTGTGTGTGTGTGTGTGTGTGTGTGTGTGTGTGTGTGTGTGTGTGTGTGTGTGTGTGTGTGTGTGTGTGTGTGTGTGTGTGTGTGTGTTGTGTGTGTGTGTGTTTTTTTTGGGGGGTCAGTGGTCGTGATGGTGTTGATATATATATATATATATATATATATATATATATATATAGTTGTTTGTTTTTAACACTGCATAGATACTTTTGTGTGATGTATTAATATATATATATATATATATATATATATATATATATGTGTGTGTGTGTCTACATGTGTGTATGTATGTTTGTATATAAGTATGTGTGTGTATATGTAAACCTATGCGTGTGTGCGTGTGTGTATGTATGTGTGTATGTATGTATATTTGTATGTATATATGTATGTTTGCATTTATATATGCTTGCATGTGTAGGTTATGTATGTGCATGCATGCATACGTGGGCGCTCCCTCTTGTGTGAATGTGAATGTGTGCGTGCATGCACGTGGGTTTGTATGTATCTGCGCTTGTCGAAGTCTTCTGCGGTAAAAGAGACGAGTGATTGCGATTCCTTCCAACAGGAATTCTCAATCACCTACTCGAGATAATCGTTGTGTTTGCAACGAGTGGTTAAGTACCGTCAGCCGCGTGGCTGGCAGCGACGACCTCTGCCCGACCCAGGTGCCGTGTTAGGACGAACGACTCACGCGCTCGTTCTGCAGTTACGATTGCGTGGCGGACACCGAACTATTGAGTTACGACCGACGTCGCTTGCTGTTCTGTCTAGTGACAGAAATCTGACGTTGCATGGCACGGGACTCGATACAAAACAACATTGCATCGCAATCCACCCGATGGTTGGGGGGGGGGCAGTCTAGGGTAGAACAAGATTCCAACTGCTCCAGTTGGATCTCGCCAAAACACGGCGCGACCCCGTTATCACGTTGCCCCTCGGTTCATCGCCACAGAAGACGGGGTGGATGACTGGGGGAGGCTGTTGAAAGCATGCTCGCACATGTAGCACCGCAAATTCTTATTCTTTTAAGCCAAGCAGACTTCCACGTCACACGCAACAGAGCACATAAAAATATCTATGGAAAACACCTAGGAGTCTCAGGCCGTCTGTATATGTTCACCTGTGCGGGTATAACCGTCATGTGCCGCAACTTCCGGTTATGTTAGTTGTCGCAGTGTTATTGCACCACCGCTGTCACGTTTACATTTTTCCGATCGTTAAAAACGTTCCGGTTGAGGTTTCTGCGCATGCGCAATAAATGTAAAATCATCAATGTGCAGCGAAACAACAAAGCATTTTCTGTATAAATGCCACGAGCTGTTCGTTAACTTACCTGTGATGATTACTGTGAAGAGTTTCTAAAAATGTCGTTCAATGCAATTTTTTTTTTATAAATCACTGTCACGGATTATGACGCACTAGAGTCACGTGATTTACGCTTGCTATCAAAATATACCTCAAAACTTGTTTGCCTCGTGTTAATTTGCGACAAATGACTTTGCTGAGAGGTTATATACATCCTAACGAACAACCCGTAATATTTATACCATAAATGCTTTGTCTTTTCGCTGCACATTGATGATTTTACATATATCGCGCATGCGCAGAAACGTCAACCGGAACGTTTCTAATGCCGGAAAAATGTAAGCGCTACAGCGGCACCAGTACCTCGGCCAACACAACGGCTGGAGGGTAATATAATGAGTTACTGTAGTCGTAAGCTGAGAATAAGAATGTGTACCTGCTGTACCATAGGTCACACAATACACATCAAGCAGTGTTATAGAGCAGGTTTCAACAAAGCCAAATTGTTGCACGATCAAAATAACGCAGAGGCAAGACCGAATTGGGTCGCCGTGCTACGATGTTGTTGGAATGTTGACTGATTTATACAGCGCAACATGAGTTCGGGTATATTATATACGGTGTAGTCTACATGCAGAAGTACCTAACTGATAGGACCGAGTATGTTGTTACGATAAAATATTATGGTGTAATCAGCATACACAAATAGCTAAATGATAGGATATACTATTATATACTTATAATATAGTGTAATCAACATACTTAAGTAGCTAAATGTTAGCATCGAGTATTTTCTTACGTTAATGGTTTATAGGCTATTTCGATGAGCTAATGTATATACCAATTGTATATGGGTTTTTACATGAAATAAATGTATTCGTATTCGTATTCGTATTCGTATTCGTATTCGTATTCGTATTCGTATTCGTATTCGTATTCGTATTCGTATTCGTATTCAAATGACTGGAGTTCCTAAGACTAAGCTGAATATTGGCAAATGTGCTTTCTCTGTGACTGCGCCAACAATTTGGAATTAACTCCCTATTGCGATTAAATCTTCTGAAACTATAGACACCTTTCGTAAGAAATAACTGAAAACATGTTTGTTTGAAATTGCTTTTCCGCCATAGAATTTCGGCGGTTCCATGCACCAATGATGACTTTTGTCTGGCCTGTCCCCGTGTACGACTAGTTAAATGATTTTGTTTGTTGCGCCTCTGAGCTTAATTATTTTTAAGGATTTAGGCGCTATAGAAGTTGTACAACTATTGTTATTATTACTTCATTTTCACTAGAAACCTCGGAGAACTTAAGTATTGAGGGACTGAAATTCTACGTTTCGGCGCAACGATTTTGAAAGCGTTTTACTACCGACACATATTGAATGAATGCACCACAAAAAAATCGGTTCACTGTGCATATTACTGATGGTGAAGACTGTTCTCATGCATAGGTGACCGTGACAACGCAAACATTAGACTGCAATCTAGACAATAAGTAAATCGTATCAGTTGCTTGCACGCTTGAACCGATGAAAATGCTCATTCGGACATTTGAAATTCAACAAGGAGATTGTGCACTTTGACCTTTGCCGTTTCAACTGTGCAACTGTAAGATATTGTATCCATTCGAAATACTGTGTTTGATTCAGTGATTGTGATCATACGCATCCATGCACTCTCCGCAATAGCTTATATCAACATAGCCAACTCGGTCAATTTATGCCTTGCGAATTCCTGGGTTGTGTGTTGCTAACGACAATTTGTACGAATCCTTCGACAATGCAAGCGAGCAATTCATCAACTAATCATAGATCATACAATTAATAGAAGATCGCGATTCTTGAGGTTAAGTTAGTTTGCCAGTTGAGTTGCATTTGCTGAATTGATAAAAGGAAAGAACCACCACATAAAATGCGTTGTGACACGTAAGCGACAGCCACAGAATGTCTTCCTGACACAGGCGTGAGCAGTTGAAGAGTGCAGTACTTTTTAAGCACCGGTTGGGTCAGGGTGACACCGACATTGTGCAAGTCATTCTTGGTGGAATAAATCAACATGTACCGAGACAATATTAACAATTATCGAAGACAGGTGCATCGCCATAAATCAAGCAGAATGAGCGCTATTACATACCTGTCAAATACCGAGAACATCTACATACGATCACTCATCGGTAACCATGGCGACACGCTAATGATACATACCCATACACATGTGATTAGAGTTGGTATGGGGTGTAGCCATTACAAACGTTGATCATCATCAAATTAACATTTGCGTGTTTGCAATATATACCTATGCTTTCACTAAAGTCATAATTAAGACAAAGTTGGTTAATGGCAGAGTGAGACTGTGTATGTGTGTGCGTATATGCGTGTCTTTGTGTGCATGCAAGCGTGCGGCGTGCGTCTATATGCGTTTATCGATTAACTTAGCTATGCTACAAACAGAGGAGACCCCACATAAACGGACGGAATACGCACATATTGCAAAAAGTACTATTTCTGTGAAAACAAAAACATATGTCTGTCGAACACAAACTAGGTCGTTGGTTCGCCTACTTAGTTCTGTTGCTTCATAACTTAAAAATTACCCACGACCGTGTCTTCGCTACCTGCAGGGCGAGATGACCCGCGCGCGTCGTTGAGTCAGGATCGGTCGGGCTGTGATTTGGTCCAGCAATCAGAGTCGTCGTTCGTGTGCGATAACACGTTTACAAACACACGCTACAACACATCGCAACTATTTATGGAGAGTAAAGTATAACCGTTGCAGCGGCACGGACAGTGTTTCATCTGTTTTTATCAATTATATTAAATACATCTATTCATCATTTTGTGTGAATTGCGAGAGATCTCGAACGGCCAGGGATGAATAGACGACATTGCGCAAAACGCATTCGAACCGAGACAAGCTAACTCCGTGTTTGGGTCAATATGCCATAGAGGCGGACGTCTCGAAACAAGCCGTGAATTTAAGTAATCATTTTTCACAGACATATATATATATATATATATATATATATATATATAAAATATATATATATATATATATATATGTCTGTGAAAAAGATATTAAAATATATTAATATATATATATATAAAATATATATATATATATATATATATATATATATATATATATTATATATATATACATCACGGATTTTGTCATTCGGAGAGATCTGGGAAGTTTGTTTCAAGTAGAATGTTAACATTCCGGAGTTATCAAATGCAAAACATATGGACAGTTGGAAGAACACCGTCAATCCTTGGAAACTATCGTGGGCCACCACCCACGAGGAACCGGGGGTAGGGCACAATGACCCGAACAATGGGTTAGCCTAATCGCTAGCTGTTGTGTGGGGTTATGCTAACACGTCCTATGTCATAATTTGTATGCAGTCGCACGACTACAAATATAGACATCATCAATACGCAACTGTGGTACGTCAGGGCAGAGTAAAGAAACGATAAGCCATACAGTGCCTAGGTCGGCATACATTAAGTCACACAGCTTATACAAATTGTTGTTAAGCTAACATTTACACATGGAGGCGTATGCCCCAAACTCCTAAGCGATTATCCCTTTCGGATTCACAAGGGGCATCGAATTAAACTAACCGAATGCGGTGTGTTAGCCCTATTGAAAGCTGGATTCAATGGAACTATTTTTAGAAAGTGGAGCCACCGCAATTATATATTATATTGAATACTTATTATAATGTGCAACATGAAGTAGTCATCGTGTCGATTATAGTCAATGCAACTTTCATGCAGTAAACGTCACACAAAATTGTATTATTTATGAGCGTCGCCAAGACCAGGATTTATACCACTTACACTATTTAAATTGGGGGCACGTTGACCCACGCTGGTGGTTGAACTAGTCCACGCATTGCTATTTTGTTTACAAAATAAATAGCAGTTGCATTCTTTTGTGGCAGTCGAACGCTTCCAACTACAATTCCCAGCGAATGTCGCAGACGTGAACTATTTACAGACACGGTTAGAAAAGACTATAGCGTCTGTTGCAAAAGAGGTCTCGGTTGTCTTATATAAATAAAGTTTAACTATTAAAAAGACATGTACTAGTAAAAGGAAACGTGGCAAAGGCATGCGCGCGCGTGCGTGCGTGCGTGCGTGCGTGCGTGCGTGCGTGTGTGTGTGTGTGTGTGTGTGTGTGTGTGTGTGTGTGTGTGTGTGTGTGTGTGTGTGTGTGTGTGTGTGTGTGTGTGTGTGTGTGTGTGTGTGTGTGTGTGTGTGTGTGTGTGTGTGTGTGTGTGTGTGTGTGTGTGTGAGCGTGCGTGCGTGCGTGCGTGCGTGCGTGCGTGCGTGTGTTTGTGCAAATGTTTTTTTTTTTAATTAGCCTCATTGAGATGGAAATTTGGGTTTTGGAGAGTCTCAAATGGATGTAATTGGAGGTTTGGGGGACGTACCCGAGGGCGGGGTTGCAAATGGAAGTAGAGATTGGATGAAAATAACTCAATAGCGAGAAAGATGAGGAGTACATTAGAGAGAAACTCGAAATGTCAACTACACAAAATTATGGCTAGATTGTTCTGGAGAACTTGTTTTTATAATCAAGTCACTTTTCTGGACCGTTACTCGAAATCAACATAACTGTGCAACAATCTACACTACCCTGTAGAGACACTGCTTTGATTAACCAGTTAGATTCGCCAACAGTCGTTGCAACAGAAAAATTCCACCTCGGATACTTTTTGACTATTTTAACATAGGCCTCAGAACATGGTAAACACTGGTGGGCCAAAACCTCTAAAATACACATTGGGGGCAAAATCTTACAACGCTCAACGAAAACGTCAAACTTCACCCACCCTCCTATACACAATGTCGAGGGCTCAGCCCAATGCCCCCTGATTTCGACGTCTAACGTTACATAACGCAAATGTCTTCATATAGGTATCTCACGTGATCTCGTCACTCGCCCAGTTCTGTTGCTTACCCGATATTTGTGTTCTATATTTAGAGACAAAACTGTCCATAGGCCTACGGAACAAAACACAACAAACCTATCATTTGTTAATTGACATCGCGTCCCACCAAGAGGTCAAGGTTAATGTCCCCGTGGCTCGCCGTTCTACCGTGAGCTATCGGCATTCCATCAAAGCCAGTTATAGCTTGACCTTGGTGGCCAGTCTACATCGGAGACGGCAACCCTTGTTTGCAAACAAAGCGCGCATGCGTTCACGACTGTCATGGCGGGTGCACGCCAGATCGAAGCCACTGGGCGGCGAACTAACACAAACTACACCTCGTAGTGGTTGTGGTGGTGGTTGTCATGGTTGTGGTAGTGTATGGTGTGTGTGTGTGTGTGTGTGTGTGTGTGTGTGTGTGTGTGGTGCGTGCGTGCGTGCGTGCGTGCGTGCGTGCGTGCGTGCGTGCGTGCGTGCGTGCGTGCGTGCGTGCTGTGCGTGCGCGTTTATGTGTCTATACCACTCCCCCCCTCGTATTTATCACCATAAATTACTAACTCAACATATCATCTTGGGAGGCTCCATTAACCATCACGTGACCTATGGCATCCTTGTGGCCCTATCCGGACACCCCTAGGTAACCCTATAATACCCTTCCATGAATGTACACAGCATGCATGCTATGGCGCCAGTCCCTACAGTCTGATCGCGTGCCGTGTGAAGCCGTACGTCGGACTAAACTAATCAGAATCCTAACTCGATCACGACACTTGTCGCCTCTGTCCTCCTTCGACTACTGCTAATCGATCACGCCCTAATTGCTCATCCCTGCGGCAGACTCTGTGAAGACTTAACCCACGTGACGGCTGAAAGTAGAGTTATACATGTCATATCCTTGTACAGGATGATGAAGCAGACGAGGGAGATGTTGAGGCATACAGGGGAGATGATGAGGCAGACGGGGGAGATGATGAAGCAGGCGGGGGAGATGATGAGGCAGACGGGGAGATGATGAGGCAGACGGGGGAGATGATGAGGCAGACGGGGGAGATGATGAGGTAGACGTGGGAGATGATGAGGCAAACGGGAAGATGATGAGGCAGACGGGGAGATGATGAGGCAGACGGGGGAGATGATGAGGTAGACGTGGGAGATGATGAGGCAAACGGGAAGAGGATGAGGCAGACGGGGGAGATGATGAGGCAGACGGGGGGAGATGATGAGGCAGACGAGGGAGATGATGAGGCAGACGGAGGAGATGATGAGGTAGACGGGGAGATGATGAGGCAGACGGGGGAGATGATGAGGTAGACGGGGGAGATGATGAGGCAGACGGGGGAGATGATGAGGCAGACAGGTGAGATGGTGAGAAAAAATTGTTAGATGATGAGGCAGACGGGGGAGATGAAGATGCAGACATGGGAGATCGAGCGAGGAGCATGAGGATGAATATAGGAAGTGGAGGATGACGAGGCTGTACAGTCGAGGAGTAGGATGATAAGAGGAGGAAGAGGAGGAGGAAGAGGAGAAGGAGAAAACGAAGGAGGAGTAGGAGAAAATTAATGATAAGTATGAGGAGGATGGTGAGTAAGACAGAGAGGAGGTTTAGGAGTTGGAGGAGAAGCGTAGTACTCACCCACCCCTGACAAGTGCGAGGAGAGGGGAAGTGGGGATGTGCTGAGACAATGCTCCACCCTCCCAGAGTTGCAACAGTTGCACGAACGACAGGACTCCGTGACGTCACGCCGAGATAAATCTATTTTTCGCGCTCGGTAGCATTCTTGGTATACACTGTTGTCAATGACCGAGTCATGATACCGAGTCATAATACCGAGTCATGGTAAAAATCGATTTTTCCGCCAGCCGATCTCAAACACGTTTTGTTAATTAGTTCCTGGAACACGGTCATCTGAGGTCCACTATTGATCACTGACCGCCACAGGAGAAGCCAGCAGGCAACGAAGTCCCCACGGACACATACACGCCTCAAAGCGAGAGAGCCTGCTGCGTCTAGTCGGAACTGTCAACGCGGACAGTTCTATGCGCTGTCATCTCGTAATGTCAGTATTGTCTTAACAGCAATATTGTTGTTAAAGCGATGGTGTCGGTTCTACTAAAACTAGGACTACTAAAAGCCACTTTAGTCCCTGGCAGACATGTTGGTCTACAGTTTAAATAATAGTCTTCGCGTATTAACTGCAACATGGCAGGATACTTCCCAGAGAAATCGAGGCAGTGTTCAGTTGAAAACCGCCTCGATTTCTCTGGGAAACACACGTTGCAGTTAATGTGTGAAGACTATTCGTACGCCAAATTAATGGCCGCCACTGTTTATAGGTAGGTACTTATTCACACATCTGAGTTAACTAGACCATGCAGCCTTTTTCGAATAGTACAGATTCTAGATGATTAGATTTTTTAGATGAGCTCGTAACACTATAAACGGTGATAAACACGTTCAATGGGCCTACTCGGGGCCGTCGGTTGGTCTACGCGCAATGGCTGCGGGTCTGCTTAATGCTTCCCAAGACGCTGCTCAATTGAACCAGTGGAGTGTACAGCGCCCCGAACAATCATTACGGCTGGACAATGCTGCGCTGTACGCAAGAACACGCTTTTATCTTTCATTATTTTGAAAGGGCCTAATGCCTCAACCACATACAAGTAAACGTAATCAGCGCTAGGTCACCCGAGTGACACATATCGCTCTCACTCAGGCACGTGTGGCAGAGTCACCACTCGCCCGAAGGGATCTGTGCGCCAGTTCTGATATTAATCGGCGTACTAATTCCGTGTCCACCCCCGACTGAAGAAAGAAGGGTGTAACACGTGACCGGATCTTACTAAAGATAAGTGTTTCCGTTTTTGGACGCAGCGAACTATCAAGGTCTTTACTCCCGGCCGATATTTCCGAGCATTTCTCATAATAGTTTTAGGAAATCGTTAAGTTAAATATGAGTTTATATTATATCTAATTCGCCACGTCTATACACCTAAATATAGCATATATATATATATATACTAATATATATATATATATATATATATATATATATAATATATATATATATATATATATATATATATATATATATATATGGTACATCGTTCCAAGACATCTACTATATGGAACATTGTCAATATAGAAACAAATGTTCATAGGTCAAGTAATATGATATAACAAAACCCTTTGATGATGTCGGCGCGCACATAAAATGTCTATAAAACGAAGTCAGCATGACTCAGCAGATTTTGTTATCTACCTCATAAGCCACGCCCTCAGCATCTGCTATATTATAATGGTTTCGATTCATTGTCAATTTGGGATGTACAAGAATCACTGAGGATGACAAGCACCTGGTTCCCTGGCAATGACCACCCTCAGTGCCAGCATAGAAAGGTCGGCTTGGCGACAGTGCTCTAGAAAAGGCTAACCAATTGAAATGACACTTAAAGGAACATGCAACCCAAAAAGTAACAATTGCTCAAACCATTCAACAATGTTCATTGAATCATATCCCATATTTTGTACTTTTTTCTGAAATTATTTATTAAGTTTTAAGGAGAGTTAGTGAACATCCCTGGAGGCTGACATTTTGGACATTTCGCCTGTGGGTGTGTGACGTCACACTTCCACAACCGCTAGCGCCTCGGGTGGACAAAACAAAACGAACTCTTCACCCACTGAGTTTGAGATCTATCCATCCATTTAATTACACTTAGATATAAAAACACGCGTCCCTTACAATAAAAACATTCTTAAAGAATAGGATAAAAACAACGGACACAACCAAGACAATCGCGAATTTGTACTTGGACTTGATCGGTTCGACGGAGCTTAGTAACTTTTATTATCGCCCGCTTTCATATGTAAACACATCGTTTATCCAACTAATTATTCCAGTCGACCGTCGCGCAGTGAATATATTACTAATCATTGATTTTTATTATTATAAAGGAAATACATTGAATTATATTCTAGTACCTCATTTATAGTATTTGGATACATTATGTTTGTCCTTTTTGCGAGACCGCTCTTCGCGTGCCATAGCAACACTGCTCGGCCCCGGATTTTTCTTTCTGTTTACAAATTCAGTGGGGACAATATCTTCGTTCACCAGTCGTCTTTCACCCAATCCCAACAACCTGTGTTCCAGATCAACGATGACATGGTGCTGGCACACCATTTTCGGGTTGAAATTGAATTTTTCCACCGTATGACCCGCACCTATATTATGGAGCCATTTCATCGCCAACTCGCGTTTCGGATGGAATTTATTGGTATTTGGAAATATCTCTTTCCTTTCACTAACCCTTCTCCTGCTCTGTTTTTCTGTTGCTTGACATTCAAACATTTTATTATCATAAGACTCATAAAAAAATCAAATTATGTCGCTGTGCTAGTGTTTACATGTTGCGCAGCGCCTATATCGCTGAGAGTTGTGGACAGTCTACGTCACACTCACGCATTCTCTCGCGTTACTCTCCGTGAGTTCCTCGTGAAATGGGCAACAATGGCAGCGCCCATGATCAGTGAAAATGTACGTTTCAAGATTAATTTTATGGTGTATAACATTCTTACAAAATTAAACAAAAAGTACATATATTACAATATTCTGTCTTGGATGGTATGTGGGAATTAGGGGAATTTTAACGCATTTTCAACATTATGGTTGCATGTTCCTTTAATATGATCGTACTATTGTAACACAATAATAATAACACACACTAGTCAGTTAACAGAAAGTTACCGAGCGACTGAAACAACCAGAATAACAACATACGTTGTGTAGTTAAAACTACTAGTTATACATCTCAAAGTTCGACATGTAATACTGGGATTATACGTACAACAAACGTCCACATAAGATAACTTTAGGCTTACATAATAACTGTGTTAAGTAATACGAATATAATATTATGTTATATCGAATGTCCCTAACATGTTTTCTACGTATTATTCTACACCCTGCACATCACAACGTGAAACAATCGGCTGTTTGTGGCACTTCAACGTAATAGTATTTGTTTGACAGCGTTATATTTACTTGAACAAATATGAATATTGTTTCTTCCGTTCGCGACGGCTACGGTGATGAAATATATACATATATAAGGTCATTGCCAAAAATATATTAATAGTATATTATTATTTGTTGTTGTTATTATCATCGTTGTTGTTGTAATGGTATAATGTTATCTATGTAGGGTAGACATTTGGGTGGTTGCCAAGTACCAGATATTGAGTAAAATATGTGTTATAGTAACCGAAAACGACGAGGAGAGGTCAATAATTGTCAGTACTCAACAGTGACATTGCCCGCGGAAAACGCGCCACGGGAGACAGCGGGTGTGGAGAGGGGATAGAGAGGGGGAAGATAGGGAGAGAGTGATAGGGAAGAGAGGGGATAGGGTGAGAGGGGAGAGAGGGAGGAAAGAGAGAGAGTGAGGGTAGGGAATATGGAGAGCGGGAGAGGCGTAGAGAGGAAGAGCGGGAAACGGGGCGAAATGGAAAGAGCGGGAGAGAGAGAGAAAGGGACAGAGGTCAAGTCTGTGAAGTGAGAGGGAAAGAAAGGGGGAGGGGAGAGAGGGGAAAAGCTTGGAAGCGGGAAGGGGGAAAGGAAGATAGTGCGAAGAGGGAGAAAGGGGGGACAGTTAGATATGGAGAGAAATTGGAGAGAGTGAGAAGAAAAAAGTAAAATAAGAAAAAAACTAAAATTTAAACAAACAAATTCACATCGACATATGTATATAGCAAATTTACAAACGACTGCACCGATGTCATAACGCCCAGACGTTTTAACCCAGAAAACTGCAAGCCATTTTAATTGTTCGCATTTCACTGGTCGGATATAAAGTTGCCATTGAACTCAGTTCATCACTGGCATATTTAATCTATCATTTCGGGCAGCAACAAGTTTCTTTCTGAAGCTTTTTCTGTAGATAATTATTGCAATACGCTCGAGGTCGCTTTTTCCCAAAGAACATTCAACATTGAAGAACTGTCACCTCAAGTTAGCGTTACAAACACCTTGTGTCGTTATACAACTGTGCAACAATAATTACGGACGCGTCAACACATTGTTACGTCACGTGTGAACATGTCATTCGCCAAACAGCGCATCTATTTGTACTATTTTTGGAATACCGTTTTTACGACATCATTATATTACTAAATGTCGTTTAGATACCCTTGAGAAAAAACGGGTATGATTGGTAATGTTACGTAAACGGGAACTAAACTTTACGTTTTATTTATAACTTACATTATGGTAACAAGTATAATAACATAAATAAACAGTCGTCATAATGAAATATATATATATATATATATATATATATATATATATATATATATATATATATATATATATATATATATATATAACAGTTTTTATACAGAGTGTAACTGCATCATAATTTTGGTCATACTGACAAAAAAAGCTAGTTTTGGTGTTTGGTGCACAAAGGTCATGACGAAGATAAATCGGGGTGGGGGGAAACTTACATTCCTAAACGTGCCCTTTGAAAAAATACTGTTATATAAGCTTTTTTCACAGCCCCATTACCCGCGTCTGTTTGCAACGGCTTACAGAGAATGGCAACACATGTGCCGTCACGCTTGGGTGAACTCCGATTATATTTGTAATACATATATTAATGACATAGATGAGGGTTTGTGGAATAATGTTTGCTAGTGACAAAAGCTGTGCAGTTACGTAACAATATGCAAAGGCGCTGGGAAACTTCTGAGGGACTTAAATGGAACGCATAAATTAAGTGGGAC
>JAODUO010000045.1:552500-582500 GCA_025642075.2 Ridgeia piscesae
CAGCCATGGTTATTTGCAAGTCATACAACTTATTAAATATTTCACAACGGATGCTTGACTATCTGACTCGGCACAAATTGCACAAAGGGTGATTCAAACATTCTAGAAGTTACGTTCATGTTGTTCAAGTTACGTTGTTGTTAAGTTGTCCAAGGGTCAGTCGCGGGTATTTGCAAGTCATCGTTATAAGTAATTATGAAACTAATTGCGACATTCCGCATTCCAGAACTATGAACAAATTATAAAGGTATTACGGTTCTAGCGTTTAAAAAATGTATTGGTTATATTTTTTACGAAATCTGCGTGTCTGAGATGTGCCTCTGACGTTAGGCCACGATGCAGTATGGAGTCAAAGATAAATACGCATTTGCATTCGGTGAGAATATCCGTGATCGATAATCAACGTGCCACTGCAAACCGTGTCACACGCCCCCCGTTCATGGACCATTGCGTCGGCAACGCCTCTCGACATTGACCTATTGTTTGAGGGGGTCCGCTGCGCATGCGCATGTCCTCTTGGGGACCGGCGAGTGGCCGGCTATTTATTGGGCCTTCGCGCGGTGTCTGGCACACTTCTGACTTGGCATCGCTCGGCATAATCACATTGCAAACGCAGCTGAACCGTTTGTATAGGTAATGGCATCTCTCTGCAGACAGTTGATCAGAGTCGGAGCACGAACGCTGAAAGATACGCGAGTATCACAGACGCTAGTCGCGCCGGTCTGTGTCCGCGCTTTCGCGACGGGAGCAGGCAACTGCAAAGATTCCCTCATCTTCAGACAGGTAAGTTGTCGAAAAGGTTCACATCTCTCAACAGCCCTAGCTCATCAGAGGTGTGCATTATCTGTCAGGTCGGGGATCTAGCAAACGTGCGCTCACGCCAGTCATTCTGTAAACTGTATGATCAAGCAAACGCGATCAGTGAGCATTATTATTATTTTACGGATGACGCCCGAGATCAGTTGCCATGACAACGTGGATCGCCGCAAGCATCTCAACGCACGAGACGTGAAACGTTTGATTAGTGCGCGGCCAATGTGTCAAGTACTTATCGCTTCTAAAATATTTATCAGTAGTCATTCGTGCTAGTCCGTTGTCCGAATAGCAGTTTTACTAGGATTAACAAAACGCAGCCCGATTCCGTTTTTACGTAGAAGCAGCGAAAATGAAAGTGGAGATCGTATTGGGGTATAACTATAAATAATACAGTTAGTATATGAATCATGTATTCATGACAAGTTTTCTTATTCGTATATTATGGTTATACATGGCCTTAGGTGGCACAGAGATCTGTTGACATAACTGAATTATTTATACTGTAGTTAATCATGCATAATTCAATAATAAGCCTGTTTAGATGATCATCATCATGCATTTATAGTTTCCATGCATATTCCTGGCGTTAATGGCAGACCAGTCACATAAGATCAAACATAATTACATAACCACACCTGCAGTGATTCCCAGGCTTATGTAAGCAATAGATCGCGTTATTCGTGATATATAAGTCTTGATTTCCCGTGGCAAGGTTCGCCACTGCAAGGTTATGGCCATTGTACATGCTTCAGTGACTCTTCTGAAAGGAAAGGTTCCTGTTGACTGTTTGGCTAAGCAAACCGTCCAGGCCAGGACCATTGAAGCCATTGAGCGATAGAAGGCCACATATCTTGTAGATGACCTTAATTACTGCATATGTTTAGTGAAACCATGTATAGCATAAGAAGAATTAGAAATAGTGTCAACCATATAATGGTGTACTGTTAACTAGTAAGCGCTTATGATAGCTTAATCATGATAAAGTTGTTTTCTACCTGTCTGTGTGTTTGGTAACTGTAACTGCGCATTAGATTATGAATTCTAGTGTTTACTAGAAAACATGGACAGCTTGAAATTGCTTAATGACCTATTGACAAACCTTTTAATTACTGGGCATTTCGCCTGAATGTCTTAATCTGCCACTGCAGTGGATTTAAATACAGGTTCTGTGCTACTAAACATATATCTATGTAAAGCAACAGTATTTAAGAAAACAATTGATTTGTATGTAATCCAGTTTCGGTAGGTAAAACAAGTCTGATTGCTGTAAGATTAAACAAGATCATTATGTGATTGTTCAGTTGCGACAGTTATGTCCTTCATTTTGTGCACAAACCCTGAGAGAGGGTTTCCGCATGACTGTGTGGTATGAATAAAACCTAGCCAATTCCTTATCTTCTCGTCTAGACGCCCACAGCGTGGTCTTTTCTTCTTCTCCAGTATTTTGTTAGTTGATCAGGTCCTAGTAGCAAATGACTTACTTGCTAGAATGTTGTGACACAGCAATAACCCTACACAGCCTTGAGTCACACACGTGTTTATAAAGGTATAGGAACATTTTTACAATGATAAGGCTGTGTTCATTAGAAACGTGTCTGCTGGCACGCCTGTGATACCATCACGTGTGCAGGGTCTGCAGATGTGCATTGTACCTGTCGACCACTGTGTGTCAGTACACCTAGTTATTGATAAAATCAATATGATAGCATTATGTGCCACAACATATCCCTAAAATGGTGCATGTTTGTGCGTGTATATATTAACATGTATGGATGTAACAGTCAAGTCTAGTAAGCGCATATTTGATTTAACTTGTTTCCTAAATTGTCAGTTAAACGATCACCAATCAACATGGTATTGTATCAGATTAGCAGTCCTGAGCACATTAATCTTATGAGTTTTAGTTGATCCGGTTTATCGTAAATAAAAATCATAGCACTGATCTAGCCATCCTTAAAACTGGACATGTCATGACTGCATGAAGGACACAGTGACCTTTACGATATGTCTAGTCATTCTGACCCATGCTTATCGGCTTATCTTTTTGTTACTATTTGTAGTATACAGTCTATGCACCCTATCCACACCCCATTCACCAGCAATTAATTTCATTGCTGTAGTGATATCATCAGTTACTGTAATACAGGGGGCACTGGGTCATGGCCCCTGTGGTTTTTTACATAATTATTTCATACATGATACATAACCATTTGCCCTACTGCTTGACAACATCGCAAACTGGTTGAATAAGCTTGCTTCAAACTTCCACGATCCTGTCTGCCAGATTCATGGTTGAACAATTTATTTTTGCAAAATGTTTTCCGCTTGAACTAAAGCGACACAGTTCTTCTCTGCACTCTTGCGAGAAGGACAATGTCCATGAGTGACCACATCAATGTGTCATCTTTGTAACACTCAATTGTTCATTAGCAATGTCCTTATGTGACTGTCTCGATTGTTCATTGGCAATGTCCTTATATGACTGTCTCGACGATTGCCCATTGTCCTTATTCTATTCCATGTCTCAGTTGTCCATTAGCAATGTCTCAGTTTCTTCGTTAGGGATGTCCTTATACCACTGTCTTGATTGTTTATTAGCAATGTCCTTATTCCAGTCTCCCTTGAAGATGTCCTTATTTCCCCGTCTGGCATGATTGTTTGTTAGCAGTATCCTTATTTCAGTCTCCCTTGGGGATGTCCTTATTCTACCATCTGACTTCACTGTTCATTAACAACATTCGTAGTCTATCTTCTGACTAGACTATTGATTACTGATGACCCTAAGCCTCTGACCCTCCACCCCAAATCCCTTTCTTCGGTCAGTTGTTCAAGACTGGCCTGAAGGATATCGTGACAAGTCGATACACTTGTGTTGATTAACATATCAATCGCTGCGGTTTAATTAATTACATCCCCATCTTTGTTGACAGCTGTTTGACAACACTACCTACACGTACACGTACCTGTTGGCTGACAGCGAATCAAAGGAGGCGGTCATCATCGACCCGGTCATCGAATTAGTGGACCGTGACCTGCGTATCATCAAAGATTTTGACCTCAAGCTCTGCTACGCACGTAAGAAACAACGCTTGTAGTTTGATCTGGTTCTGACTGGATGGATGGATGGTGTTGTGTTACTGTGGCGTTTATAAAGGCATTGGTGTTGTGTAATTTGTTCACTAAGTGAAAATTAAGTTCACTAAGTCAGGTTGGGGTAATTGTTAAAAAAAATTGTGTGCCAGAATTCCATTAAAGAAGTTAATTACTTTGTGATTTGGATGTTTAGTTTTTCCAGTGGTTACCCTTTAGAGGTGTGAGGTCTAGCTCCTGTGCTGTTCTTATTCCTGGTTTCCCTGTAGAGGGTGAAGTCCCTGTCTGAAAGCCTCTTCCTCACTTTTAATCATCCTCCAATTAATTCGCAGTTATTTATTGCGTAATTCTAGCACCCACATAAAGGCTTAAATTCAATTATTACAAATGTATAAATGTTGATCACTTTATTTTCAGTAAACACCCACGTTCACGCTGATCATGTGACCGGATCTGGTCGACTGAAGCAAAGTATCCCATCATGCCAGAGTGTAATTGCGGCCGTCAGCAAAGCCAAGGCCAGTGTACATGTGAAAGACGGTGATGTCCTCAAATTCGGCAAATTCGACCTAGAAATCCGTGCGACACCTGGTCACACGAATGGTAAGTACCCCCCCTCCCGGGGACCTTGGGCAAATAAATAGACAATCACACCGATGTCCAGATCTTTGGGGTGTTCTCAAAATGCAGGAAATTATATAATAAATATCGTATGCATGATGCACAGACCAATCAGCTGTCAGTTTAATTTTAACCATGGCATTCAGCAGTTACAATGTGTACACTTGGCAGACATCCAGTTTGTTGTCCAGGCAATGTGTAGATTTGAGAACACCCCCTAGAGTGATCCTTTGCTTCAACGATCACGAATAATCAGTGGAACATAATGAATTTGTGAGAGTGATAAGTGTCTATTAATTGTCACTAGGCAAAGGAATGCTGTTATGTGAGAAAGGTTAAACATGTACATAACCCGTTTACTTTATAAGCTTATAAATGCCACCACCAAATTTGTGTGACACATATCCATATTTTGTGGTGCATACGTAATTATCCTCTTGTGGATAGATTTTGTCTGGTAAATATTAGCAGCAGATGAAATGTTATGTAAGATATCTTAATTTGAATTAAAAACATGGATTTGACTTTTTCCCTGATATGTGGAAACAACTGTTTATCTGACATTGTTATATATAAATACATCATCAGTGGATATTTTTGTGCAGCAGATTTTTATGCACATAACTTTGCTGCTGACAGAAAGAAAATTAAAGAGTATTTTTAAGATCAGGTAACATGTTCATCTGTCACCACTCACCAGACAGGTAACTTACTCACCAGTCAGGTGACTTTTTAAAGCACTCACAAAACGTTACCTGTTCTGAATGATTCGATGACTCAAAACATGTCTAGGTCATACTAAATAGATTCAGTTGTTCACAACAAGAACTGAGAAAAAAATATTAAGAATTGATCTTTAATATCTTTTAACTTGTTTATTTCCAGGCTGCCTGACCTTTGTTCTTCACGAATGCGGGCTGGCATTCACGGGAGACGCCCTCCTGATCAGAGGGTGCGGAAGAACAGACTTCCAACAGGGTACGTCCTTTGTTTAATGGTCATGTGTTGACATGGTACATGACATTGCTTCTTGTTTACACCATTAGTTTCCGTGGCAACGGGGAAAGCAAATTGATTTTGAAAGAGCACTTTATAATATCATAGTGTGATCAATGGAGTGTTTAAGCAATAATGCACTAGAGTAAGCATGGCTTACTTTGAGTAAACAAGTATCATTTTGAGTTAACATGCAGGAGTTGGAGTTAACATGCGTATATGTTACCTGGCGCAAACATGCATTAATCAGAGGTAACATGCGTTATTTCACATAAACATATACCACTTGGTCATAACGTGGCATGGCATAACATAATTAACATGTTATTTAGAATAAACGTGCGGTTCTTGAAATTTAGATGCATAACATCGAATAAATATGTTCTATCTCAACTACAGATTTGTGTATGTTCCCAAGCGTTGTGTGCACCTTGTGTCCTTGTTTCTCTTCAGGGTCTTCAGAGACTCTATACAAGTCCGTCCACGACAAGATATTCTCGCTGCCCGAAGACTTCCTCCTCTACCCTGGCCATGACTACACAGGTAAATATGGCACTCATCCACAAAGTTCTCTTCCCATGCCACAAAGTGCTCCTTTAAAACCCAGGGTACACGCCACAAAATCATCACCAAGCACCTAGGGCATTTGGCACAAAGCAGTCCTTCTACACTCAGGGCATGTGCCACAAAGTCCTCCTTTAACAAAAACAGTCCAAGTGGTCAGTTAACATGCCTGGCATGTATCCACAAATTCACCAATCTCAACTTGCAATGTTCTCATTAAAAATCCAGTGCCTATGCCACAAAATGATCATTCATCAGCGAGGGCATGTTCCACAAGCACCTAGGGCATTTGTCACAAAGTGCTCGTTCAACATGCAGGGCATGTAGCAACAATGCCCATTTTGTTGATGTAATTATTTGTAAAAATTCACTAAAACTACAAGCTCATCACCAACCAGTTCTAAAGGTGCATTTGCGTATTACAATATTGTGATATTAATAGATAATAACAAATCTGAAAACTAACATGAGTGATGCATAAGAATGACGACTGTTTGCTTTGTTGAATAGTGTAAACTAACTGGTGTGTGTCTTCTAGGCCAGACGATGACGACTGTGGGAGAAGAGAAGAAACTGAACAAACGCCTCACAAAAGATCTGAAAAGTTTCACTGAGCTCATGAACAACCTGAAACTACCCTACCCAAAGAAGATTGGTGAGTGTCTAAAGGCTGCTTCTCCTGCAGTTGCATTAACAATTTATCAGTGTCCACTGGTGGGAGGAAACTAAGTCTGAAGGTGGTTTTTGGGGGAGGGGGTGAAAATGTAAGATTTGGAGGTCCATAAAGTCATTTTTGGCAGGTCCCACTTGGTGGGTTATGGTGATCATCAACATTTTTTATTGAGATTTCTGGTGCGCACCGTTAGCAGTCATTGCCCTGTGGTGCGATTATGACTGAACATGGGATGGTGCTGAAGCTCAGGCTCAGTCCCCCCAATGTTAATTTAATACTGTTGCCGGTGAATGTGGACTTGTTTTACTGTGATCATGCAAACTGGGAGTATGTGTTTGTATAATGTGTAAAATATGTCGTAACAAGTAATTGTAGAAGAAGAAGCACAACTCTCACATGTTTAACAGACACTTTTAAATTTTGCTTGCAGTAAAATCATTCAGGAGAATTACAGCCAGGGACTTGATAAAAAGTCTCTGCATTGCTGATCTTTTGACTTAAACATTTTCTGGCAGCATTTAGTCGCAATATCTATATTTTTATATGTGTCTATGACATTAGTAGTTTGTTTTCATGTGTAGCTGTTAGATAATAAATCTTTATTTCGGTTTCCAGACCAGGCCTTGCCAGCAAACATGGTGTGTGGCGTGTTCGATGAATAGATTTGCTGCAGCTGTTAATTTGCTGACCCAATACGCAAGAGAAGATCGTAAAAGAATGATTGATGAAATTCACTGTGATGACAAAATAGTCGATTGGACTAAACAAGAAATGACAATGTTTTGTATCTGTTGCTCTTGTCGCCATTGATTGACTGACGAGACATTCAGGTCGCGTGGAGTGACAACATAATTTATACTCACCCAAGCAACCTGCAGATGCAGTATACCAGAACAAGATGCAACAAATGTTGATATCTGATGTCAGTATGTTAATTAATGTTCATAATTAGCGGTGTCTCAGGAAATGTATATCCCGCCGCGTTTGCATGTTAATCAGATGATTTTCAGAGAGTTGCATTAGAAGGTGTACTTATGAATATTTTCGCAATGAGAGTTTTTGTGTTCAATTTATTAAATACTATTATATATTGTTATTCGGGGATTGAAAATATTGTATATATGGGAAATGTTGGTGTAACTCTGTGTCTGGTGTACACTAGGCACAGAGAGACGAGATAACACAAATAAATATTACATTTTAACAGTATTTTCTTTTAATCTGTATTTAGAATTTCCCCACATACACTGTCTGACCTTTTTACCCAACACAACACTTTCATTTCCCTCAATCCCACCCACAACAACACTTTCTTTTCCCTCACTCCCATCCACAACACTTTCTTTTCCCTCACTTCCATCCACAACAACACTTTCTTTTCCCTCACTCCCATCCACAACAACACTTTCTTTTCCCTCACTCCCATCCACAACACTTTCTTTTCCCTCACTCCCATCCACAACAATAATTTCTTTTCCTTCAGTCCCATCCACAACAACACTTTCTTTTCCCTCACTCCCATCCACAACAACACTTTCTTTTCCCTCAATCCCATCCACAACAACACTTTCTTTTCCCTCAATCCGATCGACAACAACACTTTCTTTTCCCTCACTCCCATCCACAACAACAGTTTCTTTTCCTTCTGTCCATCCACAACAACACTTTCTTTCCCCTCAATCCCATCGACAACAACACTTTCTTTTCCCTCACTCCCATCCACAACAACGCTTTCTTTTCCCTCACTCCCATCCACAACAACACTTTCTTTCCCCTCAATCCCATCGACAACAACACTTTCTTTTCCCTCACTCCCATCCACAACAACACTTTCTTTTCCCTCACTCCCATCCACAACAACACTTTCTTTTCCCTCACTCCCATCCACAACAACATTTTCTTTCCCTCGCTCCCATCCACAACAACACTTTCTTTTCCCTCAATCCCATCCACAACAACACTTTCTTTCCCCTCAATCCCATCGACAACAACACTGTCTTTTCCCTCACTCCCCTCCACAACAATACTTTCTTTTCCCTTACTCCCATCCACAACAACACTTTCTTTTCCCTCAATCCCATCCACATCAACATTTTCTTTCCCTCGCTCCCATCCACAACAACACTTTCTTTTCCCTCAATCCCATCCACAACAACACTTTCTTTCCCCTCAATCCCATCGACACACAACACTTTCTTTTCCCTCACTCCCATCAACAACAATACTTTCTTTTCCCTCACATCACAACACTTTCTTTTCCCTCACTCCCATCCACAACAACACTTTCTTTCCCTCACTCCCATCCACAACAACACTTTCTTTTCCCTCACTCCCATCCACAACAACACTTTCTTTTCCCTCACTCCCATCCACAACAACACTTTCTTTTCCCTCAATCCCATCCACAACAACATTTTCTTTCCCTCACTCCCATCCACAACAACACTTTCTTTTCCCTCAATCCCATCCACAACAACACTTTCTTTCCCTCAATCCCATCGACAACAACACTTTCTTTTCCCTCAATCCCATCAACAACAACACTTTCTTTTCCCTCACTCCCATCCACAGCAACATTTTCTTTCCCTCAATCCCATCCACAACAACACTTTCTTTTCCCTCAATCCCATCCACAACAACACTTTCTTTTCCCTCAATCCCATCCACAACAACACTTTCGTTCCCTCAATCCCATCCACAACAACACTTTCTTTTCCCTCAACCCCATCCACAACAACACTTTCTTTTCCCTCACCCCATCCACAACAACACTTTCGTTCCCTCACTCCCATCCACAACAACACTTTCTTTTCCCTCACTCCCATCCACAACAACACTTTCTTTTCCCTCAACCCCATCCACAACAACACTTTCTTTTACCTCACTCCCATCCACAACAACACTTTCTTTTCCCTCACTCCCATCCACAACAACACTTTCTTTTCCCTCACTCCCATCGACAACAACACTTTCTTTTCCCTCACTCCCATCCAACAACACTTTCTTTTCCCTCACTCCCATCCATCAACAACACTTTCTTTTCCCTCACTCCCATCCTCAACAACACTTTCTTTTCCCTCACTCCCATCCACAACAACACTTTCTTTTCCCTCACTCCCATCCACAACAACCTTTCTTTTCCCTCACTCCCATCCACAACAACACTTTCTTTTCCCTCAACCCCATCCACAACAACACTTTCTTTTCCCTCACTCCCATCCACAACAATACTTTCTTTTCCCTCACTCCCATCCACAACAACACTTTCTTTTCCCTCACTCCCATCCACAACAACACTTTCTTTTCCCTCACTCCCATCGACAACAACACTTTCTTTTCCCTCACTCCCATCCACAACAACATTTTCTTTTCCCTCACTCCCATCCACAACAACACTTTCTTTTCCCTCACTCCCATCCACAACACTTTCTTTTCCCTCACTCCCATCCACAACAACACTTTCCTCACTCCCATCCACAACATCTTTCTTTCCTCATCCCATCAACAACACTTTCTTTTCCCTCACCCCATCCACAACAATACTTTCTTTTCCCTCACTCCCATCCACAACAACACTTTCTTTTCCCTCACTCCCATCCACAACAACACTTTCTTTTCCCTCACTCCCATCCACAACAACACTTTCTTTTCCCTCACCCATCACAACAACTTCCTCATCCCACCACAACAACACTTTCTTTTCCCTCACTCCCATCCACAACAACACTTTCTTTTCCCTCAGCCCATTCACAACAATAGTTTCTTTTCCCTCAGTCCCACCCACAACAACACTTTCTTTTCCCTCACTCCCATCAACAACAACACTTGCTTTTCCCTCAGTCCCATCCACAACAACACTTTCTTTTCCCTCAATCCCATCCACAACAACACTTTCTTTTCCCTCACTCCCATCCACAACACTTTCTTTTCCCTCACTTCCATCCACAACAACACTTTCTTTTCCCTCACTCCCATCCACAACAACACTTTCTTTTCCCTCACTCCCATCCACAACACTTTCTTTTCCCTCACTCCCATCCACAACAACACTTTCTTTTCCCTCAATCCGATCGACAACAACACTTTCTTTTCCCTCACTCCCATCCACAACAACAGTTTCTTTTCCTTCTGTCCATCCACAACAACACTTTCTTTTCCCTCACTCCCATCCACAACAACACTTTCTTTTCCCTCATCCCATCCACAACAACACTTTCTTTTCCCTCAATCCGATCGACAACAACACTTTCTTTTCCCTCACTCCCATCCACAACAACAGTTTCTTTTCCTTCTGTCCATCCACAACAACACTTTCTTTCCCCTCAATCCCATCGACAACAACACTTCTTTTCCCTCACTCCCATCCACAACAACACTTTCTTTTCCCTCACTCCCATCCACAACAACACTTTCTTTCCCCTCAATCCCATCGACAACAACACTTTCTTTTCCCTCACTCCCATCCACAACAACACTTTCTTTTCCCTCACTCCCATCCACAACAACACTTTCTTTTCCCTCACTCCCATCACAACAACACTTTCTTTTCCCTCACTCCCATCCACAACAACACTTTCTTTTCCCTCAATCCCATCCACAACAACACTTTCTTTCCCTCAATCCCATCGACAACAACACTTCTTTTCCCTCACTCCCCTCCACAACAATACTTTCTTTTCCCTTACTCCCATCCACAACAACACTTTCTTTTCCCTCAATCCCATCCACATCAACATTTTCTTTCCCTCGCTCCCATCCACAACAACACTTTCTTTTCCCTCAATCCCATCCACAACAACACTTTCTTTTCCCTCACTCCCATCCACAACACTTTCTTTTCCCTCACTCCCATCCACAACAACACTTTCTTTTCCCTCACTCCCATCCACAACAACACTTTCTTTTCCCTCAATCCCATCACAACAACACTTTCTTTTCCCTCACTCCCATCCACAACAACACTTTCTTTTCCCTCAATCCCATCCACAACAACACTTTCTTTTCCCTCAATCCCATCCACAACAACATTTCTTTTCCCTCGTCCCATCCACAACAACACTTTCTTTTCCCTCACTCCCATCCACAACAACACTTTCTTTTCCCTCAATCCCATCCACAACAACACTTTCTTTTCCCTCAATCCCATCGACAACAACACTTTCTTTTCCCTCACTCCCATCCACAACAACACTTTCTTTTCCCTTCATCCCATCCACAACAACACTTTCTTTCCCCTCAATCCCATCGACAACAACACTTTCTTTTCCCTCACTCCCATCCACAACAACACTTTCTTTTCCCTCACTCCCATCCACAACAACACTTTCTTTCCCTCAATCCCATCCACAACAACACTTTCTTTTCCCTCACTCCCATCCACAACAACACTTTCTTTTCCCTCACTCCCATCCACAACAACACTTTCTTTTCCCTCACTCCCATCCACAACAACACTTTCTTTTCCCTCAGCTCCCATCCACAACAACACTTTCTTTTCCCTCAATCCCATCCACAACAACACTTTCTTTCCCTCAATCCCATCGACAACAACACTTTCTTTTCCCTCAACCCCATCCACAACAACACTTTCTTTTCCCTCACTCCCATCCACAACAACACTTTCTTTTCCCTCAATCCCATCCACAACAACACTTTTTTTTTCCCTCACTCCCATCCACAACAACACTTTCTTTTCCCTCAATCCCATCCACAACAACACTTTCTTTTCCCTCAATCCCATCGACAACAACACTTTCTTTTCCCTCACTCCCATCCACAACAACACTTTCTTTTCCCTCACTCCCATCCACAACAACACTTTCTTTTCCCTCAATCCCATCCACACAACACTTTCTTTTCCCTCACTCCCATCCACAACAACACTTTCTTTTCCCTCAATCCCATCCACAACAACACTTTCTTTCCCTCAATCCCATCGACAACAACACTTTCTTTTCCCTCACTCCCATCAACAACAACACTTTCTTTTCCCTCACTCCCATCCACAACAACACTTTCTTTCCCTCAATCCCATCACAACAACACTTTCTTTTCCCTCACTCCCATCCACAACAACACTTTCTTTTCCCTCACTCCCATCCACAACAACACTTTCTTTTCCCTCAATCCCATCCACAACAACATTTTCCTTCCCTCGCTCCCATCCACAACAACACTTTCTTTTCCCTCAATCCCATCCACAACAACACTTTCTTTTCCCTCAATCCCATCCACAACAACACTTTCTTTTCCCTCAATCCCATCGACAACAACACTTTCTTTTCCCTCACTCCCATCCAACAACAACACTTTCTTTTCCCTCACTCCCATCCACAACAACATTTTCTTTTCCCTCACTCCCATCCACAACAACACTTTCTTTTCCCTCACTCCCATCCACAAAAACTTTCTTTTCCCTCACTCCCATCCACAACAACACTTTCTTTTCCCTCACTCCCATCCACAACAACACTTTCTTTTCCCTCAACCCCATCCACAACAATACTTTCTTTTACCTCACTCCCATCCACAACAACACTTTCTTTTCCCTCACTCCCATCCACAACAACACTTTCTTTTCCCTCACTCCCATCGACAACAACACTTTCTTTTCCCTCACTCCCATCCACAACAACATTTTCTTTTCCCTCACTCCCATCCACAACAACACTTTCTTTTCCCTCAGCCCATTCACAACAATAGTTTCTTTTCCCTCAGTCCCACCCACAACAACACTTTCTTTTCCCTCACTCCCATCAACAACAACACTTTCTTTTCCCTCAGTCCCATCCACAACAACACTTTCTTTTCCCTCAATCCCACCCACAACAACACTTTCTTTTCCCTCACTCCCATCCACAACACTTTCTTTTCCCTCACTTCCATCCACAACAACACTTTCTTTTCCCTCACTCCCATCCACAACAACACTTTCTTTTCCCTCACTCCCATCCACAACACTTTCTTTTCCCTCACTCCCATCCACAACAATAATTTCTTTTCCTTCAGTCCCATCCACAACAACACTTTCTTTTCCCTCACTCCCATCCACAACAACACTTTCTTTTCCCTCAATCCCATCCACAACAACACTTTCTTTTCCCTCAATCCGATCGACAACAACACTTTCTTTTCCCTCACTCCCATCCACAAAAACTTTTTTTTCCCCTTCTGCCCCATCCACAACAACACTTTCTTTCCCCTAAACTCCCACCCGACAACAACACTTTCTTTTCCCTCACTCCCATCCACAACAACGCTTTCTTTTCCCTCACTCCCATCCACAACAACACTTTCTTTCCCCTCAATCCCATCGACAACAACACTTTCTTTTCCCTCACTCCCATCCACAACAACACTTTCTTTTCCCTCACTCCCATCCACAACAACACTTTCTTTTCCCTCAATCCCATCCACAACAACATTTTCTTTCCCTCGCTCCCATCCACAACAACACTTTCTTTTCCCTCAATCCCATCCACAACAACACTTTCTTTCCCTCAATCCCATCGACAACAACACTTTCTTTTCCCTCAATCCCATCGACAACAACAGTTTCTTTTCCCTCACTCCCATCCACAACAACACTTTCTTTTCCCTCAATCCCATCCACAACAACACTTTCTTTCCCCTCAATCCCATCGACAAACAACACTTTCTTTTCCCTCACTCCCATCCACAACAACACTTTCTTTTCCCTCAATCCCATCCACAACAACACTTTCTTTCCCTCACTCCCATCACAACAACACTTTCTTTTCCCTCACTCCCATCCACAACAACACTTTCTTTCCCTCAATCCCATCGACAACAACACTTTCTTTTCCCTCATCCCATCCACAACAACACTTTCTTTCCTTCCCTCACTCCCATCCACAACAACACTTTCTTTCCCTCACTCCCATCCACAACAACACTTTCTTTCCCTCAATCCCACCCGACAACAACACTTTCTTTCCCTCAATCCCATCGACAACAACACTTTCTTTTCCCTCAATCCCACCCGACAACAACAGTTTCTTTTCCCTCACTCCCATCCAAAAGCAACATTTTTTTTTCCCTAAACTCCCATCCAAAAGCAACATTTTTTTCCCTCAATCCCATCCACAACAACACTTTCTTTTCCCTCAATCCCAACCACAACAACACATTCTTTTCCCTCAATCCCATCCACAACAACACTTTCTTTCCCTCAATCCCATCCACAACAACACTTTCTTTTCCCTCAGCCCCATCCACAACAACACTTTCGTTCCCTCAATCCCATCCACAACAACACTTTCTTTTCCCTCAATCCCATCCACAACAACACTTTCTTTTCCCTCAACCCCATCCACAACAATACTTTCTTTTACCTCACTCCCATCCACAACAACACTTTCTTTTCCCTCACTCCCATCCACAACAACACTTTCTTTTCCCTCACTCCCATCCACAACAACACTTTCTTTTCCCTCACTCCCATCCACAACAACATTTTCTTTTCCCTCACTCCCATCCACAACAACACTTTCTTTTCCCTCAATCCCATCCACAACAACACTTTCTTTTCCCTCAATCCCATCCACAACAACACTTTCTTTTCCCTCATCCCATCCTCAACAACACTTTCTTTTCCCTCACTCCCATCCACAACAACACTTTCTTTTCCCTCACTCCCATCCACAACAACACTTTCTTTTACCTCACCCCATCCACACATCTTTCTTTTACCTCACTCCATCCACAACAACACTTTCTTTTCCCTCACTCCCATCCACAACAACACTTTCTTTTCCCTCACTCCCATCGACAACAACACTTTCTTTTCCCTCACTCCCATCCACAACAACATTTTCTTTTCCCTCACTCCCATCCACAACAACACTTTCTTTTCCCTCAGCCCATTCACAACAATAGTTTCTTTTCCCTCAGTACCACCCACAACAACACTTTCTTTTCCCTCGCTCCCATCGACAACAACACTTTCTTTTCCCTCACTCCCATCCACAACAACATTTTCTTTTCCCTCAACCCCACCCACAACAACACTTTCTTTTCCCTCACTCCCATCAACAACAACACTTGCTTTTCCCTCAGTCCCATCCACAACAACACTTTCTTTTCCCTCAACCCCACCCACAACAACACTTTCTTTTCCCTCACTCCCATCCACAACAACACTTTCTTTTCCCTCAGCCCATCCACAACAACACTTTCTTTTCCCTCAATCCCATCCACAACAACACTTTCTTTTCCCTCAATCCCACCCTCAACAACACTTTCTTTTCCCTCACTCCCATCCTCAACAACACTTTCTTTTCCCTCACTCCCATCCACAACAACACATTTCTTTTCCCTCACTCCCATTCACAATAACACTTTCGTTTCCCTTCCCTCACTCCCATTCACAACAACACTTTACCTGAGTCCCATTTACAACAACACTTTCTTCCACATTCTCCCACCAATGGCAACACTCTTTCTCCACACTCCTTTCAACAACAATAGTTTCCCTCACTCACACCAACAACAACATCTTATTTTCCCACTTTGACAACAATACTTTCTTTTCTCTTACTCCCATCAACAACAACTGTCTTTTCCCTTAATCCCATCAACAACACATTCTTTTCCCTCACTCCCACCGGCAGCAATACTTTGGTTTCCTTCACTCCCACCAACAACAACATTTTCTTTGCATTCAAACTCATCCACAGCAACAGTTTCTTTTCCATCATTCCCATCCACAACAACACTTTCTTTCCCCTTACTCCCATCAACAACAACTATTACTTTTATGTCGTTCCCACCAACAACACCTTTATTCCCTCACTTCCAGTAACAACACATTTCTTAAACAATCGTTGTTTTCATGTGGAATTTACTCCCCAATCTATATTTACGACATCCTCACACACGACACATCAATGAAACAAACCACTTCTGTAAATTCGACACACGTGAACTTTATTGAATCCTTAATTAATGAGCGTTTAGGCCTTCAGCCCCGTCACCTTCCTGACCCAGTCTGTATACTCGCTCACGCGGGTGTAGATGGACGGGAAGCCGGTGCAGTCGGGGGTACCGCGAGAGGTCACACCGGCCACAACGAACTTGCCGTTCTCCTTACAGCTCAGGGGGCCGCCACTGTCGCCCTGCAGACAATACGACAGTTGAACAGGTTACACTGTCCACGGAGACGTCTGGCTGTGAGTGACCCGGGTGTGGACCGCGGGCCCAGGGAGAGTGAGGTATAGGCCGTACTCTAGTTTTACTTGAACGACCGTCAATGAGGGATATGTTTGTGTTTGTTGTGTTGTGTTTGTGTGCATGTGTGTGAATTTGTGAAATACTGTGCGCGTGCGCGTGCGCGTGCGCGTGCGCGTGCGCGTGCGCGTGCGCGTGCGCGTGCGCGTGCGCGTGCGCGTGCGTGTGAATGAGTGAATGAGTGAATGAGTGAATGAGTGAATGAGTGAATGAGTGAATGAGTGAATGAGTGAATGAGTGAATGAGTGAATGAGTGAGTGAATGAGTGAGTGAATGAGTGAGTGAATGAGTGAGTGAGTGAATGAGTGAGTGAATGAGTGAGTGAATGAGTGAGTGTGTGTATGTGTGCGTGTGCGAGAGCGTGTGTCCATGCGTGCGTGTGTGTGTGTGCGTGCGTGCGTGCGTGTGTGCGTTCGGGCGTGCGTTCGGGCGTCCATATTTGCATGCATGTTCATGAAAGTTTGAAATCATGTAACGCGTACACGTGTACGAGCGAGCGAGCGAGCGAGTGAGTGGCGCTGCCTGCCGTCCAAACTGAAGCTACAATTGTCCACGTAAACTCACCTGACATATCGTGTTACGACGGCCTGAACAAACACATACAATCACCTGACAGACTTGACGCAGCCGACACACACTGATGACGTATTTGACACGCACTGATCACATCAAATACATAAACAGATGACGTAGAGCGCACACATTGATGACGTACCTGGCAGGCGCTGATGATGCCCTCGTCGTCGCCGACACAGATGTGTCCCTTGTTGAGCGGATGGATCCAGCCGATGATGTGTTCGTCCCACTTCTGTGTACACACGGCATTCGTCATGCACGGGATGTTGAGTTCCATCAGCTCCGGGCTGACTCCCTCCGCCTCGCCATCTACAGCACAGCCACGGGGCAGTGGAGACGACGTGTAACAAGGCTTGTGAGTGAGTGGGTGAGTGGGTGAGTGGGTGAGTGGGTGAGTGGGTGAGTGGGTGAGTGGGTGGTGAGTGGGTGAGTGGGTGAGTGGGTGAGTGGGTGAGTGGGCGGGCGGGCGGGCGGGCGGGCGGGCGGGCGGACGGGCGGGCGGGCGGGCGGGCGGGCGGGCGGGCGGACGGACGGACGGACGGACGGACGCACGCACGCACGCACGCACGCACGCACGCACGCACGCACGCACGGACGCACGGACGCACGGACGCACGGACGCACGGACGCACGGACGCACGGACGCACGGACGCACGGACGCACGGACGCACGGACGCACGGACGCACGGACGGATGGAAAGTGAGAAAGACAAAAAAACAGAGTGAGAGGAGAAGGAAGACAAGCCCACCAATGAATTGTCACATGTTTTACATGACAACTTACGCAGACGTCCCCAACCAGTGATGAAGCAGTCGGGGTTTCCGGCGAAGTCCGTCACGCCGCTAGCCAGCGCCACCGGCTTGATGTACGTGTTGTTAATATTCGCTGGAGTGGCCAGTTTGATGAGCGCGATGTCGTTTGGCAAACCCCATTCGGAAATACTGAACTCAGGGTGCTAAAACGGTAAGGCAATCTGTTTATTTAGATTGTATGTGATAATAAAAGCATTTGATGACATCCCGTTCATGGGTTCTGTCGACATACGGAAATATCCCTGCAGGAATCTTAAATATCCTTCAAATTAAATTTAGACGGAAACATTGCCGCTGCCTATGGGACAGCAATAGACAGTCTACTTAAAGCTGCTCCCTCCACCCGTTTGCTCCTAACGATTATTCGTAATTTAACAAAAAGCGGAGGTATAAACTACTCCCTAATGATTGTCTAGTTGGTTTATGCATACATGTTACTTTTTTTCTGAAATAAATAAAATAAATATGAACTCTTTCGATTTTCGTTTCGATCGGACCCGATCGAAACTATGTACGATTCCTAACTATGGAAATGGAGCTTTGAGCGGAATACGCTTTAGTCTTCACGCGAACGAGGCTTGGGGGCGATATTGACCTTCACCCTGGCTGCGTAACTAATCAAAACATTTTTTTAATGTTTCGCTTTAAGCGTTGGATGAAACAACCAACGCTACCTATGCGTTGTATGAGAATTGCAATTTTACGATACAACAGCTGTTAGTGTAGTTGCATTAAAGACATGTCAGACGTTAGGCGGCGCCACCGTGTAGCTGCATTGCACAACGAAACCCAATTACAAATCTTTTCTCACCAGGATTATTTGCTCCACGTTAATCGTCTGCTCTGCGTCTGATTCTGGCTTCAGTCTGAAGGCGCCGGCCAGAATCTTGTAGTCAAGTCTAAAACACAACAACAATGTTGTAATGTTGCATCGTGAAGTCATATTTAGCTTGAATTCAAACCGCGAATCACGACCGGAAACACAGCGCGCAAGAAAGTAAACATTCCTCTCTGGCGTAAAGTTTTTTTGTGGGTGAGTTTTAGGACCTGCGAATTAAAATAACTGCGCTTTCTTATCTTAATCCAGAAGACGGGAGGAGGATTATGTACTTTACTGCGGTGTGACATTGGTGATCTGTGTAAGAGAACAAAGATCCGGTAATAACCAGTTACTGCTGCTTGCAGGGACGTCACTTTCGACACCAGAAAGAAACGATAATAAAAACGACTTTAAATTTAAATGTAACTATTTAAATGTAATATTAATTACTACTAATGCTGCTGCTACTTCAACTGTTGCTGATGCTGCTGCTACTACTACTACTACTACTACTCCTCCTACTACTGCTACTGCTACTGCTGCTACTCCTGCTGCTGCTGCTACTGCTACTGCTACTGCTACTGCTGCTGCTACTGCTACTGCTACTGCTACTGCTACTGCTACTACTACTTCTACTACTACTACTACTACTATACTACTACTACTACTACTACTACTACTACTAATAATAATAATAATAATAATAATAATAATAATAATAAAACATACATGAAATCACAAGAAATGTAAAAAGTGTTTATCCTGGTAAATGTTGTTTATATATTTAAATTGCTAGCTGCTGCCCGTGACGAATTGCTCCAAAGGTGTGAGGCCAGGCGGAGAGAGAGCAACTGATGTACTCACGGGTCCTCGCCCATGATGAAGCAGTGCGAGGCACAAAGAGCCCAGTCAGGGGAGAGCAGCACGGCGCCACAGCTGTGTCTGAAGCCGCGGAACAACGTGTACCTCTGCAACGACATCAGTGGAGGTGACACGCAAGTGGACTGGCCGTTTCTCGCGTATTCACTTAGGTAGTATATACGTGGATAGAAGATTGTGTACAGTGAACACGGTATAGTTGAATAATTTCGTGTGTGGTAGTATATACGTGGATAGAAGATTATGTACAGTGAACACGGTATAGTTGAATAATTTCGTGTGTGTGTGTGTGTGTGTGTGTGTGTGTGTGTGTGTGTGTGTGTGTGTGTGTGTGTGTGTGTGTGTGTGTGTGTGTGTGTGTGTGTGTGTGTGTGTGTGTGGTGTGTTTGTGTGTGTGTGTGGTGTGTGTGTGTGTGTGTGTGTGTGTGTGTGTGTGTATGTGTATATATATATATGTGTGTGTGTGTGTGTGTGTGTGTGTGTGTGTGTGTTTGTTTGTTTGTCTGTATGTCGTGATGCACGCGCGTACACACACGCATACAGACGCACGCTCGCAGAGGCACACGGACATGCATGCACACACACACACGAGCGCGCACGCACGCACGCACGCACACACATACACACACAAACACACATAGTTGTCAAAATACAATATACGTGCAGTTTGTTATTTGTTACTTTTACTTCAAAACAGTGCAATATCCAAAGATACGACAAGATATATATATATATATATATATATATATATATATATATATATATATATATATATATATATATATATATATATATATATATATATACTCATACATACACTATTGTTATGAGCTACTTTTAGCATTATCATCCATCTATTTGCATTCCAGAAAATATTCCAACTTCTCTTTTATTGGCAAGCAATGAAATGCAACTTAAATTAAATTGTAGATGCAACATATCTAGGAAAGTGTGAAATGAAGCGTTTGTTGTGGCGTTACAGTTACCTGCAGAGACAATTGCCACGGCCAGCGCCCCTTGGCGGATGTTTTGCCACCCACAATTAACGTACTCTTGTCAGAATCCTGGAGTGGGTGAGCCGTCACGAGGACCACTGTAACGAACACAAGATAGAACCACTGTAGCGAACACAAACGAGGACAGTGTAACGAACAAAAACGAAGACTACAAGAGAGGACCACTGCATCGAACACAAGAGAAGACCAGTGTGATGAACATAAGAGAGGACCACTGGAACGAACACAAGAGACGACCACTGGAACGAACACAAGAAGGGACCACCGTAACTAACACAAGAAAGGACCACTCTAACGCACACAAGAAAGGACCACAATGACGAACACAAGAGAGGACCACTCTAACTAACACAAGAAGGGACCACCGTAACGAACACAAGAAAGGACCACTCTAACGCACACAAGAAAGGACCACAATGACGAACACAAGAAGGGATCACCGTAACGAACACAAGAGAGGACCACTCTAACTAACACAAGACAACGACAATGTATTAAGATCACAAAAGCATCTTCGCGTGCCAGGTATACCTGCTGCTGACTATATCGGTGCCAGCCAGACAGCTTGTTTTATATGGAAAACAGCTCTGTCTTGTCATGACGAATTCAAGTAGTAGTAGTAGTATTAGTAGTATTAGTAGTAGTAGTAGTAGTAGTAGTAGTAGTAGTAGTAGTAGTAGTAGTAGTAGTAGTAGTAGTAGTAGTAGTAATGTTAATGATGACGATGATAATAATAATAATTCCGCTTCTTAATATTGCGCTTTTGGTAAATTAATAATAAAAAATGTTTCACAGACTAAAATGCTAATGATGTTAACATAATGTACATAATAAATTAAATTAAGAAGCTAAACAAACTATGTTGGGCGTAATAATATAGTTTCAAACGAAAAATGTAAAGCCAGTATTACAAGTCTTGTGTCATTCTGTTCACAGAAGGACTATCGGGAAATAGGAATACTAATAATGGTACATTCCTACAGCATCAAAACATGAATACCGTATAACAATTGGGAAGCAGTTTATTACAGGGAACGCCGCACGCGAAGAAAATGTTAGAAAACAGAATTTGATTCCGTCACATCCGGTACAAAACAGTCACGTGATAGCAACACGACTGGCTGAACGCAAGACACGCCATTACGTTTGAGCCTGGTAATTTAAGTTGTGTTTATTCGGTGGATGCAGTTATATTCGTATCACAACCCCGGTCATAATTGTAAGTACGATTATAAGTTTGTATTCGATTTGTAGTAGATTGCCGTTTTTTGATAAGGCCAACAGCCGTCCCTATTTTTCACAGAAACAGTGATGTCACGATGGACGTTTTGTGACCGTAGATCGACGTGGGTTTACCAGTCACGTGGGCCGCCAGTATTGTGTGTGTGTTGATAAGAAAAAGAACACACGAACACTCTCGTTGAAATGTAGCGTCGACCTGGGTCGTCTGCGGACTGTTGTCTTTACGTAGTCACACACTACGTGCCATTGGGCGTCGGTCAGGGTTTCACACGTTTCGTTTAGCTTCTACACTCTTTGTTTTGTCGTTATTTAAACGTTTCCTCAAACTTCCTACGGCAACTGTGCCTTATTGAAATGGTGCCATGTTTACTTCCGGGAAGCGCCTGGCGCCAGGGTCTCCACTAGCGACCGTGATTGTAACTTTGCTCAAATCAAAGTGCCACGTTTAAATGCAGTCTTCTCATCTTATTTCTCCTTTTAAGCGGCATCGCCCTTGCATCTTATGTGCAGTCTTCACTTGGTCACTCGCGTCCAACCACATTCAGTCAGTGACCTGTTGACGTCTTTCAGCTTATTTCTGATCATTCTGTCCGTCCTATTTACTCTTGTGATTCGCCGACGAAGTTGTTCTCGGTTGTTATTCAGCCTTTCTGTCCTCGATGTGTCAGTAACATTTTACCCACTCGGCTCAGTTAATGATACATATTTAAAGAATAATTTTATCTTGTCCGTCCGCAGTAAACACAGTGTCATCTCTGACCCGGCAGCGTTGATAAAACAATAGTCACAATCCGGGTTTTAAACGCTGCAAATATAAAGGTACGTTTTACAACGTAATATCCATTTATTACACTTGTAAAGCATTTTTTATTTCTCCTCGTGGTAGATATTTTCAATCAGACGCCGTCTCGACTTCTCTGCGAAGATTCAACCACGCTGACATTAATACGCTGAGACGATGTGCACACCACTGTCTATAGGCAAGTGCTCCTTCGAAAGTGACGTGAACGCAAGCAACGTGGCATGTGCGAACTTGTCGAAGGTTCGAAACAGCAGACACTGAGCCATCGCGTCCTATGTGATAAACATCCAAAAAGCGTCGTCAGCGAGGATCTTTCTATTTGACACGCCTTACACACAACGATTTCACTCACCTGTGACGGCAAATGCGAGGATGACCAAAAGAGACTTCATTGTAGCGGTCAGTAGCAAAGACTAAGCGATCTTAATCAAATAAGCCCTTATATATCGCGGGTCACCAACCGCTGTTATCTTTTCTCGTGACGTCTGGTCACATTCTTTTTCGTTGACTTTGTTATCTTCGCTATCAGACGCATGAAGCGTGAGCGTAATCTTATTGATATCGATAACAATGTCGTATTTACGCCGAGGGATATCGCCAGATGACACGAGCCGCTGGTGAAGAGGACTGGCGAAGGAATGCAGGCTAAAACGGGGCGTTATAATTTAGGTCAACAACAATGAGTATGAAAAGCAATATGGCCCAGGCGTTCATCTTGCGATCTTTTGGAAGCAAGCATATTTCTCTCTCTCTCTTCTCTCTCCCTCTCTTCTCTCCCTCTCCCTCTCCCCTCCCACTCCCACTCCCACTCCCACTCCCACTCCCACTCCCACTCCCACTCCCACTCCCACTCCCTCTCCCTCTCCCTCTCACTCTCCCTTAATTATTAATTAATTAATTAATTAATTAATTAATTAATTAATTAATTCATTCATTCATTCATTCATTCATTCATTCATTCATTCATTCATTCATTCATTCATTCATTCATTCATTCATTCATTCATTCATTCATTCATTCATTCATTCATTAATATATTCATTCACGCTTTCAATCATTGACTCATCGACTCCTCACTCACTCACTCACTCACTCACTCACTCACTCACTCACTCACTCACTCACTCACTCACTCACTCACTCACTCACTCACTCACTCACTCACTCACTCACTCACTCACTCACTCACTCTCTCACTCTCCACTCACTCACTCACTCACTCACTCACTCACTCACTCACTCACTACTCACTCACTCTCCTTTCTCCCCTCTCGTCTCTCGCTGGATTCTCCTCTCTCTGACTTTTACCGCGGTCCGCACAATTCACCTCCTCCTCTTCGTCCTCCTATAAAACACTTGTTCTCCATTTCTCCAAACCTCTCTTTAAACCTTCCTGTCATAACAGCTATTCTCCCCTGATGATGCCGTTATATTATTCATTGTGCACGTTTGGCGCAACCAGCATTTCAGAAAGGGGCAAGCATTTCTGGAATGTTTCTTCACTTAATTTGTCTAAAAACGATATAATTATAAATAACGAGTTGTGCTGTGTGCGCACACTGGCAGCGCTGCCCAATGACAAAGCAGACCGATGGTCTAAGGAGGCGAATGAACATTTAACAAGGCAAGTGGACATCGGCTCCTTACAGGTGATGCACTTACTATGTACCCAGGTATGTTAATATGTAGATGACATTTGATTCAAACTGTAATAAGAGAGTAAATCTGATAATAGATATGTATAACCTGTTGTCGCGATAAAACGGTTCGGACATTGTACCTTCAAGAAGCTTGATATCAATCGTGTTATATGTTATTCGTTCCAGAGGAATTGCACGGTATCTTCACTTTCGTGAGGTCAATGACTATGTTGACATTAATATGACAGTTGTCTTGATCTAAATGCCAGCCACGAGAGAACGACATGTGTAGGCCCCAAAACGCTAATATTTGAAAATTGTCCGTTCATTTTTATGGTAAAATAATGGTAAAATTGCAATTGCATTCTGTGCCGCGTGTCTGAGAAATTAGCCATTGGTGTGACTGCCATAAATTACATGAAAAAAGCTAGCCTAAAATGTGCTAAGACGCAATATTTTCATAATATAAATAAATATATGCCTGGGTTGACATTGAATGATGCTACTAACTCACTGATTTATGCATTTTCGGCAATATAGTTACAGCGCCGAAATCGAGGTGAGTTCGCGGATTCCACAAAAGAGCCAAGTCATGTCTTGCACGCTGGGTTTCGGGAACATTCAGTCAACACAAAATATGCTCGGGTATGACATTATTGGAATGTGTCCATTTCCGTGTCATGGCATTTTCCGGGATGCAACCCCATTCTTTGAAAGGAGATTCCGCCTCAAAATCGTATACATTATAGCCATAAATATAATTACCTGTACGTTCGCCATCATCGGCGCCTCGTTGACACTAGTAGCGCCATCAGGCGGACTTCATCGTATTATTGTTGGACTATTTCCGGAGGCTCTGTTACCGTGTCGAGCACTTCTTCAGTAGTTGCATACTTAGTTTTAGGCAATTGTCAGGGCCTACTGCGATTTATAATTTCTCGTGTGGTGGTTGTTATCACAACCTAACCGGTTGCCATAGGTCCACGGGATTCCAGTAGTAAATTATGTTGTGTTCAAATTTTGCTGCAGGACATTAGTTTCGCAGAAAACACAAACAACTTACAAGTGCTGTCACCTGCCACGATGTTGAACAGAAAAATTTGTAACGGTAAAGGTAAGTTCTTATATAAGGCGTTATCGAATCAGAAAGACTGCACAAAGCAATTTAAGTGATGATCTATACTCTCTGTCAGACTTGTTCGGTCGCACAGCTTCTCGATTTTGCTAGGATGTATTCCTCCGCGTTACATATAATTATGTTCGTACAAAACTAGCCACTAGAGATACTCCCTCAGTGGGAGCAGCGTCGAGTGAACGAACTTGACCAATGTCCATCACGGCTGATATTAGAAAACAATCTGTGTTAGTGTTTTTAACGAGTTTTAACAAGAGTTTTAACACACCCAGACATTGATACGAAACCATTAAATTGGCTTATTACGGCGTTACTACGAGAGAAGAGAAGTGCTGGTGCTGACGTGATTAACCGCAGCGACCCCTGGCGCACGAGGATGTCTTATCGTGATTCCACCAACAGAGAGCACGAGTGGCTTTAAAAAAACTGTAAATCTGGTTTAGAGGGACATCCATCTTGCTAGCATTTGTACACCGAGCATATGTATTCGTTGGCTATACTTGCATTCATTTTATGTCCTGTGTGACAGTGATCTGGTGGCAGCATGCTGATGCCTTCGTCAAACCACGGGAAACTACGGCTGCATAACGATGATAGTCCCCTTCAGCTGTGAATATGTATTACATAGCTCTCTCTACTACTGACTAAAATCAAAGTTGTTAACATTATCATGTCTCATTACCCCGATTGTGGACTGCGTTGTAAAGATGCTTACGTACATGACATGTTCTGGTGTGTGTGTGTGTGTGTGTGCGTGCGTGCGTGCGTGCGTGCGTGCGTGCGTGCGTGCGTGCGCGCGCGCGCGTGTGTGTGTGCTTGCGTGCTTGCGTGCGTGCATGCGTGCGTGCGTGTCGTGTGTGTGTGTGTGTGTGTGTGTGTGTGTGTGTGTGTGTGTGCGTGCAAGCGTGCGTGCGCGTGTATGTATGCGTACGCATGTGGGCGAATGTACGTATGTGCGTACGTGTGCGTGTGTGTATGCGTACGCATCTGGGCGAATGTACGAGTGTGTATATGTGTGCGTGTGTGTGCGTGCGTGCGTGCGTGCGTGCGTGCGTGGGTGGGTGTGTGCGTGTGTATGCGTACGCATGTGGGCGAATGTGCATATGTGTATGTGTGCGTGCATGTGTATTCTATACAAACGCGGTAAATTGTTAAATGTATGTCAAGGATCGACAACGTTTTGTCCTGGATATACGATTGTTCACCAGTCAATGTGTCGACAAGATAATTGTTAGTTTGCACCTGAGGCACCAGATGTCACACCGGCAGCTCCTGTAGTAACACAGTATGCAGAACTGAGTCGTGCAAAATGTAGATTTTAGTAAAGTTTTAATGGTTAATTTACAGTGGTTGTTGCAACTATGTGTTGAAGTGTACTTCAGTGTGGCGTCTCTGAACCATTAAATCGCGCCAATGGATATGTCGATCCGTATAGTTTTGCTACTGTGGCGAAGGGACAACGATAAATGTGTCACTAGCGATACCTATTCCATTACTGCACTCTAGTGTTCTTCCCTGAGGAGGGCGCCATTTTGTACTCTTGCTCCTAGCGACATTTGGCGTCGTTACGTCACTGTGCTGCGGTATCATAGTTTAGCACTACAACTTCTAGCTGACTGCGTCTGTTCATCCTTATTGACATCCTATATACACACCATGTATTGTCTTTCCATCTCATATACTCACTAACGGTATAATTTATGACTATGATTATATACGAATTAACGAAACATTAGGTGAATTGCGGAATTGCACAACTGGATGACTATCAACAGAAAATGGAAACATTCTATTTTAGTTGTATACGTTTTATTGAAATATAAAATATACAGTAAGCATGTATTAATGGCGATACATTTCATAGTACATCAACGTAAGTGGGTCATCAAGAAAACAATATTTAAAATCACATAATTTTGCTTGTGCAAATAGTAAAATGTTCACTTTGTCACAAATATGAAATGTCTCTGGTGGTTTCCCTGCGATGCTGTTTATAGCAGTGTTACTACTTGATAAACATCAATAATGCAAGAATAACAATATACCAGCCTTGGTCTAATGTGCATCTTCCCAAATATATTTAAACACGTATATCAGGAGGAACATTGCATACAATACCCAGGTAAAACGTCACATTACCAATTAACCTTTTTATGAATTGATTGATAGTGATTGATGTAATCAATTTCAAACAATTAAAATAGTATAGCAACCGGCCAAAACTGCCGTGGCTGGAAAGCGCCTGTATCGATGTAATTACTTAATCAATTGGGTTAGTGAACGAATATATACTAATCAAAATTTGGCAAGGATCTCAATGATTTTGATACAGAATAATATGTGCGCATTAAACGTTCACTTTGACAACCACGTTTCATTGTCTCCAAATAGGCAACCGTTATAATAAACGAACACGATAGTAAAGTCATACAAATGAAATCCACTAAACGTTGTTTAAAAATTCGTTTCGACACGTAATAGATATGTTATCTGATCCTTATCACATTTCAAGAAGCCATAATCATATCAACGACAGTAGTGGGCTGGTTGAAGTACGAATAATGTCCACCAATAAATAGTACAACGTTGTTACATGCATATAAAAAGGTATCACACAATAAAGATAATAATACAACATAATAATTTAGTCAGTGAGACACGGGGTAATCATATCTCGAACTGACTGCAAATGGACTATTTACACACACGATAATGTTCTGGAGCTGCACCGTCGTATTGTTCTGGCGTGCAGAATTCAAACCGTCTTTTCGTTGAGCTCCAAGTTGCACAGACCGTCAACCATGTTCGCAGGCAGAGACGCATCTGAAGCAATTTTAAATCATATGATACGACATGTTCCACATCGTTTTTTTATTATTGACGATTCAAAAACATAAGACATTATCGTGGTAAATAAGTTGCTTCTTCAAGTTGATCTCTTTTGCTCGGGTGTTTTCAAATTTATTTCACGAAAGATTAAATTTATTTGATATCCACTAAGAAATGTTTGAGTTGAAAAGTAAAATTGCTCCTAATACGAATCAACCCCCGCCTTACGTAGGTATAATAATTAAATAATGCATTACAAATTAGACAGGATGTAAATTAATTGGCTTACCATGAATCACCTTTTCATACACTTTTTCAGACACATTTTATTTTTTAATAGATCTATAAGAAACTTACTTTCATTATTCAGTTTCAAACAATGTCATGAATAACAACTTCTTGGTATAACGAAAAGTAAATTTATGTTTGTTGTGTGTTGCCTGATAATGTGAATCCATGTTTCACATTCTGTCTATTGCATACACTGTACTTTCACTTTAGCTACACAGTTAATGTGTTATCTTTTTGCTTAAATTTGGTTGGCATTATTTACACAGATGAGTTGGCACTTAAATAATGTTTGGATTGGTAATTATAGCTGCTAGCCTGATTATGTGCGGTGGCCTTGGGTGGGGGTGACACTCCTTCTTATGATCAGTGTCTGTGGCTGGTAGCCCCTCATCTTTAATGTTGTATATTAACAGCTTGATGCATTGTATATATTTGTCTGATTGTTATGTATAAATAAATTTTACATGTAGCCATAAGTTGAGTGGTCAAAATGCATTCTTCTAGCCATAGATGTAGAGGTTTCCCGATACAGAACGTTGGAGTCAGCACAGTTTAACTCTACATGACAAATAAGGAAAGGGTAAGTACCTATTTTCTTGGGGTATGGCAGGTTGAGGTTCTTCATGAGGGTCTTGAACTCAGGCAGTGTCTTTGTCAGGCGTGGGTTGTGCTTCTTCTCTTCACCGACCGTCGATACGGTGAACCCTAGCAACAGTCGTCATGACAACGGTCAGCAACGAACGTGTCTTCGATGTGTGTCATTAGTGCACCTGTACTTACGAGAATGGCGTGATGAGAATGATTATTGATTTGGCACGATTAGCTGTGATCATTATCACACCTGGCTGTCAGTCGTGTATACCTTGCGTGCATTGTGACTATTTATTATGCGGGATTCTAATAGGCACATGGATGAACTGGAGTCATGAATAAACTATTAATTATGC
>JAODUO010000045.1:587500-635000 GCA_025642075.2 Ridgeia piscesae
AACATCAGCAGGACAACAACACACGCTCTCATGCGCTGCATACTAACATTACCTATTAATATATAATTTGCTGAATAACTAATTCGACACTCCCACACAAACCTAGACACAATAGCGTACGAATAGTTATGTGTGGGGAGTTCTAGAAGATTCTGCACGCTGAACTAAAGGTTATGTCTATAGGACGTTGTGACCAAGAAACTGTATTTTTGCAGTGACCACAATAACCATGTGTATGCTATATTTATTTGGCAGATTATAAAATATAAGTACAACAATGTAGTTTATCTAAATTCCGATTAGACTGGACCCATTTTGGAATGGTTAAAATCTGTGTTCATAGCTTTCTTCCCGTAGCTTGTTATACAGTACTAAACATTCGCACCGAATCAAACATTAAACCTAACAGTACCCTTTAAAAATGAATATTGTACGTCAAATTATGGTTTATCTTAACATTACATAACCACACTACTCTTGTCGGCGATTCGGCAAATTCGCGAACGAATACAATAGCGCTGCGGCCGGTCCGCGGTCCACAAATATACTCGTCCGCCATTTAGTGCGTGTCAGACCTTAACCTAGTGATCTTGACACGAAAACAAGATCGGATCAGTGGGCTTAAAGCACTGACCGACAGTGGTTTATGTAATGCCCGAAGGCGTGGCTCGCGCTGTCGCTATCACTGCAGAATATCAGACGTTACCTGCTTGAAAATGTAGTCTTCTCCAGCCTTGGCCATCTCCGTCTGTTTGTAGCTGGCGTACATGTACGTGGCTTGACTGGCGTGTGGTTTGCGTCGGTCTCTGCGTTGCGTGGTCTGAAGATCCGTATGCAACCAGCGGGGGTTAAATAGCCCGAAACAATCGCGACGTCATTTCCGTGGTCAGCCAATCGGCTGCACTTGGCAACGAAATGCCTGTGGACAGAGCGTCCACGTGACCATTTGTATCGACACCAGTTGCCCCCCTCCCCCGGAATGCATTTTTAATACCTTGATACAGCAAAGTCATCGTTATGTTGTGGAAATCGTTCATGGTGCTCTATTGTCAATGAACCGTAATTACTGTTAATATTGCATGGTGTTTAGTACGCACGTGGTCATTGTTGCTGTACTTTGGTGGGGTTTCCACGAACTAGTTTAATCGAACTAGTTTAATCGAGTAATTAAGCTCCGGGGAAACGTTATAACGTACCAAAATCAAGTACATGCGACTAATTAATTCTGTTAACTGAATGTTCTGACCTGATTTCGGTGGCCCTTTAATATATGTCGATCACCACGACTTCAACGACTTAGCACTTTAATCATAGGCCAGAATAAAATTATACATGCACCAAATCAAGAACACCATCGAGCAATTCCTTTAGCAGAATGTTCCTTGCAACCGTGGATGGTTATATACAGTGGCATTTGGATTTATTTCGACCACTCCAACTATGCTTCGCATAATAATTACAGTCTAGAATAAATGAGTAATTAACGGTGTCATGCCAACCCGATAATTATACATAATGTCCTAAGGATGGTCTTCACGAGACTGTGTGATATTTGCTTAGCCGCGTTATTAAAGAAAAATAATATAATTAACATATATTGTGTTGAATTAGTAATACGGTCCAGCAATTAACACATCTAGTTGTAGCAGGTATAGTTGTAGTAGCCGTAGGGTATTAATAGTATTAACTTTCACTGTGTACTGGACATATGAAACTACGTAGAAGTATAACCATTGACGGATTCCCCTAGCATATTGACACAGAAAACTGCACTTGTTGGCCTGTTATTGATCAGAGAATTGTCTATGTGACAGTAATTGTTCTCACAGTGACATCAGTAGCGATTCAAGAGAGTAGCATTTCTCAGTTTATAAGTTATTTTAACTGTCCGCAACATATGTCTCGTTCACGTAACCAAGAGTCAAATCTTCTAGGATATGTACTGCTTTTGACTTCACAATACTTCGTGCATGATAATTAGTTGCCAAGTTGTTTGTCCGATTTCGTAAAGTTACTGTAATCTTCGTATATTTGGATCTGAGTTATATTCGTAAAGGACACAACAAAATGTTTATTGCAAAATAACTTTTCCTCACAGAATGGAACGAATAATCTACTGAATGTGTCATTATTTCATATAGTTTTTTATAGGCCTATACTTAGAATGCGTTTTTATTTATCAACCAATCTTAACTAATATTTGTACAGGCATGTAAATAACCTGAGGGCAATGCTATTGATTCTGGCACTATACAAAGTAGTAGTAGTAGTAGTAGTAGTAGTAGTAGTAGTAGTAGTAGTAGTAGTAGTAGTAGTAGTAGTAGTAGTAGTAGTAGTAGTAGTAGTAGTAGTAGTAGTAGTAGTAGTAGTAGTAGACATAAATACAGTCAATTACGTTTTTGTATGCTTTACTCTAAATGACAGTTTGTACTAAGCACCACTTTGTGCGTTAATTATATGTGTATTGTATTGTGTATATGTGCGTACTTTTTAAGAATATTAACATAATTCTAGTTCTTATTTTAACACATCTACAATGTGACATATCTGCGCAGGTTACCTTTTCAAGATGGCATCTTCTGTATGACTGACGTCAGAATAGGATGACGTCACCTTCATATTATGTTTACGCTGATTCGTACCGTCAAACAACGAATGATAATAATGTATCTGATCTGAGTTCTATTCGTAAAGAACACAATAATCATAATGTTTATTGCGAAATAATTTCGGTAATGGAAACCGTCTTTTAATCAAATACTTTACACTAAAGCAGATTCAGTAATTTCGCTTGTTTCTCTGCAAATTTATTATGCCGGCAAAACTTGCACTGTTTTTGTTACAGAATGCTTGGTCATTATGTGCAGGGTTTTGATTAAGTCATCAGGCATACATTATTTAATCATGAACCAATAATCAGTTAAGAATTTGAATCTTTATTTAAATTCAAATTTTTCAAAATTACTGCTATTGGAAACTTCATTTCTTTTTGTTAATAATATTCAATCTTGACCTGTCATTCGTGCATCTTATAGGTCACATCAATCTGTATTTCATTAAGTATTAAATTTTATGTTAATCGTCGCCAATTCTGGTTAAAAAATCTTCTCATGCACACGACCAAATATCATTAATATTTATGTATTTTTAATAATTCTTGAACTTTTTGGACTTTCTGTAGTTTCTTGAATGGACGTCTGGGTCTCCCGGGTAACGACCCCCCACATTTGCGGCTTCTCTCCTGCCGATATCAATCACCCAGAACAGCCACAATAAACTTGTCCGTCAAATGGTCCACCGTTCTAAAATCGGTGTGTCACTTGAGGCGTGTAAGAACTGATTGCGGTGTTGACACCTCTTTGATTCATAACCTTTTCATCGTCAGCGTGTGTAATAGGTAGCTGCCTTTACGAGTGACTCGGGAATTAAATCGCTGAGCCATCCGTAAATGTCGGTCAGCGGGTTTAATAATGAACAGAAATAGAATCGAACTGATATATAACCACACAAGTGCCTAGTCATCTTCCAGTGTAGATCTATGCCCCTGGGCAGTGAAATGTGGCAGTGTGCCAGCAACAGTGGTGGTCGTCATACCAAAACGGAAGCGGTCATCTTAGTACGAACTTAGTACGAACGCACTACGTTTGATGTATTAAAATATTTAACTATTATGCACTGATTGTAGATGTGTTTGTCAACGCGTGTGACTAAAATGGATCTCAATAGTTATGTTTTCCTGTTTTTTTGTTTTCGTCTACATAACAATTTCGTTTGAATATAGTCCTATGACCTTATGTTTCACGGCATGTAAACTATTCTATAAAACTTATTAAAAAATGCGTAATACATATTCTTGTAGTTTCTGCTACTGAATTCGCTTTATAATAATAATAATTATTATTATTTTAACACATTGGTGCGCATTGAGTATTTTATTTAGTATTGGCAAATCGTATCTATTGTTTTAGTTATGAACATCAATACATTTATCTAACACAAAACATTTTCTAACATAAAATCATTGACACATAAACACAACAGAGACATACTTTTTAGTAATACTCTCAGACGTATATAAATGCTATGTTAAATATTGCTTACAGCAGTTATGAGGGTACAGTGTAGTATGTTTCTTAAAGAAATATGTTGTGCCTACGTGAATTCACTGGCATTTTGGAATTTAGACAACTTCCACAACTTTATGCCTCAGTTCGAAACCTATGCTACTCTAGTGTTATTGGTGCCTTGCGGAGAGTGGTGTCGTTTCCGTTGAGCTCTGATGTAGTGTCATCGTCTTCATCGTCGAAGTTGTAGTTGTCGTCACGAGTGAGTGCGTCACGAATGAGCGCGTTGTTGCCGTCACGGGTGAGTGCGTCTCCGACTCCGGACACAAGCAGCAAATGGTATTATTATCTATTTAAACGGATTTAACCACAGAACACACATCCGCGATTAAATTAGACAATGCTGCCTTGAGCTCACCGAGAGACCAACATTGTTGTATGTTTGTGCGTGCGTGCGTGCGTGCGTGCGTGCGTGCGTGCGTGCGTGCGTGCGTGCGTGCGTGGGTGGCGTGCGTCCGTGCGTCGTGCGTGCGTTACCCACCAGCCGCGACCTGTTGAGATTTATTTTATCGATCTTTTGTTTAAACATAGTCATGGTGCTAGCATGTGCATACACAGAGAGAGCATGTTCCAGTCATTTATTGTCTTGTTCGGTCAAGGAGGGGTCTGCCATTACCAATGTCATAGCCATCACCAGTGTCATAGCCATCACCAATGTCATAGCCATCACCAATGTCATAGCCGTCACCAGTGTCATAGCCGTCACCAGTGTCATAGCCGTCACCAGTGTCATAGCCGTCACCAGTGTCATAGCCGTCACCAGTGTCATAGCCATCACCAATGTCATAGCCATCACCAATGTCATAGCCGTCACCAGTGTCATAGCCATCACCAGTGTCATAGCCATCACCAATGTCATAGCCGTCACCAGTGTCATAGCCGTCACCAGTGTCATAGCCATCACCAATGTCATAGCCGTCACCAGTGTCATAGCCGTCACCAGTGTCATAGCCATCACCAGTGTCATAGCCATCACCAGTGTCATAGCCGTCACCAGTGTCATAGCCGTCACCAGTGTCATAGCCGTCACCAGTGTCATAGCCGTCACCAATGTTATGGCCATCACAATGGTCATAACCGTCACCAGTGTCATAGCCATCACCAGTGTCATAGCCGTCATCAGTGTCATAGCCGTCACCAGTGTCATTGCCGTCACAATGGTCATAGCCGTCACCATTGTCATAGCCGTTACCAGTGTCATAGCCGTCACCAGTGTTATAGCCGTCACCAGTGTCATAGCCTTCCCGAGTGTCATAGCCGTCATCAGTGTCATAGCCTTCACCAGTATCATACCCTTCACCAGTGTCATAACCGTCACCAGTGTCATGGTCTTCACGAGTAGCATAGTCGTCACCAGTGTCATAGCCGTCACCAGTGTCATAGCCGTCACCAGTGTCATAGCCGTCACCAGTGTCATAGCCTTCACCAGTGTCATAGCCGTCACCAGTGTCATAGCCGTCACCAGTGTCATAGCCATCCCCAGTGTCATAGCCGTCGCCAGTGTCATAGCCTTCTCCAGTGTCATAGCCGTCACCAGTGACATAGCCGTCACCAGTGTCATAGCCGTCACCAGTGTCATAGCCTTCACCAGTGCCATAACCGTCACCAGTGTCATAGCCATCCCCAGTGTCATAGCCGTCGCCAGTGTCATAGCCTTCACCAGTGTCATAGCCTTCACCAGTGTCATAGCCTTCACCAGTGTCATAGCCGTCACCAGTGTCATAGCCATCCCCAGTGTCATAGCCGTCACCAGTGTCATAGCCTTCACCAGTGTTATAGCCTTCACCAGTGTCATAGCCGTCACCAGTGTCATAGCCGTCACCAGTGTCATAGCCATCCCCAGTGTCATAGCCGTCGCCAGTGTCATAGCCTTCACCAGTGTCATAGCCATCCCCAGTGTCATAGCCGTCGCCAGTGTCATAGCCTTCACCAGTGTCATAGCCTTCACCAGTGTCATAGCCATCCCCACTGTCATAGCCGTCGCCAGTGTCATAGCCTTCACGAGTGTCATGGCAGTCACCAGTGACATAGCCGTCACCAATGTCATAGCCGTCACCAGCGTCAGCAGCAATAATGCTTGTCTACACGATGTACATGTTTATTGAATAGTGGTAACATTGGTGGGACTGCGGGGGGCTTGGGAGCTCAGTCCCTTAACATTTGACATAGGCTAGAGACGGGACGACTTATAATTAGCCATATTGGTTTATAACAAGGAAGTGGTTTTGTTATTACACCAAAATAATCACCGTGATTTTGCGATGTCATATCCAGTGGCACACAAACTACCTGGGAACATCCTGTCGCGGCCAACACGTGGAAGAGCAAATATGGACAGAATAATTGACATTGTACTGACTGAAAGAAGGTGTTAGAGTCATTGAGCGAGTTACAAATGACAAAGAACGTGAGATGCGTCAGATGACAAATGATTGGAACCACAGAGTGGTTCGCCATTCACGAAATAAAACCGAAACAGCTCTCTCCGTTCCCGTGTCTATGACACACCATAAGCCGGCTAGGGGAATGTTTAATTTGCATTATTGTAAAATAAGGCACGGAAGTGTTTGCGCGTACTGTGTGGGTGTATCCAGATATTGTGGAATGAACTTCGGTAATTCGCTGTCTTAAATAAATAAATACACCTACCGTGAACAGGAGCAGATTCAGAAAGGGTAGGCTAGGGAGTTCTAAACATCAAAATGCTTCCCCACACCTCCAGAGGCTAGCCAAAATAGGCCCTACAAACTGCGGCTTTACAAACACCCACAGGGGCCCGGGAGGGAATTACAATTGGAGGCTTTGGCTGTTATTAATTATATCCAAGATGCACTCTCCGTGACACTCGCAAAAACATTCCAGTGTCCCCTACATCCGCCTATACAGCGTGCATTGAGTGGGAACACACGGCAATCATCGAACAGGTATCGCCGTCTACCGGACACTGTTTGCATTTTGCCCTTATAGAACATCCGCGCGAATCTGGCCACAGTCACTGGCGTATGTAACTTACTAATAAGTATCTGGTCAGTATAAACATAGCAAACAAACAGACAAAAGTATCAGAACATCGTGCGCTCGCATTGCTCGGATATAAATCATAAAAAGATAACTTGTTGGCGTACGAAACAATTACTATAAGCATGGCGTTGTGACTACGTGTTTCTAGAGGTACACTGATGAACTACATAAAACATTCGCTTGCACCTGTTGGCGAACCTTCAAACTAGAGTCCGTAAAATGGTTTATACGAGAACAACAGGGGCGAACTGTTAATTAGTAGTATCCAAAGTATTATAATACATTTAGGGCCGGGTATCGATCGACCTGAACAGTGAGTGATCATCCGATAATAAAAGGTATCGTTCTTGGGACGACATATAATTAGCCATATTGGTTTATAATAAGGAAGTGGTTGTTGTTATTACACCAAAATAATCACCGTGATTTTGCGATGTCATATCCCGTGTCACATCAAAGATGGGTGCAAGCATGAATTATCATCGTGCAACGTTGTGCGCAGGGTGCGCAGGTGTACGCGTGTGACCGTTTGTGTGACACTGCGTTTGTACACGTGTGACCGTATGTGTGAAACACTGCGTGTGTACGCGTGTGACCGTTTGTGTGAAACACTGCGTGTGTACGCGTGTGACCGTTTATGTGAGACACTGCGTGTGTACGCGTGTGACCGTTTATGTGAGACACTGCGTGTGTACGCGTGTGACCGTTTGTGTGACACTGCGTTTGTACACGTGTGACCGTTTGTGTGAAACACTGCGTGTGTACGCGTGTGACCGTTTGTGTTTGACACTGCGTGTGTACGCGTGTGACCGTTTGTGTGAGACACTGCGTGTGTACGCGTGTGACCGTTTATGTGAGACACTGCGTGTGTACGCGTGTGACCGTTTATGTGAGACACTGCGTGTGTACGCGTGTGACCGTTTGTGTGAGACACTGCGTGTGTTCGCGTGTGACCGTTTATGTGAGACACTGCGTGTGTACGCGTATGACCGTTTGTGTGAGACTCTGAGTGTGTAGACATGTGCCTGCTTGTTTGTGAGACACTGAGTGTGTAGGTGTGTGACCGTTTGTGTGAGACATTGGGTGTGTGAGAGTGTGTGTGGTATGCGTGCGCGTGTATGTATGTGTGTCTGTATATGTGTGCGGGTTTGTGTGCGTTTGCGTGCATATCTGAATGCGAACGTACGTACGTGTGTGACACACTGCATATGAGTGACTATGAAGGTGCGTGTGTTTGTTTGTATGTATGCACATATACGCATAAGAGTACACATGCATGTATTATTGTATGTTATTGTATATATATATATATATATATATATATATATATATATATATATATATATATATATAATATATATATATATTTGTGTGTGTGTGTGTGTGTGTGTGTGTGTGTGTGTGTGTGTGTGTGTGTGTGTGTGTGTGTGTGTGTGTGTGTGTGTGTGTGTGCGTGTATTCGTGCGTGCGTGCCTGTATCTATGTGCATATTCGTGCAAGTTATATAGTTTATTGTTTACCCTCTGCCTCGGAAAGAACTGACCAGTATGTCCCTTCAAAAACATGCACAACAGAGAACCCAAAAACACTTCACCCACGTTCTTGTCACCTAATCTAACCACATCGTTTCTTGCCATGTCCGTCGTTTAGTGCACAGCAAGACCTTGACCTACTGATCTTGGCACATGCGCAACAACAACTTTATCACTCTCTTCACATGAAAACAACTTTAGGCCAGACACATTGCTGCTACAGGCATATTCTTGTTGTATAACCTAACCACGTATGGTAGCAACGTCCGTTTTCTGGAGCTCTGCAAGACCTTGACCCACTGCTCAGCACATGTAAATAAACATACTTAGCAGATCAATTCATTTATTGAGCGATTGTTCAATAGCATCACACCAACGAGGCATATTGTACGTGTAATTCGCCGTAATCCACATTGGCCGTTATTTTGTGTGAATCGAGAACTTAAACGTCTCACACAATCCAAAGAAAAGGTTAATTTATATTCTGGCCCTGTAAAGTGGATGGACCGATTAGTATTCAAAAAGGCGAAGAGACCACAATAGAATCGACGCCTTGGGACAGCTAAGTCAGGCCTAGCCGTGCAAAGCATATAGGCACACACCGACACCATTTACAGACACCGCCAAGCAGATTCAAAACTTACTAGAACAGTTGATGTACAAGCAAGATAATTCACTGCAATCTACTTAAATAAATAATTATAAGTTTAGCATAAATGTATACCTCATGAATATGTTTCCCATATTAATGAATTATTATTATATATTATTACATTTCTATTTCATAAGTTACATAGCCACCTCGTAAATGTATGTAACAGTAATTAAAGTCTGACAGTTCCTGGTAGGTTTATGAGATACCTGGTGGGTTCCTGATGTCATAAACCCTTCAGATTGTAGTTTCTGACATTTCCTCGCCGGAAATACCTTTTTGACAGTCAGAAATCCGTTAAGCAGCAGACGCAATGTGTGAGGCTGTATACGTCCAGCCAGGGGCATTATTTGTTGAACACAAAGGTTTACGTATTTACCATGCAATCTATACCAAACTACAAAAGAAAGATGATTGATAAAACTAGAAAAAAGTTTGAAGGGAAAATATCAAGAGGACGCCGCCGAATATAAATAATAGTTAGTGTCAACACGCCGTGGAAGGAGCGAGACAAAACTGCTACAACACAACAACAACCGTGCGGTGTGGAGGGCTGTGGTCAACGACTGTGACTTGCCGGGCATCTAGAAGAAGACCGAGCAAAAGACGGAGGATCGCCTAAAGCCCCAACACTAACTCCTCCTCCACGCCAATAAAAATTACAACAGAAAATGCCCCTCTTCGCTATACACAGGGGTTTATTTTGTATACATCAAACAAATAGTGGGGCTGGATTTAGTATTACCCCGGCAGTTCCAGGGCCTATGTGACATATTGTTGAGGCGGAATGTAGAGCCTTGAATTCCTTAGGTTGTAGGCAAATTGAAATAAACCGTTTGGGTTTGTAAAAATCAGCATGTCTAGCCTACATCAACCACTGACGCAGTACAACAAGGACATGACGTCAGTTATCACCATCTTATGTGTTATCTTATTCCGTTATAAAGGTGTCATCTGCGTGGAGAGCAGATGCACATTTATCAGGCATGAGTCAAGACGATGACGCGGTAATGATAATATAATGTCACGCATACGCATCTACAACAATATTTAACAATACCATCATTTCATATAATATCACGCATGCGCATCTACAAAATATTTGACAATACCATCATTTCGTACAATAATCATTCTATAATTAGAAACTTTTCAATTAGAGGGTATCGGCTTAAAAGCAAATTAATTTTTGCAGTCGATTTGTAGGCCCTATCCATCTGAAACAACCGACAACCTAAACCCATAGTAAACTAAACTTCCAAAATATAATTTTTTTAAATACCTGCATACAATATACTTAGAAAATACGAGCAAAGTTCTACAGAGACTTGTTGGAATCTGTTTGATTTGGAATATTGGCAAATTGTTTACTATTATCAACATGCCAGCCAAAGTAAATTTTCAGAAAAACGTGCACTACTTTTGATAATGGGTATATGAACAGTTTTATTCCATATTGCGTTGTTGCTCTGTATGTCTGTGTAAACATGCACGTTATGTACAAACGGGATGCAATGTTGATAAAAAAATACACACTCAGTAAGAGAGACCCGTTTTACGTAAACATGGTTTGTCAATGGACGTGGAATTATAGTTGCGAACACATTGACCATGAGTGGCATGCAATGAGTACAAATACTTCGTTACAATACTTGATCGACAGGTAACTAAGAATAAAAAATTACTTGTAAATTGTTTTCGTTTTTAATCTATCTACGTTTACCCAGTTATTTTTGCTACAATAGTTACGTGTCTAGCCGCCAGTGAGGACCTCTTTCCACGCTGAAATCTGTTTAGTAGACTTATACAATCATGGCTATTCACCGGACAGAGCGCATTCGTATTTACATACAAACTAGTTATTTGGTTATTATGATAAGGTTCGTGTAGAATAATGTAGTTATTTTATTATCTACCAGCTGGCATTACTCTTACTTCAAGTACCTTTGAAAGTATTATTTACATAAGTAGTTTTGAGATGCGTTGCGGGCACTTTTACTCAAGTACCAAAAAAAAGCAGTTCAGTCAACACGCACACACAGACACGCACACACAGACAGACACGCACACACAGACAGACACGCACACACAGACAGACACGCACACACAGACAGACACGCACACACACACGCACGCACACACACACACACACACACACACACACACACACACACACACACACACACACACACACACACACACACCAAGACTGCCACACAGAGAAATAAATCGAGATATCAAAGTCATATACGTATAGGCCTATAAACTTGGCTTCAAATGAAGCGTGTCCGTTAAAAGGAGCAACTCTTCTATCAGTTACATTTGTGTACATGCACACAGAGGTGTCCACCGAATTGTTTGGACAATGACCGTTATCGTGGTCAATCTGAATGGTCAAGCAAGAGATAAACCTGCGAAGGTACGATTTATTCTTGAATTTATTAAGTCCACGTATTGTTCTGGGTTTAAAGACCTCGAAGGATAACGTGGCTATAAAACAAATATAGCAATTGTCATTACAAATGGAATATTATGCTGAAGTGCTGCTTCGAATAAACTACGTTGGCGCACTGCCAGAACACGTGAATTTAAAGACAAATGTCATCGTGACCTCAATATTAAAAACAACGATATTCGGTTTTTTAATAGTTACAGAATGTGTCTGGACAATATTAGTTCAAGCAAAACACGGCATAAATAATAAAAAATTAATATCATTAATAATTTTAGTACTACAGCTTGCACGCCTGGAAAAAAACAATATTAACAATGTCAACTTTGAATGACTGTCAATTGAGGCTTTCGTTACAGTATCCAGTATGCCTGTCATGTCTCTGCCATGTTCACGTCTTTTGTCTTTGTCTATTGTTAAACAATATCAGTAGCTCTAATTAATAATCGACTCCACTATTGAAACTCAATCGTTAACGGTATTGCCAAACAGGACACCTCTAAGCGTCAACGTATACAGAATTGTTTAGAATACGTAGGGGAACCCGGGGCAAAGTGGACCAAATTATTTGGCAACCATATTGCTATGAAAATGCGAGATGAAGAGAAATTGATATAATTATTTATGTGCCCTTTCACTTAAGGGTAAGATTAATAGATGGTACCCCAAAAAATACGGCTTTATAGAAATTAAGAACAAAAAAACTATTAAAATTCCACTTTGCCCTATTTGTATTAACTGCTCATTGCCTCACGTGTTGTGTTACCGTTTATTACGATACGCTTACACGATATTGTTTTGCTATAGTAGACAGTTGCTATGTATTAAGGACATAATATTATAGGCTACGCTGTGCGTAAGAACACTACAGGTACCACAGTAAAACATGGCACTATTGCGTGTATATTGCCATAATATTATAGTGCTGGATTATCTTGGGGTTTCCAAACAACGGCAAAACCTTCGGGTACGTGTTTGGGTTCTCTAACTAGGCACACGGCGAGAATTTAGTATCTTCCGGATCATAGAGGATCACAGTTTTACAAATACATACATAGAACATGCATAACACCTACATATCAATAATTACAACTTGATAATAATTACCCAGCTATACTACTATCCATGTAAAATTACATTTATATAACATCATGAATAACACACTAGGTGTCGGGTCATTGACTTAATCCACACAAGACCAATTTTCAAGATTATTAAGTAGCCTTAGGTACAAGTGGCGCCACACGGCGAACGAACCAAAACCAACAATAATGTTATCTGCAAGTCCTCGGTTACACCAGGATCCGTAAGGTGGCAGCACGTTTTAAGCCCCTCAACACTGCCTGGGGAAAGAAAAGCTCTGCGTTTGTTAGGCCTTACCCCAGATTAGGTTAGAGACGCTAATTGGCTCTCAGGCCAACTATGAAATAAAAATAACGATATACTAACACAAGATAATGATATCCTATGAAAAGTATTCAACATTGAACTTATATTAACCACAAATAAGTAAAAATTCAAATTTACAGTTGTTTATAAAATAAGAATTACGGCAAGATTAACCAGTATCCGTGAGGTGGCAGAATTGTTTAACCCACACGAATAACATACACATTAAATAAGGATACCTTTTTATCAAATAATGCTCTATTATAAAACTATTCAAAATTATACTTATATTAACACAAAATAAATTTGCAGTTGTTTATAAAAATAGAAATTACGGCAGGATTAATCAGTGTCCGTGAGATGGCAGCATTGTATAGATCACGCGGATAAATATTCAAAAGCCGGGAGACTCACCACTGTCTTCTCGGCGTAGTTCCGCAGCCGACCGACAGTCAGTTAAGCGAGACTACCTGCAAGATAGTCACCCGAGCGCAAAAATATATTTAATTTGGCGTAATTTCACTTAGATTATCATCGCAAGCCAGGTGTCATTGTGCTGCGCTAGAGTACCCCTGGCTGATCACCTCCGTAATCTGTAGAAGTGAGCGGAGTCGAATTATAGCAATGGACAATATTAGTCGGTCGGCTGCGTAACTATGCCGAGAAAAGTTGAGGGGCTTAAAACTGCTGCCACCTCATGGAGCCTGGGTAACAGAGGCTAGGGCACTGTAGGGATGTCCTGATGTAATCAGCCGCACTGACCCCTAGTGCGCCGCGAAGATGAACTAGATATTCAGCGATTACGAGAGATGGTAATTGTTTTACATCGTTGTGTCGACAGCAGTCAAATACAAAAAGTATATAAAGTAATTTGTATTTAAATACTTTCCTAAAGTATTTGACTTTTTCAAATACATATCAGCATCAACATTTCTGTTTCAGGATTACATGTAATGCCTGCCAAACTGCTAATTACTGATGAAGATACTTAACAGCAGCTGTTCCCATGACCCAGGCAGTGACCACAACTTTTGTTTGCTCAGAGCCAGAGGATCGATTAGCACCTGACAGTGACCATAGGTCAATATCCCCTTTGTTCTTTAGTCAGGCTCCAAGCTGGCACCAGACTATTCTGGTTTCCTGGCTGACTTTGAAGTATAGTCACACTTCCTGACAAGATCCTAGCAGTCATTAGCAATGTCTCCTCTGAGGGCATCATATGCATTATATCAGACTTCTGGCTTAGCATAATAAACAACATATTTTGGCCTTTACCTCTGTGGATAGAGGTTCTTGAGTCAGTCAATGTAGTTAGCAATAACAATACTCTGTAGCATCATCATACGAGCAAAACACAAATTATACCTATAAACTAGATGTCTCAATATATGAGTAGCTTTTCGTTTACCTATTTAGTAATACATCATGAAAAGCATTTGTATTTAAATACATTTGCCCCCATTAATTATGACGGGCACCGGAAAGTTACGTGTACTGTCAAACACAATCGTAACTACAGCAATCTCTTGGGTCATGACTTTTGTAACTTATGATACACACTGTGAACCTCAATAGGATCAACACAACTCCACATTGTCACTTCCAGATAAACCTTGTTATATTATTTTTGTGTTCATAGGAGCTACCGACCTAAAGTTGTAATTATGTTATCATTATTGGTACAATATAGTAGTATACGTGTCCGTATCAATTGACTAATACATGTAGTAAGTGAACGTGAAATATAGAAGTTAAATTGATATAAGAAACAACACATTTTATAGTTACACGGAGTCAAAATCAACATTAAACCACCTCGTCTCACTTGTTGAGGTTATGAGCGTGGACTTTGTATGCCTGCACTCAATTCACGGAGAAAAGACAAAACGTCACACCTTGTTTTAATTTGTTTATTTTCCACTGCTGTACAATGCAAAGTGAGACGCCGCAGACAGACACTCAGGCCACCCTCTGTGCAAGTTCCTTCAACTTCAGTTTCTCCAGTTTGGCGATCCTTGCCTGTGACTTGGCTCCCATCACACCACCGCCCCAGTGGCGCCTCAGCTGTAGCAGAAACACCCTCGGTTACATACGGTCAGACGAGTCACAAGGCCAGAAATCATGTTGTTTTTTAAAGTACTTTGTAATACACAGCTTGATGTGCCACCAATTCATACGACATGATTACACATAAGCATATATATATATATATTGAAGTCTCGTATGTTTTCATGAATTATTATTTTTTGGTCAAAAATGGCAATAAACATTCACTCTCCTGCCTTTGAAATTTGACATATTTTGTTAGCATACCTCATCGAATCGTTCATTGAAGTTGGTCTTGACTGCCTCAATGAGCTTGTTCAATGTAGACCTGTCCTCTCTGTAACACAAACATTATCGTAAACAGAACTGTGACAAAAACCTTCAAGGACATCAAACCACTCTTGAGTATTTTACATTACATTGGCTCAGACATCCAAGGAAGGTAGTTGCCCTTTTCGAAACCACGAGGTTTCTCGGGTTGAAACCACGAATGTATGGAAACAGTATCATCATCACCAATGTATACAAACGAGATGGTTGACAGGCAAAGTACACTCAATACCAACGTCCAATTCCAGATAAAGCAATCTAAAAAGTTTCTCATCCAAAAGATCAGCCTAGCTATTGGGTAAAATGATTATGCATAACAAAATGTTCTATCTAAACTTGAATTATTAGACAGTCTAACCAATTATACATCTAGGCGTTCACTCAGTGTTTTTATTTGGCAACTTATTTACAAATGTGCTGGCTCAGACATCCAAGGAAGGTAATTGCCCTCTTCGAAACCACGAGGTTTCTCAGGTGGAAACCGCGAATGTATGGAAACAGTATCATCATCACCGACACATTTCAATTAACTACAATGAACCATGTGGTAAAGTGTAACTAGAAAAAATAATGGTTATGGAAGTTGTTGTCAATCTGATAAGATAACTAAGAATAACAACAACTTGACAAGATGAACTACCGCTTACTGAAGACAGCAGTCCAAATAAAGCTTTTATGACTTCCTAACCAACACAAGTTCCAGAAATATATTACAGCTGCGTATTATTCGTTATGGATGAACATAGACAACCTGGTTCAGAGATCTAGGTGGTAGACTTTTCTAGCATCAAAGTGCAGTCAGTCAAGGAAGTATATTTCATCAACACCAAGTAGGTCTACCATAACAAACACATATTATATATATATATATAAGTTTCCTAAAAGCTCCATTAATTTTGTATTATATACAGTGGAAACACTTCAATAATTTAATCATCATACACCATAAAAAATAGCAACAGAACTGACTCAGACATCCAAGGAAGGTAGTTTTCCAGATAAAGCAATCTAAAAAGTTTCTCATCCAAAAGATCAGCCTAGCTATTGGGTAAAATGATTATGCATAACAAAATGTTCTATCTAAACTTGAATTATTAGACAGTCTAACCAATTATACATCTAGGCGTTCACTCAGTGTTAAAAAGCTCATTTGTAATCCACATAGATTGCTTCAGGTGAAGAAATTCAAGCATCATCGTAAACGCCATTGTTGAAGTGAGGTCTATCTAAGAACACAGAGTAGTGGGACTAAAGATGGCAGGACTTGGACGTTTACACATCATAATTTTGACAGGCCTTTACAACAAATATGGTTACTTACACCTGTAAGTTTATTTAACGTTTTCTTGATTGTCATAAATACAATATTGAGAAATGTATTTAAAGTAAATACAGGCAATTTATTTGGCAACTTTGTGCAGGCTCAGACATCCAAGGAAGGTAATTGCCCTCTTCGAAACCACGAGGTTTCTCAGGTGGAAACCGCGAATGTATGGAAACAGTATCATCATCACCGACACATTTCAATTAACTACAATGAACCATGTGGTAAAGTGCAACTAGAAAAAATAATGGTTATGGAAGTTGTTGTCAATCTGATAAGATAACTAAGAATAACAACAACTTGACAAGATGAACTACCGCGTACTGAAGACAGCAGTCCAAATAAAGCTTTTATGACTTCCTAACCAACACAAGTTCCAGAAATATATTACAGCTGCGTATTATTCGTTATGGATGAACCATAGACAACCTGGTTCAGAGATCTAGGTGGTAGACTTTTCTAGCATCAAAGTGCAGTCAGTCAAGGAAGTATGTTTCATCAACACCAAGTAGGTCTACCATAACAAACACTTATATAATATATATTATGTTTCCTAAAAGCTCCATTAACTTTGTATTATATACAGTGGAAACACTTCAATAATTTAATCGTCATACACCATAAAAAATAGCAACAGAACTGACTCAGACATCCAAGGAAGGTAAGTTGCCCTCTTCGAAACCACGAGGTTTCTCGGGTGGAAACCGCGAATGTATGGAAACAGTATCATCACCATCAGTAAATATGAACTATAGACACACATTACTCTTTTATACTACAAACAACTTTCAAATATTTGTTGCCATAAATTAGTGTCATCTACTACTAGGTACGTAATATGGTGTAAAAATGTAATGTCAACTATAAATAAGATTTTTTTGCATAATTTTGATAATGATTAGCACAAGAACTTGGTATTTAGTGAATTCAGTCTGGCTCAGAGATCTAGGTGGTAGACTTTTTTTAGCATCAATAGTGCAATCAGTCACGGAAGTATATTTCATCACTGCCAGGTATACATTGTTTGAAATGAATAAAAAATTACATAAACATAATACAGAAATATTAATGTAATGATGTCAACAAACATTTCAACAATGTAAAATATTCAACAACAAAAATTGATGACTATATATTTTTAAGATGCGTGAACCTAGATCCTGAATTAAAAAAAAAATTACTTTTACTTTACCAAATTGCAGAATCTATTATTTGGTTTATTCCAACAATCATCAACAGTAAGGCTGAACAATGGTCTAAATTATTTGGCATTTAGACTAAAAACATACAAAGTTTAAACACTTCAGACTCCTACATTTGGTCGATATTACGTGTGTTGATTCAGACATCCAAGGAAGGTAATTGCCCTCTTCGAAACCACGAGGTTTCTCAGGTGGAAACCGCGAATGTATGGAAAAAATATCATCATCACCGACACACACGTTATAGATAGATCACAAGAAAACCTGCAAGTTTGAACAGAATCTATACTCACGGGTTGACCTGTGACAGAGCAAGACACGTAGCTGTCTTTCTCCGTACAACGCGACCAAGTCGAGCTTTGCCCTTTACAATGCAGTATGGCACACCCATTTTTCGGCAGAGGGCGGGCAGGAACAATACAATCTGTAAGAGACAACACAGGTCCCACTAAGTCATTCAGACAGATACACACATTTAAAAATGTTCAAATTAGAGAATGCAGTGTGGCTCAGACATCCAAGGAAGGTAATTGCCCTCTTCGAAACCACGAGGTTTCTCAGGTGGAAACCGCGAATGTATGGAAACAGTATCATCATCACTGACTGCATGAATATACAATTGATACAGACAAAATCAACATCTGGTCCAAATTTGTAATATGTAGGCTGGTCCAAGAAATGCATTTGTTTTGTCAGATAAAACATAACACCAGCACACGGACATTGAGCAATTTTTAATAAATGCATGCAGACATAAAGATTACGATAACAACAAAGCACAAAATTTGAGTGCTTTTGTAAACATAATCAATACAGAGAACAACATTTTCGTTTTGCTAGATTTGACAGCTCACCTCCAGGGGGTCAACGTCATGAGCAATGACGACCAGCTGAGCCTTCTTCTGCTCCACCAGAGTTGTGACAGTGTTGATACCGGACCTCACCACTGGAGGGCGCTTAGTCGGGACATCATCCTTGCCCTTCACACGCTGCTCGGCACGCAGCGTCAGCCTCACCTTGCGCTCCTGCTTCGTCTCAGGTCGGTACTTGTCCATCAGACGGAACACTTGGCTGGCTGCAGACACACAGCACTGGTTATTGTACGACCACAAATCTTTGCCATGGCCATGTGACTTTTGTTGTGTTCAAATAGGTTCGCTTACACTAGCACTGACAACATATGATTGGTAAAAATAGCAGACAAATATTATGTGCATTACGAGTTTCATTATTTTATAACTTTGATAACATAACATGCAAGTTTTGTAATAGTTTTCATTCACACCATGACGTGTTGATAAAATCCCTTGCAATGTGGCTGCATCAATCCCCACAACAAGCATGTATGTTACGGTACATCTTGTATTCATGCTGTCTTACCTGTTTGCCTGTCAAGTGTTTGAGTGAACTGGTTGATTGGTGGCGGAACCTTCAGGCGCTTCATCAGAATTGCCTTCTGGCGCTGCAGACGGATGTACTTTGGCCATCGCACAAAGCGACTCAAGTCACGCTTTGGCTGGATGTCCTGGCCTGTGTGCAGCGACATACCACACAAGAACATTAATAAAAGAAAGACCAATAAAGCTCAGATTAAAAACACACTAGCATTCTGGTAGCAAATTACGGACAATCCAGGTTGTGCTTGGTAAAACTCCTGTCACCTGTATCATTAGGATGTTCAGGGCAGGTGGTAAATGGAAGAATACATTTTATGAATATTCAGTTTAAATCCCATAAAAATATGTTTACCCTCGGCATTCACTCAGATTTAAAAAGCTCGATTGTAATCCACATGATCGCTTCAGGTGAAGAAATTCGTACATCATTGTAAACGCCAAGGTTATTTTCTAGAAATTTAAAAGGGACTTAGTAAAATAATTAATGTAAAAAATATGATGAAGTAGTGATGAAACAAGAAACATGTGTACCACTTTACTTACCAATGCCAAAGTTCTTCGCCCTCTTCTCAAAGAGAGGATTCACTGGCTTTTTGACTTCAGTCTTGCGGGCTGCAAGAGGTGCAGCCTGCAACTTCTTCTTGCCCCTCTTTGGCTTGGGCTAGACACACAGAATTCAACATTAGGAGAGCGAAGCTTCTACATCAGCAGAACACTGTTTATTTTGTCGGTCAATTGTTCGGGCAACGAGACGTCCGTCGACTCAACGTGATTCGACTTCGCCGGTGACGACGGGTTTGCAAGCAAATTAGGCCTTGTTGTTAACTGCACTGCAGAGTGAGCATCATATTTCTATAAAACTGTGTTATCTAACATACTATCGCAACTATTCTGGTATATACTGGGTCAAATAAACAAAAAACCACCGAAGCAAAACGGCAGCCAGCCTACACCACCAACTTAAACATATAAAAATATTGGTAACACGAATTCATCATAATTACACTAACCCGGGAGAGCATACTTACATATAGTAACTTTGCCCATGCTATAAACTACACCCTTCTATGTCAAAGGATTGCAAAGATTTTTAACGATATTTATACGAACTACAACCACGTTACTGCCACCTACCATCTTTAATGACTGGGAAAGAGGCCGATTTCATCGATGCATGCTGGGAGATCGGGCACCTAATTCCACCAGGTGGCTCTACGAAGTTGAAATGATTTAGTTCAAAACAATTCGGTAGATGGCAACATGGATATGTGGGCGATAAAATAACGCAAACAATTTGCATTGTTAATTTTCCGTCTTTAGTCATGCTAGTGGATTTATCTGTGACTTGATAAATAGGTTTGAACGGTCAATAATACCGCATAGTTTATTCAGTGTTAATGTAGTAAGTATTTTACAGTATTTTTATGCGTGTTTGGCTACTGTGTAACACATCGACACTCAATCTGAATCGCAGTCACACCGAGTCTGGATGGCTCACTAGTCACTGTGACGCAGAGTCAAAATGAGTGACTGACCGAGCGAGCGAGTGACTGACATATTCACTCTATCACTCAGTGTCACTGAATCAGCGTATGTGCTATTGTTAGTGGTGTCATACACAACATATCCTCGACTAGTCAAATCTTATTCCTTATGGTTTAAATTATTATGCCTTTTTAAAACCGTTTTTTTCTCACCTTTTATCGATGTGTATATGTTCGCAATGTGATTCTACATCACTTCCGATACAAAGAAGTCACATAAATTTGTTAATTTGTGTTTTAGAACAATTTAAACACGCCGAGTCGAAGTAAACAACGCAATAGGAGGCGTCTCTGGGAGGCGCCTACAGCTGCGCCAAATTTGCAGCGGTGACATCGCGTTGTTTACTTCGACTCGGCGTGTTTAAAAGTTTATGTAGAAAACACAAAATTCGAACACATAAATTGATTAAGGTGTACCAAAGGTTTTAAAAGGCCAACAATTTTGCCAGTTAAGGTAAAAACGGTTTTAAAAGACCTAATAAGTCTAGACCAGTTAAATATAAAGAACATACGTTCATCCCCAACTGTGTGGTCAACACATTTTTCATTGTACCCTCATATCTCCGGGGCAAATTTATACATGCCAAAGACTTTCACTCCTACTCAACCAGAAATGCTAACTGTAATCTGTTTGTACCACGTGTTAGCTGCAAAAGGTAGCTAAGAACCTTTTCTGTTACGAGGGAGCTGTGCTTTTCAATACTCTAAATAACACTGTCAAAACTAGTCAAAGCTACAAAGAGTTCAAAGTTAATGTAAAACATGTTTTAATCACGTTATATAGAGTACTTCAACAAATTGTGTTGTTGGCAGCTTACATCGTAGTTTCTTATTGTAGATTTTATGTTTTAACGTAATTTATATTTTATGTCTGTTACATCATATATCTTACTATTTTACATTTTTTAATATAGCATGTCTGTACGATTGTGTGTATGAGGACTTCACTGAAAAGAAATCTAGTGTATATTTTAATGTACTATTTAGCTGAGCCATCCTGAATAAATATATTATATCATCATCATCATCTGCAAAATTTATCCAACTACTCAACTCAATGGACATACGGACATACACCATGTGAGACCCCGGCATCAGTTGTGTAGAGTACAGTAAGTCTAAAATTAGAAGTTGGGCCCACAAATTTGTTTACTTATTTTGATATAACTAATTTTGACTTGGACTAATATGGAGGGTGAGGGCCTACCTTTTCTAAATGCGTCCTCTGGCTTTGACATAACCACTGGTCCAGTTCAGCTTGTTGAGATACAGGCAGTAGGCATCTAGGATCTGTGTGGTATCGACCCGGAGTCCCGGACTCAACATTAATGCTGGAGAGTCTACGCGGCATCCTCGGCCCGGAGAGCAGCAGACCATATACAGTAAAACTCAAAAAAAGAAAATAATTATGGTCATCGGAAGCAGTTTTCGTGCAGCTGTATTCAATTAACCTGTTGATGCTGATATGTTTTAGATCTTACAACAAATAATTCCTACATAGATTGTTTACTTTCAGCCACTAAGATGTCCCAGCAACGTACACTGCCCCAGAGCAAAGAGGCCCTGCTTAAGTCTTACCAGAAACGACTCAAAGATGACATCAAATCAATGGTGGACAACTACACTGAGATCATGAAGTTAGCCAAGGTTGGATTAATGTACAGTTGTACGGTTTCACTGTGATGTACAAGATTGCACTGGGACATCAAGTCCTTTGACTTAATGAGAGAGTCCAACATGTTGTTTGTATAACCTGTCTGGGAGATATTTGTAAATTTGTGATTAGACATATTCTCACTGATGCTGATGAGAGAATTGTTTCTTTCAAATGATTCACAAGCATCTGTTTTTAAATGAACCATTGTTCAGTATATGTTCATAGTATACTCAGCTTGATAGATGATCCAAAAAATATTGATAAGTCATATTACTATTAGGCAGTGCCAAAGTACATTTAACCTAATTTCCACTTTGGTTAGTTATAGATAAGTTATTTTTATATTTGCATTTAATTTGGTGTGATTTTTTATAAAGGATATACTTGTGTTATTGCTATAGGTTGTTAATTGTACAAGGATAATGTTACAGTTGTGCTGACATCCTGGTAAAGCATGAAGCAAATTCAGAAATGTTTCATTCCGTGAATTTATCTGATGTTTGTGCTGACAGATTGAAGGAGAATCACAGGTGTCTCGACCGATGCACGCAGAACAAGACCAGTATGAAATGGAGGTCCGCGCTGCCAATATTGTGAGTGTCAGTTGGAAACAACTATGTGGCTTATTGTGTGTCTTACTACTGTGTGTTTGTTAAACTGTGTGTTTAAAAATATATTTATATACATTTTATAGATATATTGAGTTATATTGAGTTATATATTTAATTTTAAGTATATATATAATACAAATATATAACATATATATTATATTTATATATATTATGTATGTTTTATATATATATATATATATATATATATATATACATTAGTTCAGATAAGTGAATTTGTCTTATTTCTACCTACCTATATTTGTAGGTAAGATTATTATTTTAGTTTATTTATTTAATTACCGTATTTATTTGTATTCCAATGTTAATGCTTCCTAAATTACCATCTACTTAAAAATGCAAGCTTATTTGGCCATAACGATTGCCTGTATATGGGAGCTTCATGCTGTAAACCACCACAAACGATTATAATTTGATCTGGCATTATATTAAATAAAATATATTATTAATGTAATTTAAAACGCACTGTGTCGGCCATGTTGTCTTAGGTGCGAGCTGGCGAGTCACTGATGAAGCTGGTGTCACACATTAAGCAGTTTCTCATCCTCAATGACTTCCCGTCAGTCAACGACTCGATCGCACACACCGTCCACCGTCTACACAACACGCAGAAGGACTGCGACACAAAACTGATGGTCCTCCGAGACGAAATGTCGGCCCATCTGTTTGAACTCGAGGAGGAATACTATTCCTCAGGATATAAATAAAACGTTTGCATTTATAACTGCTTCAGTTTCCTGAAATTGCTGTCTGTTCGTCACAACAAAGTATATTTTCAAACGTTACAAACTCAGAATCTTCCAGCATGAAGGAATAAAAAGGAATATACATAGTGAATAAGCAAATATATTAAGAAGAAAGCGACTGAGATTTGCTGGACACTACTACAGAAATGGTGTATAAACCGATCTTGTGGCAACTGACCTATGGAAGAACTAAGGCAGGATGCAATGTAGGACTGCAGCTGTATGCTGAGACATTCCCCAGGGGGAGCCACAGTAACATCATTAAGCTGCAAGTCCCCAGATGGCGCTATTAGAATTTTATTCAGTGGACAGTTAGATTTGTGCACATTTCAAGCTTGCCACTGGATAGCTTATTGCGTCTACAGGTCAATGTGTCATCACACTATTATATGATGTATGCCTAAAACTGACAGGGTTGGTCTGTAGTGTGGTTATTGTCCTTTGTTTTCGATCGTGCACATCTTCATCTTTCAACTCCATTGGTGTCCTCATATGATTTAGCCCATTATAAATCAGATTCGCATTCGTTTGTTAGAGACTGAACTTTTAATGGGCGATTTGTTTTCACAAATAGGCAGGTTACAGTGACAGAGCAAGTTGTAATTTTAAAGGTTTTTGATCTGATAAAAAATCCTGTTTTATTATACAAGTGAATGAATGTGGAGACCATTGAGTCTGGCACTAGAAGGAGATACAGTTACCACATCCCAAAGTTAGTGTTGGTTTATATAAGTCAAGATGGGGGGGGGCAGTGGTGGAACTGGTGGAGTGGTTAGACTCTGAATTGTCATTTGGAGGAACCAGGGTATGAACCTGCATGAGGACCTGGCTATAGACAGTGGTGGATATTTGGTAAAAATAGTCTTTGTGCATTAACTTCCCAGAGAAGCGGAGATGGAGTTTGATTGAACAGGTCTGCCAGGGAGTAAAGTGAAATAGCCCTTTAGCAATCCTGAGGATGGGATACAATGTTATATAATTATGTGAACTTCTGAGCCCAAGGATATAAAAGATTCGACATAGGGTAATGAAAACTTATCTGGGACTCACTGAGGTGGGATCTCGTTCTTTAAATTTCCAATGCCAGAGTAACTGACTAATGATTATGGGTATATTAGTGGAAGAGCAAGATGACAAGTTTGCATGTTACGCACTCTTGAAGTGAAACAAAAGACAACACAGTCAATAGTGTAGCAGGTTTACTTCTCTTGACAATGATATGGCATGATCCATATTCATAACACCAGCTCCTGTCTTCTTGTAGTTGAGGTATTGTTGTTTCATAAATAAATTATAACAATTCACTGCCTGGAGGCCGTTCAAAACAAGGATCAATTCACAACAAAGCATAAAAGAAATATCCGAAAATGTTCCATCGTGGTAATTGTTCTGCAATTACACGCTGCAAAACGCATAAGTGCGTGTTTCCATTTTCCAAGTTTCCATTTTGAACGACCCCCGTCAGTGGCTTCACAGTTTGGTCTACTACAAAGGTCTGAATCAATACACACAAAGTGGTATTTTCGAATTCAACTCAATAACATATTTCACAGAAGGTTACGCATTGGTCCTACAAATCAATGAGGTAAATACATGAGTTTAACTGGCATAAAACCGACAAACGTCAAAACAATCGTTGTACATTCCGCTGGTATATCTGAATGATAACAATACATCAAACCCACCGAATACCCACGTTTCGGTCTCTCTTCCCCCTTCGAGCGACGGAAACTTCCCCTGCGTTCCCCTTTCACGTGTTTCGTACCCTGTAATCCCTAAAGCGTCGAGGCGTGTCTCTGGCATCGTGATAGAGTCAACAACACCGAGCAGTGAGTCAAGTCGTTAAAAAAAATTCACAACCAGCTAGACTTGTTATTTCACGAGTCGCTGCTGTGCAAAGAGATTCATCCCTACTATAGACACAGTTCCCAGAGTTAGGCAGTATTTCCCAGAAGTGTGACCACCCTCGCACTATGTTTCTGGGAGGAATCGGCCATTATTAGTAATATCAACAGGTTATTTCGCCAACATTTCATAGGTCATTTCACAATGTATCATTACACCAAAATTTAATCAATTTCTTTTCAATTAATAACAATGACTGCATGTACTTGGATATCTGAAAATAATTGATAAAATTATCATACAAAAAGTATTGTATATGTAAACTTACAATCACTAAGGACCGCAAATATTTAGACTGAAAAAAAATTGGTTTCGAGAAACAAACAGTTTGTGAAAATAATTATTTATGTATACTTTTTAGGGAAACACAGTATTCAAATACATGCATTATTTTGGTACCATATTAGCATGGTGGTCAGTATTTGTGTACTGCGCATAACAACAATGCTAAGCTAAAGAGCGGCGTGAATTTCTCCCAAAAAAACGACAGGCAAGTGCGCAGTTGACATAATGGGGAATTGTCTGGTTGAATCTTATTGTAACTATTCATGAATGTACTGCCCATGTCCCCGCCCGATAACATCAAATAATATACAACAGCTACACAGACAAGGTAAGTCAGGTTCACCAACTACAACTGTTCAATGGTTCTTTGTACATCTATGTACAGGGCAATAGAAAGCCTTCCAGTGACACACTATGTACAATAACGACCTTTCACACCATGCTCGATACTGGTCAAAATCCAACAATATTCATCGAATCGACATCAACAAAAACACGTAATTCGCGTTCGAACACAATTCTCTTTTGCTCAACAGCCGATTTGTTTCCGAAGTCTCTTTTTCGCAAAGCCAAACCGGTCACAACACCAGATTTAACTGAAAATGTCTTGAAGTCGAATAAAATCAAAAATTTCTGTCTTGTGCATATGACTATATCACAAGTTGCCATCATATTGTCACGATCCTCTCTAAATTACTACAATTTATAAAATGAAAACTAATGTACGTTCAGTTTCCTAAATCCATTCAATATAATTTGTGCTACCACGCATTTGCCAGAAAACGTTTTTCAGCAATGCACGTTTTTGTTTTGATATATCTGTACACAAATCATAGAATTGTTATCGATCAATATAGGCATTTTACCTCTCACTCTAGACATAGAGAAGCGACTAATCTATACCATAGATCAGGCTCGCAAGATATCAGAACAAACCACAATATATTCACATATACACAGAGGAAAGCACAACTGAAGACGTCCAGCCGCTCAAAGCACTGTGCGTAGCTAGACCATCCGTAGCTGCAGAATTTCAGTAAATTATTCGCGTAACGTAATTTAGTATAAACATCCTCAAAAAATAATAACTAAAACTTTGTATAAGCCCGCCGGCGAGCCCGACCACACCCGTACGCCAAGGCCGGGCCCGATCCGAAACGAACAGATTGCAGTGTTCTAAAACTGAGAAGAAAACATATTTTCCTGATAATCGTCAACACCACGTTGCTACCTGATTGCTGCTAACTGCAATAATAAAACATTTGGAATTGCACATTTCAACAAAATTACTTTGTACTCAAAACAGTCGTGTCGCGAGGACACCTGGCGCTTTGGTATCAAGATGCTTCTTTGAGCTTTTGCACGGCGCAGCCCACAGCCTCGTGAATGTTGTCGAAGACAGGAACGCCGTCTCGATTGGCCAGATCTGCGAGGTATGTTCGAGCCCGGTTGTAATCCTTCACTGCCGTTGGTGTCAACTACAACGGGAAAACACAGCATCGTGAGCATTTAAATACAGAGGCGATGTTTTGAGTAATGTCATGTTAAATACTGACACCTCTTAAGTCTTGCTCCGTTGCAACATTATCAATATTCATTTTGATTGCAAATACTGAAGTCCTTTGTGGTTACTTTCTTGAAATTGTCATTCTCAGTGGTTGTCATCCCGAGTGGCCCAAATTGAGTCTGGGCTGAATTAACATGATGTGTATAACCCAGTGATGGGAGCCAGGTTTGTAAACCAAATATCATGCCTGCCTGGTCCGGGTTTTTATATCGGAGCACCAGTTGGATTTGCAAACCATTACACAATCTGAACTGAGAGCACTGACACATTAACCATTGTATTATGGACTATTATCACACACTTACCATTTCATTTTCCACTTTGACGCCATCGCCCAGGTTCTGCATGCATAGCACAATGTTACACCCCTGCCCAATGTAGTTTCCCACCTGCAATCAACAAACAGTGTCATACGTACATCCACAAGGTAACCATAAAGTTCTCTTATAGCACAATATATAGTACAATCAAAGTGCTGTATCCTTAACCCTCTGGCAGATATTATTAATCAAATACCATCATGTCTACTCTATACTAAGCATGTAGCCACTTTGTAATTAATGCACGATGATTAACCATCCACAAAGATCCACCACTGTTTATAACCAGGTACCACTTCAGAAATCCATTGGAAATGCAGGGTGAACAAAACTGCCCAAGCCTGCTGCAGAAACCAGCATAAAAACAATAGGGTTAGAACCCCAGTTCCTCCAACACTCTGCTCAATCACTGCCTCCCACATATCTGCGCTGTCAAAATGCTGACCGACCAACAACGCAGCCGTTGTTTCACTATAATACGTTTATCTTAATAAGATTGCCAAACTTACATAAAAAGTCAACAACTTCCTATTTGCCCCTAATAACATTGTGTACATACATTTGTTGTGTTGTGCATGTGACTATATCATGTGACTATATCATGTGACTATATCATGTGACTATATCATGTGACTATATCATGAGTCCCCACAGTAATGTCAAGTTCATCCCTGAATTACTACACTTAAATAGAGAACGACTACTAATGTTTCGAGCTATTCACCTCGATCATGCTAGTGATGCCCCTGGTGTCGGCCGTGATGACGTAGAGCAGCAGTCGACAGCCGTCCTTGACCGCAGCCTCCATGGCGATGTAGTGGGCGTTCCACTCCCGCAGTTGAGGATTGAAGAATGAGATCCCGTGTTTCCTGCAAATGAACACGTCACGTGACTACATGAAGGTGAACTCTCACACACACAGCGCTGTACCCAATCCTCACCAGCCACGGCAAACTAGCCCTGGCAAATCCCCCCTTGTGTTTGCCAGTTGTGATGCTTCATCTGTGAGAACACCCGCCCCAATCTGAAGACGGATACACAGTTTCTGGGAATTCCAGTATAACGACCCGTCCCCGCGGTTAAACAGGCAGCTCAAGGGTCTTGTGTCTATGAACAGTTCCATATCCCAGACATTCATTGTGACATGATAAGTCTGTGGCTGAAATCACCCAAAATTATTGCTTACCGGAGGCTGACACACCTCATGGGAAATTTCATTTGCTGATGTTAAAAGAGGACTTTTTAAAAGCAATGAGGGAGTGAGGGAGAGGGAGAGGGAGAGGGAGAGGGAGAGGGAGAGGGAGAGGGAGAGGGAGAGGGAGAGGGAGAGGGAGAGGGAGAGGGAGAGGGAGAGGGAGAGGGAGAGGGAGAGGGAGAGGGAGAGGGAGAGGGAGAGGGAGAGGGAGAGAGATGGAGAGAGACAAAGAGATGAGAGAAATGAGGAGAGTCTCACCTGAGAATGGGAATGGCAATGTCTTGCCTCCAGGTTGACCTCCCACATGTCCCACCAAGGAAGATTTCCCGTCGTCGAGTGTCCGCGGAGCACCCCAACTGTCCCAGACTGTCCGTGCCAAGCACCCAATCTGAAGACACAACGCGATCCTTACATATACTAAACTCATGTCATATGACAAAATCCTAGTGAAAACAGCATTACTGTTGCAATGTTCATGGCAAAGCAGAAAAGCATCTACGTAATTATTTTATAAATGAGCAATTTTCCGTTTCAAGGTAATTTTATGAACACATCAAACCCTGCTACGACAATGATACACTAGTTCATTGTGGCCAATATGTAGGAACGTTTTATTATGTCTTGGTAATATCATTACACAAACTAATGTATTATTTTAACCCATCATAAATTTGATTCATAATTGGCTAAATAGATAGTGGACATATTAAAAGGTAATCTATTGATAAGTACATGAATACTACAACACAATCAAGAGCCCATAAACTGTATACAGGAGTATTCACAAACCTGCCATCTTCCTGGGCAACTGCAGGAAGTTGTAGGCCAGCCGCTTGAGAAGACATTTTCTCTGAAAAAAATACAAAGAGAACACTGTAGACAGTGTAGACAGATCTTACCCCTCACTATTCATGCTACTCTGTCCATCCGATTATTCGTGCTACTGTCAATCCGATTATTCGTGCTACTCTGCCAATCCGATTATTTGTGCTACTCTGCCAATCCAATTATTTGTGCTACTCTGCCAATCCGATTATTTGTGCTACTCTGCCAATCCGATTAATCGTGCTACTCTGCCAATCCGATTATTTGTGCTACTCTGCCAATCCGATTATTCGTGCTACTCTGCCAATCCGATTATTCGTGCTACTCTGCCAATCCAATTATTTGTGCTACTCTGTTAATCCGATTATATGTGCTACTCTGTCAATCCTATTATTTGTGCTGCTCTGTTAATCCTATTATTTGTGCTACTCTATCAATCCTATTATTTGTGCTACTCTGCCAATCCTATTATTTGTGCTACTCTGTCAATCCGATTATTCGTGCTACTCTGCCAATCCGATTATTTGTGCTACTCTGCCAATCCGATTATTTGTGCCACTCTGTTAATCCGATTATTTGTGCTACTCTGTCAATCCAATTATTTGTGCTGCTCTGTCAATCCGATTATTTGTGCCACTCTGTCAATCCTATTATTTGTGCTACTCTGCCAGTCTGATTGTTAGTGCTATTCTGCCAGTCCAATTATTTGTACTACTCTGCCAGTCCAATTATTTGTACTACTCTGCCAGTCTGATTTTTTGTGCTACTCTGCCAATCCGATTGTTTGTGCTACTTACAGACTTCTCACATGTCTCACCTTGTATCTGTATTCTGCTGTGAGGATACAGAAGTCTTCAAAGAGGAAGGTTTTCTCTGAGTTGGTCCCGAGCACTTCTTCTGCCGGCAGGTCTTCGTTCGTGATGGATTTGTACGCAAGGTTCAGCTGCCAAAACAACAAGTTTCTGTGTCAGTAAAATAATAATAAAATATCTTAAACTATCGTTAAATTCAAATATCTCAAAGGAGTTTTATAAATATTTAGAACTTGAAATTACATAAAAATATTAAATATTAAAATAATTTATTCCATGTTTTAATGCACGTATTAAAATTAAATCACTTTAAGATTAGTTAATCAGATTAGTTGTATTAAATGAAATGATGTGGATGGCTAGTATTGAAAGGTACTATCGTTAAATTCAAATATCTCAAAGGAGTTTTATAAATATATTTAGAACTTGAAATTACATAAAAATATTTAAATTATTTCTTTTCCATGTTTTAATGCAAGTATTAAAATTAAATCACTTTAAGATTAGTTAATCAGATTAGTTGTATTAAATGAAATGATGTGGATGGCTAGTGTTCAAAGGTAAGGCAAAATTTAACAATTTCACTTCTGGAATATCTACTTACATCAGCAAATCCAATCCTTCCTGACCGATTTGTGTCAACGGCATTAAAAGCATCCTTCAGTGCCCTGGTAAAACACATTATGTATTCTTTAAGCACCGTCAATGATTAGCGGTGGATACAAATTTTCACCCTATCGTAAGATGAAGTATATTTGTTTCGATTACAATCATGCACAATTGTTTGAACACTACATATACATTGTACAACAGTTACTATAAGCGGCTGACATAACTGGAATAAAATAGAATGAATCACAAGATACCTACATTATCTCAATTGTATGCCCAATCACATTGGCAATTATATATAACTTTCCTCAATGCAATATAAATATTCATTCCCATAATGCAATGTAAGACAGAATGGTGCAAAAGACAAGAATCCATGTGTCCCGTGTTGATCGTTTTGCTGACTGGACAAGGCAACTGTGCAAAGCATAATTTATTGAATAACAAATCAAATGCCAAAATAAGATATATGTTAGCAAATATGACAAAATAAAAAAAATATTGTTTGTGTTGTATATACACTTTCTTAAAGTGAACTGAATGTAACTTTAACTGGAATATCAACAGATGTTGATCAAACCGTACGTGTACTTAGTCCACTTACAGCAGCGTGCCGGCCACTCGGACATGAGGGAACTTCACTGGTTGGGCTCCGTCTTCTTTCGTCAACTCTGATACTTTGACACCCTGTGACACAAAATCAATATTAGGGCCACATCCCACAAGTTATCTGGACAGACATATAAGTCAGCCCCCAAACCACGTAACTGTAGCTACCACGACAGACGCATAACTCAGACCATAATGTTATAATACAATTCAGTTTATCAGGCTGATTGTGCAATATCAAGCGCAGAAACACTGCAAAATTTACATTTAAGGTTATATCAGGTAGACCTAAAATATACATTAAAAATAAATAAATTAGTATGGCTTTACTAAACATACCCAGTATATAAAATTAACTTTAAGCAATCTGCTTTTGTTTCAAATCTGAAGTGCCATTATGGATTGCTTGTTTGGAAGATGAAGCTTGCGAAGAAATTGTTGTTGTTTATGGTTGATGTAGGTTTCTTTTTGAGGAAACTGAAATGATTTATGACTGACGTATGGTACAGTGGCTCTACCTGCTGGATCGCCTTGGCAGTACATTTGAGCGCTGCGTCCATCTCACTGAACACGGGTATGCCCTGTCTCTCCACGAGGTCTGTGAGGTAGGCGTGACTCCTCTCCAGGTCGTCCACCTCTCTGAAGTGCCAACACACATATGATTTGTCGTATGAAGTGCCAATATCTACATAAAATTATGTTGTATGAAATCCCAATACACACATGATCGGATGAACAAAGGATGAATAAAGTGCCACCACACACATGGTCGTGTGGTACCAATACGTACACTAAATGTTGACTGTCCAAAGATGTATTGTGTGAAGTATATGGTGTACCTAGATATATATATATATATGTTGAAGTACCAACACCCACATGATAGGTTGAATGAAGTAGCAATACAGATGTGATCAGCTAAACTAACTTTTTTACACAACGGTATTTCTTGTGATAAATAACAAATGCATTAGATGATTCGATGCGCTGGAGTCCTATTATAATGGCAGCCACTAAGTCATTCCTTCAGCCAATTAAAATAATTCCGCTTAACGCACCAGAAAATAATCCCACACACTTGTGGTCATCCTACAGATGATGTTATTGTCATTTTCAATGCACTAGTATGACCACTGGTCATTTTACAGAAGTGACCGGTCTGAAACTCACCGACTAGACAGCGTTTCTCCGGCAATTTCGACTGGTCCCGTGAAATCTTTGATAACTAGTATAAGCTGCCGCCCGCAACCTGAAGCAGAATCATGATGTCACATGACAGTCGTAAACACAGGCGCACACACATATCACATGATCATGATTTCTGGTGTAAAACTGGATTTGAAATTTAACAATCGCGATGAACTGGATTTTGTGAACAAACATGTTAATGGGTGAATATGCGGGGTGTATAAAAGAACTGTTACTTAAGGTTATATAACAGCATTACCTATTTTGAGACGTTTTTATCTTGCTACACTGCAAAGAACTATAATATATGCACCACATATTTCAACTATTAAAAAGAAGAACGCAGTTTAACTCTGGCAGAAATCCATCAGACTACGTCTGTGCAGTTTCTGGCCCCCCGAGAGCTGTTGGGGGGCGTCAGGTGTTATCGGTGCTGGCGGAGTGATTGGCCTTACCTGCCAGGTATGCTGCCTCAACCATGGACGCGGTTGACCGAGTCTGATTGTCAACGACAAAGAACAACAATTCTGCCGTCTACAAAGGACACAAACGAACTCATCACTTTCATGTGAAGAATAACAGCGTTTGTTAAACATATGTAATGTTTCTCTATGATTCAGATAATGGGGTGAGTATTCAATATATGACCCAGTGTTCGTCATCAGCCTTAAATATAACCTAAAATTGTAATGCGATACTCATAAGTTCATACCACCAAAATCATACAAGTAAATGCACCATCTAGTTGCTAGAATTGCACTTCTATTTAAAAACCATCCTAGTAAACATGACACGATGACATATTTTTAATTCAATTACAGTGTTTTATAACTCGTTCGTTATCTGGACAACATGAATAAATAATCACGACATTTTAACAAACACACACTCAGTACAGTATTCAAAACATCTCCCTAAATCCCCAATCCCACCTTTCTCTACCGATGGCTACCCGTACCCCATATTAGGGAGGGAACCTCTGCAGTCCATGGTGTCACATTAACAGTCTATTTCCTGTACCCCTCCAGGTGTACTGAGGTGCATTGGTCAAGTCCCCTTGGCAAATTAGAAAGTCAACAAGCTCAGTTGATTAGCTGCTCAGTAAAACCATCAGAGCGACGGACCACGACCGACCACATACTGTCTGCCAACTCCGACCCCTGAGGGGTTGTTGCCCCATTGTTTTTATCAGCACGCAGCATATCTGACCCTGAAATGTCGTGCCCCAAAGGGAGATTTGATACTGCCATAACGACTTATGTATTTGTTCACTTAAAATAACTACTAAGTGACTGAGTGAAGGCGTTGGTATAAGAAAGACATTCTGATAAGTTGTCTGAATATTTATGCACATAAGTGAATTTGGATTATGGGTTTCATTTGACTACCCAAGTTATTAATAGATCTTTGTGACATCATTGTGAAAACTGTGATATCTGAATGATTATCAGCCACTATTGTTTTATAACAAAAACACAAGGAACCTTTTTTTAATACATTTTAGGGTCTGCAAAATATACTGTGTGGACATGTGGAGATATAATGATTTAGCCACACTGTTGTGGATGTAATCATGTTTAGTTGTTGGTATATAGTGATGTAAACACTTTTAGTTGCTGGCATATAGTGATGTACACTGTAATCACGTTTAGTTGTTGGTATATAGTGATGTAATCACTTTTAGTAGATGGTATTCAGTGTCAGGGGATCATACCTGTTTTGCTTGGTCCTCAATCTCCATCAGTTCCGGTCTCCAGTTGCTCACCTGCTGCAAAAACAAAAGGACCAAATGAGGACCTGGTCCTTCTGACAGACCATAAAAATTATGGACCAAGGAGGTACACTACTGGCAGACTCGGGTGTTTAACACAATCAGACAGGGATGTAACATACACAGATCAAATACATACACGCATGATCGCACACAGACACACATGGACACACATGACTGCACATGGACACATATGACCGCACACAGACACACATGAACACACATGACTGCATACGGACACACATGACTGCACACATATCAGCCACTTCCCTACAAATCGCTAACAGACCTGATATGCGCATATTTCAAATTATTAAATATGACAACTGTTGAAACCGACAGTGGAAACAGCTAACAGGTTTCCCATAATGTATGCCATGGGCACGTCTTAACAAGAATGAGACTCGTCTAACTTTGCCACATCTGCAATGGCAAATTTGTATCTGAGCTGGCAAAATAGTTGAAAAAGAAAACCCAATTTGACCAAAAAAACCATTTCAGACATATCTGTCTAATTTAGTTGTTCCAGAGGGAAATTGAGATGAGTGTGTTTTCCACTTTTGTGTAAAGTCAGCATGAAATGTCTGCATCTGTGAGAGATTTGAGACTGAATCCTTACTGGATTGTAGAAGGTGATCCCATGTTGTTTGAGGAATGGTATCGCCACGTCATGACGCCAGGTTGTTGGATTACATGAGCCGCCCAGAAAAACTGAAATAGACACAATCTACATCAGACGAATGCGAAATTCACGCCGTACAGTGACTGGTGAAGTCCAATGATCTTCACAAAATAACTTACATACAAAAAATCCTTTTTTTATCATTTACCTGCACCATGTCAAGGTGTTTCTGCACGAATAGAACCATTCTGTCAAAGAATATATAATTATACCTGGTACATAAAATGAAGTTTTCCATCATTAAGAAATGTCTTAGAGTTTATTATATTTAAGGTGTAAGTTGCATTAAATTATGATTCTTTTCATGTAGCATTTTGACTGAAAACCATCGTCAGACTGAATTGTTAAAATTAGTAATTTTCAGCTATTTCACAGACATTTATCTTCGTTCTTATAACATTCCGGCTGTGTTTATCAGATAGCTACCACTAGGTGGCGTCACAGTCGTCCTACAGTATCGCCATCTAGCAGTAGCCATCTGAAGAAGTCTGCTGAATGCAGCTGAAATGTCATAGAAACAATAAATTGAGTGTGAAGTGAATAAAACTATCATTGACATGTGAGTTTATATATCAAATAGCACCTACACAGCATGTGTAAAACCAAGCGCTTTCTTCAAAGGTGCGTTCACACACTTTGGAAGAAAGGTGTGTTATTGGGCAAGTCTAAATGACAGCCAATTCCAATGTCGTATTATTACTGGGATGTCACTTTAGTGACTGCATTTCACTAGTTTCATACCAAACATTAATTTCAAACTTGACTCTCTTACACTATAACAGTGAATTACTTCTAATTACATGTGTACTTTCGCTGAAGTATGCGTGCACCTTACAAAAAAAAACTTATATATTAAAAAATTACTTCTACACAATACTATTAAGCTGCATTTGTCATCTCTATAATGCACATATTGTCACCTCCAGTCCTCTATTTTAGATTATATAAAAATAACATCAACCAGTTATAATTTTGTAAGTAAACAAGTATAACACCAGGGCTATCAACAACAAAACCTACACTACTACATATACGCCAAAACAGGTTTATACAACTTAACAAGTGCACACTACATAAAAACGAAAATTAAGTCAACACAATTCTTAAGCAATATCCACTATTAGAACAAACAAGAAAACTTAAATCTGCAGTTAGTGTTATACCTAACCTGATCCGGCGGGGTAAGGCAGCATGTGTTAGTGTGTCCGTAACGACACAGCATGCGGAGATCAAGCGCGATTCAGACATCGCCGAAGCATGTCATTAACCGGGTTATTCCCTTCAACCCAACTCATAGCCAACATAATCGGAAATCCCCAGCATTCCCGGGGCATTCCAAACCCACGCGAAAGCACACAGTTATCCCGCTGAGGTGTTTTGCTCGTTACTCCAACCGGAACACACCTCACCGTAAACAACTGTAAAGGAGGCTGTAATGGTGTAATAATTACCCGCGTAAACACAAGGGGTGATCTTAGCAATAACAATAGCATCTGTAATCGCATGATTATTGCTGTAAAGGTCATAGGTCGCTGTCCAACATCAACTGGGCAGTGGATGTTGGAGTACCAAAGGAAAAGCATTGTTGTGCAAGGCGTGGTGTTAGTTGCACACGCGCAAACGTTACAGCCACACACACGCATGCACGCACGCACTGACAGGCAACTGAGGGACATGTCCCACAGAGATGGGACCAGTCCCAAGGAAGCGAGACTGGTCCCACCCACAGAGGTGGGACATGTCCCATAACGTCCTACATGCAAACACACCATATCACCGTAAGGCCAATTTTGGCTCGACAAGATGCAGACAGTGAAAGCCACAACTCAACTGAATATTAACCGCACGTCGCGGTTGACTTGGTCGCTACGTGGTGCGTAAAACCACTACTTTTACAAGGCTGCTTGTGAATGTGTCAAAGCGTTTCAGCTTGAGGTAGACATAAGTATTTAACAAGTCTATGTAAAGATAAATGTGGTCGGTTTTAAATGAAATTAACAATTGACTCCATTCTGAAGAAAAGCGTAGTGACTAATATTTTTAGCGAGTTTTACACAGATGGTTAGATTGTATGAAGGACATATGCCACCAATTGTTTTACGTTTATGGTATAAACTACCACATCAATATAAGTAATCTATTGAACTGAATATGAACTAGATTCCCATTCAGAGATATTAACACCTAACACAATGTGGTTAATTTATCTGTTTTTACCTTGACATATATATTTAATTTTTATTATGCAATCTCAAATATTTATGATAATAATAAGAAACTTAACTCCGTTCATTCTGGGAATAAACGTTTGAAATAAAGTTAGTCTTACTCTTCTGGAGAAATTGAATACACGTTACAAAGCTGCTCTGGGCTTCCAAAATAATTGGTGCAAATTTTGAACATAAATATCCAATTCTTTAACAAAATGTCAGCAGTACTTTACTAGTTAAAAATTACTACAGTTAAACTATTTGATTATTATCCAGTATAAAAGTAATGCCCTTATTCTTGGTTAGAAAAAGTTCAGCTCATCTGCAGAACATTCAGTGGTGGCGGGACTTTACGTGTGAACACAGGTCATGTGACAGAAGCGCGAGACCGAATCTCGAAGCTGATCTGTGAATGACTGTGAGGAGATGGAGCATGCAGAGGGTGAATTCAATGGGGTGGTTACATGAGGGGGCGCACTGACTTGCACGCAGGGCGCGAGCAACGATGCTTACTGAGCTGCCACATGAGGGCGGGTTCGTGGGTGCGACAAAAATAGAACATTTCGTCAGTCGATCGGCCTTCGTTCGCCGCCGATGAGTCCTGAGACGTCAACGATGGTGCACTCGCTATGACTCTGTCCAAGTTGGTGGGTTCGGCTCCTACACAGAACGCAGCAGCAGCTTGGTTACTTCTGCCGCCACCAGGTGGTCGCGATAGCTTTATTTTCGACGCAGGATTTAACTCGGGGGATTTTTCGCGTGAAAATGTTTAAATCGACACTGCATGCTGAACTAGAGGTACTGTTTGACTAGGTAGTCGCTTAACAATACAGTAACATGCCTGCTAGAGCTAACGTCACGCTTAGGTACTGTTAAATAGGACAGGATGCATTGTCAAAATCAGCACAACTTGCACTGACATCTACCTATTGTTATCTATAATCGCAATTAAACTAACTACTCGTATTACTAAAACAGCAACCGAAAACCCATCAACACCACCCTAGGTATGCAAAACACACGTCGCAGTATACGTCTCAAGCACCTTGTCGGGGGAGCGACCACATTTCTGTGAGTAAATTTTCGTGGCACAAGCACCTCACCCGTTACGCATCACGTCGTTTACAAAGTAAAGCCTATTTTCTCAAAGCCTCAACTTATTTTCCACAAACTCACTTACATCTCAGATGCTCCCAATGGATGTTAGTAATGGTATTCAGCGGTAATTTTGTTCCGTATTTTCGTTAATTAATCCCTCCCAAGCATTGCCATGTCAGGTGCGTGTGCGATTGGCGCCGGGAGACTATGTACACGGGCCATGTGCACGAGGACTTATATGTTTCAGTCTCAATCAAAATGCAGCAGCGTAGCAGATAAAGCAAATGTTAGATCCGTGAGAAGCTTAGATTTGACAAACAATACCTTTGAAATTAGCTGCACCCCCTAAAATGAAACAGAACACACATGACCGTCATGTCACTGAAACGTTAAATAAATTGATCCTGTTATCACACAAACAAGTTCGTATGTAATTAGTCACCTTATCTGTGCTTTAACGGTTTGGGATGTTTCTGTTTTATTTCGAAGTGATTTTAACTTTTAAAATCAAACATCTTTCACACGCATACATGTGCACACATACGCACACATATACTATCATTCTGGTACATTCTGAAATGTAGTTCCAACTGAGAAACCCTACAAAAATGCAAACAGTTTGATAATGAGCAAGATCTCCTTAAATTCAAATAATTGAAGCCTAACAGAAACTGAAAGTACAAATAACATAATAGAGAAAGTGATAGTGCTAGTCATAACAAGAGGAGAGTCACCACCAGAATATAGGAATAAACTATTATTCATAGACAATATCCTTTTTCTGAAAACCATTGGAATATATGACTAAACAATTATCCAATAAACTATTATTCACAGACATTATCCTTTTTCCCAACAGTATTGGAATATAGGAATAAAAAACTATTCAATAAACAATTATTCACAAACAATATCCTTTTCTCAACACCACTGGAATATAGGAATAAAATATTCACAGACAATCCTTTATCTCAACAATGTAGAAAAGTTTAAAATAAAATACTACAATGTGAAAATCTTTCAATCCATGACTATTTTTATTTTGCAAGCTTTGCAAAATGCACAGCAACTTTGGCTTTTCATTAGAAATGCTAAAAAAATCTTACGAAACACCTGTAAAAAACAAGAAACGGAAAACTGAAGTCCTCACAAAAAAAACCAAAGACCACACAAATGACAAGTCCACCTACTTGACAGACGCCGGCCACCGACCATAGATGCTGACAAACACTTTCTGGTCATTCACGAAGCGGTCACTGATTGACCAATCGCTGAAGCAATAGATCCCAGGCCAATGTTGCCAGTGCAAAAATATCACAAACTCTGCAGAATTGATCCGGTCGTGCAGCTCATATCTCATCTCTTTGTTTATGTGTATCCGAAGAGCAGGATACAAACAAACCACGCCCATGATGACACTGTCATTGTCACCAATGTCCACTCCTTCGTTGATCCTGCCGGACAAAACCGGCCAGAGGTTTCCAATGTCATTGACCGAAAACAACGTGATGCGATCCTGTTTGTTGTCTTCAAAGTAGGCACGCAACAGGCGAGGAAAACGGCAACAACGACGACAGACAAACAACTGACTTAAGGCAGCCCAAGAGGTGGAGTATGCTGTGTTGTCATCATCAGTCTGTCACTGCCAGAATGCTTTGATGACTGGTGGTGTGGTATTCTTATAGGTTCCCGGTGAACACCAAACAGGACCTGACTGTGTGCGGGATCCAGGAACCAGAAGTGGCCATTTCCCATAGCAACACAGCACGTCCTGCTGCGAGTTATAATACTGGGCGGTGGCTATCGCTATTTATGTCTGAAGACATCTATTACCACTATCCAGTCACAGAGCTGACAGGGGTTGGCGGAGACTGTTCTCACCGACGGACGGACGACTCAATAGGATGTGGAGTCAGCGACGCATGAAGACAGCTCATAATCCACCCCCGTACTTTAACTACTGATGGTTCATCTGGTGTGAAATCGTTACTCGGAGAAGAGAAGATTAAGAGGAGATTAGTTTTTATTTACAAATATTAAATGCGTAGTGACACATCAATAGGATGGTTTGTTTTCACTTAGAAAGATTGAACCTGTGGATATGTAAAATCTGTTTAAATTAGTTAAATTTGTTAACTAAATAAGTTTAATATAAGAAAGTATTCTTTATAGTAGTGGATTTTATTTTAAAAGATAGAACTAGAGAATATGTATAATATTAGTTGGACGTGTCGTTTAAATTAAGAAAGTATTTTTAAAAGAGTATTTAAATAAATGGAACATATTATTTACAAACTGCATAAATTTGATGCTATAATATTGAACATCTTTAATAAAAAAATGTACAAATATCTCACAAGTATGGGTTTTACGGATAAATAAGTTTGAGTCTCGATAAACTGAAAGCTTCCTTGTCCACTTGCCAGCTGGGGTTCAAGTTCACAGCAATAAACCTGCTAAATCTTGTTAAATGGTCAAATGTACCTTCCAGATCCTGTAAAATCCCTGACGGATCGCTCCTGTGAAAACCTTGTTTTTTCTAAGACAACCTAATAATAAACCAAAACAGCAAGCCGATCTTGTCGGAACATGTGGTGAAAAGACCAACGCAGGAATACTACATTTATCAACACGTACACCTCCTGGAGAGATATTCCACCACTAATGGCGACGGATCGAGACTGAAGAAGGCAACATCATTAACCCATCCTGCAATGAATGACTGACTGTTCCACTGTAGAATGATCAGTCACACTCATAAGATTCATTACTTACACATCAATTACCTGCCAGGGCTACACCAAGTAGTCGTGACTGACACATGAGCACACCTCGCTTTCTCCTCGAGGACACTTTCAACACAATGACCTTTGAACCATGTAATTTCCAATGGAATAAAACATGGCACATCTGCCATGATTACAACCTGTTCACACCACCGTTACGACACCAAAAACACAATGAAAAACCACTGAACGTAACCGAAAAGACCAAAATGAAAAGAACTGAACAGCGAAACAAAATGATCGAAGCCAAAACACAAACCATACAGATTTTATAACGCAAAAATACTTATCCAGTGTGACCACCACAGGCCTCTATAGAATGACCAACATACACACAGAAACGTTTACTTTAGTGTCAAGTTGGTTAACGACAGTATAGCACATGACGGTAGAAAATAGAGTGTAGGAAATGTTAAGCTACAGAGGATCTGGGCCGCTCTGCTGAGCATCTGTTGAAAGAGAGGTCGTTCTATTGAGGTGTACTTACCAGACAGGCGTCTTCTCTTCCTTCGTTCCTCCAGCGCGTGGCATGCCTTAGCTCTCAACTGCGACCGCGGGTGTGGCACAGCTGGACTGAAAACAGACCCAGAAATATTAAATAAAAAAGTATTCAGCCATGTAATGATTACTATACAAAAAAGGATCTGTTTGCATGTATCCTCCCCGTCTAGAACCAGGTGCTCATCCGAGTGAACTAGGGTGACGTAGAGTGAACTAAACACACAAGTTTTGACATGGCAATGTGAAATGTCGAAACAGAGCTCTCTCGATTGAGAGCTCGACCCACAACATAACTGCACGGCCTGAAGAGACTGAATCCACACAAGACTACATTCCTGTTAGCAGAAACACCTGTCATTAGTTCCCTTTCAAGACCGTGTATGAAGATCATTTCCCACGGTGACAGCTTCCTTCTTTACGTTGATCTAGGAAGTGACTTATTACCTGTCACTTTATTACTTCCAAAATCGTGTATTTTACGACCACCTCGATACAATGAAAGCTTCCTTGTAGCAACAAGAGAGGTCGCTCTATCTCTTCCACGATCATGTATTGAGACTGTTTCAAGACATCATTGTATTGAGACTGTCTGACTTCCTCTTTGCGTACCATAGATACTGACATGTCCAGTCCGTGATCACGTTTTCTGAACACTGTCAGTACATCAACTTTTCCGACACTTGACGACAGATCTTTATTTCCCTTTATATATAACATTTCAAGACAGTTTCAACAGACACTAACTTATTGTTACTTCAGTTTCACAACTGTATTTGAAGAGAACTTTTATAACAGTTTCCTCCCGGGCCAAAGCTCACAAAAGGGCCAAACAAACATATGACTTCTTTCTTTCATGCAACTTTCAATGGAAAGGAAAGTCACGCTGTCTGTCACCAATGGGGTGCAAGAGCATGAGGTCATACCACACTTGCACATTATTTCACAGTTGCACAATTATGTTCTGGCATTGCATTCACCAGACATTGCACTAAAAATTATTTTTTTAATCTTGCAATAAAAAAAAGTATGGGTTTTACGGATAAATAAGTTTGAGTCTCGATAAACTGAAAGCTTCCTTGTCCACTTGCCAGCTGGGGTTCAAGTTCACAGCAATAAACCTGCTAAATCTTGTTAAATGGTCAAATGTACCTTCCAGATCCTGTAAAATCCCTGACGGATCGCTCCTGTGAAAACCTTGTTTTTTCTAAGACAACCTAATAATAAACCAAAACAGCAAGCCGATCTTGTCGGAACATGTGGTGAAAAGACCAACGCAGGAATACTACATTTATCAACACGTACGCCTCCTGGAGAAATATTCCACCAAGTCACTAGCTAATGGCGACAGATCGTTATCAACACTGAAAAACTTACATAAAGATGATAAAACCATTTCATTCATCAAACTGGTAATTACAACGTCCCACTAGCAAGAAGTCTAAAAACTGAAAGAATGTAATACAATATACAGGTGTATAAGGAATCTAGGAAACCACTAATAAAAACAGCCAGTGACACACCCACAAATGTCTTCATTGTAAACCTCTGTGTGACAGTAAGAGCAACGAAATGTCTTCAACACCGAACAAATGCAATACAAAGACCAAAAAAGTACCAATAAATAAGACGTAAATTTAAACGCCTCCAAATCACCTCATTCAAAACATGCAGACGTTTGTAAAAGGAACAAGAACCCGTATACAATGAATCAATTTGCCAAAAAAAAAAAACCAATAAAGATAATGTAGAAAGCGACACCTGTAGATGCCTTCATTCAAAACCTGTTCATGTTAATAAATAACCATTCAACTTTGCAAATATCAAACACAAACCAGACATGAAATAAAGAAACAACTAGTAAATTAAATGCAAAATGCCACGCCTTCACTCGGACACCGCAAACGTCTTTGGAAGTGTGAAAATAAACACGCAAATGCACTTGAACAGTGCCTGGCTATGGCATACCTCTTGCAGCAGGTCTCCATCCCATCCGACTGACATGACACTGACAAGTAACGGGAGACTTTGAGGACACCCGCCTCATGTACGTATGGTGACTAAGTGTGAAATGTGATTTGGCAAGGTTATGGTCTGACAGACCACTAATGTTACTACTGCACCATCAGCAGGACTCAAGCATGGAATTGTGCAATATCCAGCTAGGCCCCTGGGAGCTTACCTCAACCAACGACCACAGACTAAGACCACTGATCCATGGCCAGTGCCGATTGGTCGGCGGTGTATCGGAAATCAATCAGTCATAGGATGCAAATAAAAAATATCATATAGACATCTGTGTAACCACACAAAAGATAAGGACGGGATGTTAGTCTATTTAAAAGACGGTCAGAGTTTCGTGACAATTATATGAAATTGTACTATAAGGAGACCATGTGCATGATTGGGGAATAAGGATTGAATACAGGAAAGGTGATATGGAGACAATGATCGACAAAGTTATGCAGGATATTGGGTCTATAGTGAAGAAAAGAAACATTTGTATGCAAAACAAGAAAGATTCCATGCAAGACAAGGAAGGTTCCATGCAAGTCAAGATAAGTTCCTAACTCTTCCTACACCAGGAGTTGCATTAAAGTACAATGAAGACTGGGAAGTTATAAACAAGACAAGGGAGACACTAGCAAGCCAATGGGGACAATAGGAGTCGCACGCAAGAGAAGGGGAGTTTTATAGAAAACTACGGCAGTTACATGCAAGAGAGGGGATGTGTATACAAGACTGTAGGGGTCACCTTCAAGACATGTGCTTGATAAGGGTATTTACACAAAAGACAAGGGTAATTACACTGAAATCAAGGGTAATTACACTTGAGACAAGGGAAGTTGCTTGCAGGACAAGCAGATCATGATTGTGTGCAGGGTTTCGAGCACATGTTTACTTGCTGTCGAGGGAATGAGGGAGTGACTTTGGGCTTGGGGCACCTCGGGCCGACGCTGTAGTTACATTGTAAGGAGTGGTGTGGCCACGTGTAATTGAGGAAAAGCCTCCGCTCGTAATTGGGGTAGCTGGCAGTGCACCATGTAATGGTGTAACCACCAATATTTACACTACGCTTGGTTACGAAGCAGAAAGTTTCAGTTGTAAACACGGCGTTCGTGGTCACGGAAAATACGACACCGGCACTTTGTGACTGCAGCGATGTCTGAGGAGTAAAGAAAATTACGGGTGTTACATCCTCCTGCTTGCGTTCAAAGTCTGGGTATGTTTTTAGTCTGCAATTTTCAAATTGCTTACTCCAGTGACAGTTTTTATGGCACTAGCATTGACGCTACAGATGTGACAGGCGTCTAGGGATTTCCAAATGAATTAGGGTCTTATATCAACCAGGGTCTGTACATCAATTGCTAGTAGTGCTTTTGTGGCAAGGTCTCAGTAATGGCTCCATTTTCCTCCATTGTACTACGATGTAGTTTCTCTTGTTACTGGATCTTGTCGTGCTGAAGTGAACAAGTCCAGTGAACCGTGTGGGAATCGCAAACTACTGGCACAAAAGCACAGACCAAGTCGGTCTAAACTAGAGCAACAGGGAGCCAACTAAATGCTTAATGTGTAATGATCCAGATTCAAGCAGTTCAATTGGGGGGTAGGGAATGGGGTGGGGGAGGGGGTAAGTGACCAACGTGGGGTGATGTATAAGGTTCTTTACTACTGTCCTATATTGAAGACATGCCCTGTCCATATCAGTGGCACCATCTGGTGCTAGGGTACAGAGCTGGACCACACAGTGAGAGCCCTGGGTAACACAGCCTGGAGGGTATTTACTTGCCTGTACTAAATATACAAACACACCAGTGCACCTGACCCTGCCTTGACCAGTGGTCAGTAGTGTCCAGCCAGTCGGTCAAGTGCCAATTACTGGCACACAAAACACATTCCACCATCAGTTCAGGATTCTAACCCCGGATATAGCAGCTTGACCACAATCTTGTTGACAACCGATTGTAAGACAGTAGTGGTCACTCCTGAGTGGACAGTGTCAACATCGGGGTGTCCAGTAATGTCTCCTGTGGCAGCCGTCCAGAACGGTCATCCAGGTTGTGTATCTTCTGTGGCCTTTTTCCTGGTAGTACAAATATGACTGGACAATCATGTGACCACTGGACATCACTGACCATGAGTTTTATTCTCACATAGGTGGTCCCACCTTCTCACCAGTTAATAATGTTTCAGATATCATACCGGACAAATGCGACCTGAATAGAAAGGTGACCTTATTTGCAAGGGTCATTTTCTATACCTTACATAATAAGGAAATAATTCGGGACTGTCCTAAGGCGACCCTAACTGAAGGGTGACTGTAGTCCCAAGGTGACCATAAAGCAAGGTTTGTCCTTACAACAAAAACAGCTTAAACGGATCTCTGATGCAGAAAGTGGGGTAATGTGATGTGTGCTTCCAGTGTGGGCCACCTACATATCTGTACCTATAACACCCCATGACCCTTCACCCAAACCCCGCTGCTCCCCCCATGTGCCGTGAACAAAAGGTGTTCGAACCCATCCATCAACGACCATCCATTCAAACCCTGCACTTGTTAAACGCTCAGTGATCAACAGATGCCTGTCAGGACGTAACAAAAAACGGGGGGAAAATACCCTTTGTGCGAACACAGGGGGAGGGGTGACAGGCACACACGACACACAAAACATCCCTGACACGCTTTGTGCCCACATGTTTGGAAAAACAGAAACGTGTAAGACAAATTCGACACGAAAAAACATGTCTGCCTGCGACATCTCGAGGTATTTCATCTGTAGCTTCTGTGGCATAAACAGCATCTCTAGACCAAATGTAGACCACCACACACTTAGAGACAAGAATCTTACCGTTAAAAAAATAAGTAAAATGGAAAAAACAGCCTTAACGTGTCCTCTGTGCTGTGCTACGACCATTCATGTTCGTTGGTGGTCTTTGCGGTAAACAAATTTTGATAATCAGAAACTCGATCTGGATGTTGTAAGAATTGTTATCCAAGTAATCAATGGATGTGTAACCTCACAGAAAGCAGCCGGACCATTGCACCAGAAATATTTCTCAATGGACTAAACATCACTATTTACTATGACAA
>JAODUO010000045.1:637500-687500 GCA_025642075.2 Ridgeia piscesae
TAACCACATAATTCAGAAAACAATCAACATTTGTTCTCACGATCCCAACAAAGGCTTTAGTAGATAATTCTGTCATTGTTAATAACTTACACTGCCATATTTAGGAAGTGTTCCGGGTTATTATACCCCCCACCACTACCACAAAATACTGAACTATTTTACTCATACAATATCTGAACCAAGTTCAGAACGTCTAACTTCCCTCATTTCCATATGCAATTGTTTATTTATATTACTGCAAGTATACTTGTCTTTGCATTGTCTACTTGGAAATAAACCTCTTTAACTATCAAAGTACATCACACATGGCTCAATTTTAACACACACAATTTCACCTAACGATAATATCAATAATCCAATTTTGGATTAATTAAATAAATTGATCAGTACAGTATATGAGTTAGCTTATTGCATTAATATTATAAATTGCCTTAGGTAAAACTGTTTATGAGCAAATTAATTTCCAACTGAAGTTTGAACTTTTTATTTTGCAGGTTTCTTTGAAACATTTCCAAAAATAAATATCTTTTAACTATGTTTATCGTTATCTAATCTAATCTTTACATGCCATGGATACAGTGAACCATTACCTGGTGCCATAAACAACCCATATAGTTGACTGAACATAACCACCAGCACTGGCTGCTACAACAGAATCTGGTAGGATCGTTTTTATCATTAAATCGTGTTACTAATTCAAACATCTTGATTGCCTACATGTTTTCTTATAATGAACCACCATCTCATGAAATTGAACGCTTCTGTGTATATTTTATCACGTTCACTTTGCATTTTCATTGGTGAAGTCGAGTGAGTGCTGGTGTTTTTCTAGTATGTTTGAATACTATTTTCTTCAATCATTATTGTCGATTACCGAACAACACATCTACAGAACCTTTCAATTTAACTACAGTACCCATACGCATTGACACATTTCCTTATAGCTCTTCACAAATGGAAAGCAGATTTATAATCTCCAACACTAAAGACAGGCACAATCAAACCTCTTCTTAAGAATTAGAGCAGATAATGTATTACCTAAGCATGCGTGCAGTGCAGTAAGACCTACTATAAATATTCTGTAGTCAAGAGCAGTTAAAGAACAGTCGACTTCACAAACACAGGCCCATGTACTGATTGCGTCAATGCAATCTACTGATTGCGTCAATGCAATCTACTGATTGCATCAATGCAATCAAACACAACCACACGTCTGATTATTTCAGCAATGTGATCACACAGTGATTTCCGTGTTTGGTGGTTGCTGTGTGTGATTGTTTCCAGTATGATTACAATCTGTAATATTCACTGACTCGAGAAAGATTACGACATAAGGCACATATTTGACATTTCGCATATACATTTTTCAATAAACTGACCCGCTATATTTGAAGGACACAGAATGATGACTAAGATTGTGATACTGTAGATGGTTTTTATTCAAAAACAACTTGCAAATAAACGGTCAGCTTAGGAATTTTACTCTGATGTTAACAAATGTATTACAATGATTTACGCATTCTTCATCAGCCAAAGTAACAGTTTTGTTCAAAGAATAGCGAACATCAACCATATGAATGTGGTTAGTTAAAAAAAAACTCCAAATGAAATTAACATGTTACAATTTTGTATTTTTTACACAGAATTTCCAATTTTTTTCATTCAACTATGGCTGTATTAAAATGGTCCCCAAACAGATGTCACTCAGACTACACATTAATCCAATTTACAGTCGTGTGAAATTACCTCGATATCTCCAGTGATAGTCTCATATCCTGCCACAATTTCCTCGGCCAAATCAAGTAGCCTAGTGCTGTTCTTCTGTCCGAGATTAAACTGACCAGATTGCAACATCTGCCCAGCACGCGCCTGGACTGACAATATTTACATTACCGGACAAGTCTAACACTATCTCAATGTCACCAGTCCTGTATGTCAGCCAAGTTTAAAAGCTCCAGAGTCTTACATTATACACACAAGTGTGTCAAGTTCTCAGGAAAAAGGCCATTGTTCTTGTTCACATTCCCAGATTGACCTGGCCCACTGCATTGCCCAGAAAATCCACGTTTACCATTTCTGGAATTTCACAGGGGTGGGAGAAGCAATGATGACACACTGATACAAGTATACTAGACTGTATGCTTCGGCAAGCACAATGATTTTATTATCGCTACTTAATTATTTATGAAAAACACTAAATTATGACTGCGAAAAGGAGCAAAAAATGCAACCTTTTCTTGGTAATTCTATAATGTTTGTGTCAGTAATTGATGAAATATCACCAGTGTCAAATTTAGGTGAATTTTGTTTAGTTCTCTTCCTTTGTGGAAAACTTGATAAAATTTCAAGCGTATTGCAAACTTTTTACACTGCTTCCAGGTGTTAATTAAAGGTATTATTTTAAACGGGAATGCCTAAAGGCAAGTCGGAAACAGGTGGGACAAAACAGGGAGTTGGGAAAGTTGAGAAGAGGGAGTTATCCCTCAATAGTTCCCTCCACTAAACCTAATGAAGATGTTGAAAGTAACCCAAGCTGCACAGGTATGTGCTTAAAAGCACAAGTGTGCAAACACAACACATTTATATAACATTTAAATAAAATACAGCAATTTCTACAGGAATTTAACTGCACAGCCTGAATACTTGATATTGTCTCCTACGTAACAAAAGCACACTTTAAAATTTAAATAAAAGAAGTTTTCCTGTCCACCAGTCAAACAATGTCATTCTAAAGCGCATAAATATAATGACAACAAATCCTTCTACCTGCCAGTCACACTGTCAACCCACAATTAAGTCCCCATCTTCTCCATGTGACAATTCAATGGCGAAAATAATGTGACACCACAATTGACACTGTACATAAAACACGTGGACTACTGTAGAAGAATTGACAACCACAGCCATTGTATCCACAGGTGACAAACACCGGTAGAAAATACAATAAGCATGACACGAACCACACGCGGACGTGACAGCTGACCAACTTAGAAGACAGTCCATCTACCATCGTCGGCCAACAATGCCAGATATATATATAAACACACACCGCCGAGTGCGAGAGAAAAACTGGGACAAGGAAATGCAGCACAAAATACAGCTGTTACAAACATGTTTACTAACAGTGCTGGTGCACCCACGCAGTGCCCTACGATCCCAGGCAATAGATAAAAAATACCTCATGCACCCCCCCTCCCCAAACCACAGCCCGAGCTGTGCCAATGAATTCTACGGACGGGCGGCCGTTCAACTTAACTTGTGTATGAGGAGCTGCACCACTGCACCACCGCCCGGCACCACTGCACCACCACAACAAATGATCAACAACATTTCTAAGTAAACATCCCCTCTGAAATAACGCATCACAGTGAATCTTTAATTCACCTCGCGTGGCTGGGTCCCTCTGTTGTACCCCCGGGATCCCAGCCCAGGCAGAGTTCGCGCACTTGTCAGTTTTTTCTCTCTCTCGGGATATCCTAATCCACGCTTCCAGAGTGAGGCTACAGCCGGAATAGGGTGAGAAAAATGTGGCCGAAACAAATAACTCGCTGTTGACAGGTCAAGGTCAGGTGATTGACACATGATACGACTGTAAGGGTCGTAGAAGTGCTCCCTTTATAAACACAACACACACAGTGGCGTATTGTGCACATAATTACACACATGGGATGATAAATAAACCGCTATTGAGACGAAACCAGGCACTGAAAGTTTCCGAAAATCGACTCACTATCAATGTTTTGGTCACTAGAGAAGCATAGCTATACCTGCATGCATTGGAATGCCTAAGTATAATTTTCAGTTGAGTGTAAACATACAATACGGAAAAAAAGTATTATTTTGAGTTGCTGTAATGTAAACATACAGCTGCTATATTGTATTCGGACATATGAAATAGGTGTTAGAAAGAAAACATGCAAAACCAAACAAATTATTTAATATTTAAGGCACCTCAAAACACATGGTGCATGAATACGCACCATTACACCAGGTTTTTCAAATAAACCCCATCAAAATCAAACTGAGTATATATTAATACAGTTTATTATAAATTAATGCTTTGAACATGTTAACAGTTTCAGTGTTGACACAATTTTCTAAGTTACGTTGTCATTCTTGGCTCAAGCACAGGTCGATCCAACCTACAAGTAACACCCCGTTATCTAGTCATGTGACTGTATTACCTCACTGAAATGGCTCTCAGCTATTCAGATCAGCAAAAACACAAATCCCTGTCGGCGGTTTAGCAACTACTTCAAAGGAAGTGTGGTTTCTGGTTTCTGTTATCTACTTATCTACTTATCTACGCTGTCTTTGTTACCAATATCTTACATTGAAATCTTACTGCTGACTGGTCATTTTTTATTCACAGTACTTTTTTCCAACTAGATGTGATTTGTAGCTAAAAAACATTATTCCACAACTTGTGACTTACATAAGCTTACACACTCACATGAATTATTATGAAAAGTTTCACGGCAAAATGTCATATAATTTGTTTCGCTTTAGAGAAAAATTTACTTTTGTATTGTGTTTTTTCCTTAAAATTTATATAAATCTTTTTGAACCAGCTGAGTGCGTATTATGAGTCCAACATCAAAGAGAATGTTAGTAAAGACCGGAGTACTGTTTGATGATCCTTTATGAAAAATAGGAAATTGTACATGTAGTAATGATTGTAGTAAATTAACTCAGCAAATGCACATTTTGTGACACCCCCTCAAGTTACACAAACAACCTGACGTGTTGAGAGTCCTGATTATAACACTACTTACCTTACACAAACATAAACAGCACATACACACACCATATATAATTTAGATTTCTTTCTTCAACAGTCCATAGTTATAACGTATCATTACTGACACGGCGGATTGTTTTTTACGCCTAACCCCAATTAAACCTGTCCTCAAACAGGACATGGGTTGACGGAGATTAGGACAGTAGGTCTACCACATAAAGCCTGTCCTAAGTACACCCACCACCACCCCCAGCTGTACCCTGTAGGTCAGCTGGTTCTCCCATTCTTGCAACAGTCTTTTAAGTGCAACTTCGTCCTGCCCATTTCATCGATAGAAACCACAACACCTATACTCACTGCCAGAAGTCGTTGAATCGTTTTCTAAACTTTGCCAAATTTTATGGTTCATCTATTTAGTGAGTAAGTAAGTAAGCTTTATTTGTTTGAAATTGTCTTCTTATCATACCTACTAAAAGAAGGTTGTCTGTTCTTATCGTTAACAGGATGTTTGCTGAATCACGTGAACTTAATTATAATTTGGACAGGGCCACATAAGTGCAAATGACAATGCAGTAAGTCCACAGAAACCATTTCTAAATTTTAATGTTTATTTACAATTTGAATATTTTAAAGGTGCAACTTTTAAATTGTACTTTTTAGGCTTAACTTATCAAATGCACTTTGGCCAACATATATATTTCGGTATAAATAACTACTTATTTAATACCTCTAAGTTAACATACATATTTTGTTTAAAAAGTGTACAATTACATGAACTTATTAGTTGTGTCGTTTCGTTATGAAGAAAACATGAATCAAATTTACTCTACCAACTGGGTTAACATTTCCATTAATTATAATGAACTGTAACTATAATTAACTATAATTTAATACTTTCACACAGCAACAGTTTGTTTTATTGGAAAGTCCACGGCATTAGTAAAGTTAGTGACGTCTTAACACACATGATACCTTGGTAACAGCAAAAGACGAAATGTGAAACTTACTTTCTCCGATAATGTTGCATCAGTTCTGTGACGAGTAGACAGAACTCGCCAAATGTCACATGATCAGCGGGCGTCCTCCCCGAACAATCACACGCACAGTGGACCATCTCAAATACTGAAACAACGTTGAATAAAACTCTGTATTTAAACACTTCCCTGACTCATCCGTTGGTAGTAAAAAAAGTTAATTATAAGTTTTATGCAGTAATCAAAATGCCACATGTGGTTATTTCGCCTGCATCTGAGAATTTCACAAAACAGGGATCTGGACAGAGCATATGGAATGTGTTACTCCAATCCTTGTGGAGTCAGATTACTATATGTTTCCACATATCCACGTGGCGCAACTACATCTGGTACTGGTTTATGAAACTAAAAACAACTACCTAACCAATACCATCTGATCCATCATGGTTTGAAGCAAGTTAAATGGAAAATTCCAACTTTGTCATTCCATTTAATGCATGTTTACTGCGTGCAACGTATCAACATTTATCTGGACAAACTGTAATGACGAACATAACCACAGACAGAGGATCTATTCAGAACAAATGCAAACAACATGGAAAGTAACAGTAACAACATACCTCATTGCAAACTATCAAAATCTAACACTACATTGAGAATCCTCAGTTAAATTTCAAATACCCAAATTTCAAATATCCTGAATGTAAATATATACTTGCAGAATTTAGAGGATAAGCAAAAAACGGTTTCAAACCAAGCAACACCCCAAACTGATGCTACTACATGTGAACAATTACATAACTGTTTTCAGCTAACTTTCAAATATTCAAAGGACCAATTCCTCAAATGATGTCGCATAAACTACCTGACAGTTACGGTGAGAATCAACCACGTTCATTGCAAAAAAATCCAGGGAATTTGCTTTAAATTACATCGCAACATCATCTCTGTTCCACTTGTGATCAGCACACAGTTAAAAAGTAAACTGTTTACAATTGAAAACCAAACATTCAAAGGGATTACATTGAGTTTGCTAACAGGCACCGTGGCTGGCCTCCAGGACACAGACGGCACATGGCAGTCGTGTACTTACTCTGTGACTTTGACGGGAAGATGCCAATGTCGTTGAGTGCTAATCTGATCTCGGGCAACGTGAGAACGCTCTTGTTTCCCGTGTGTTGTACAAACAGGTCCCATAGCTCCCTGAAACACGACCACACAATCAGTATCCTTTCACTTGGCATCGTGTCACATCGCCGGGCGGACGGACGGACGCGCTGCTTTTTTCAGTCTCCCGTTCACGCACGAATGCACGCGTTGCCGTGCACACGACCACTTCTTGAATGAGTCTGTTCGCGAGCAGGTGTACCTGGTATTTTGCCGCATCGACATAAAAGTGCGACCCAGTAACTCGCTCACACACCGGACGGCCCGGCACCCTCACCACTCCTGCCTCTCTCTGGTTCAACGAGTCCGGTCAATCCCACCTCCCGTCTTTATCCCCGCGGCTACGATATTTAGGGAAGAAGGTGTCATGCGGCAATATTCGCCACATGCGCTGCGGGCAGAGAACACCTGGGATCTCAACCGAGGTGTCCGTTATGTTAATCCACCAGGAGTGACCATGCCACGCCCCCCAGCCCCCGCCACGCCCCCCAGCCCCCGCCATCCCCCACACCCCCATCTAGGTTTGTGCCCCATCGATAAAGTAGGCGATGCCTCGGGTGTTCATGTGATATGGCAAAGTGCAGTATTTTAGTTCTTACGAATACTTTATAACATTCATCACTTCGCCCCTGCCAGCTACAAAATAAATTTCTGTTCCCATAATACAGATGCAAATAAAAACAACTTTCAATGAAATCTTCTAAGTGAATGTAAACAATAAAGTAGCACAACTGTAATCAACAATACAAATATCATTACCCAGAGTGCATCGGTTCATTAAAATACAACATGGCTGCTATGTTAGCAAACAACACCCGCCATCTTGGATAAAAAACAACAAACCAGACGACAGCTACCTGTCCATCTGCGCTGACCCCGAGCGCGGCCGCGTTGCCATATTTCTTGGCAACGAAAACACACATGCCCTGAGAACAAAACCCCTCATTAACCCTGGCAATCGCCCCCAACAAAGGTCAGAAAAAACGCTGTTACCACTTATCTGTCAAAGGTGCCAGCTTGAGGAACTCGCGGTTGGCACAAGACAACAAGTGTAGTCTGCTAAAAACTAGGCACGTGTGTTCTGCCAAAATCTCACAGCAGCTGTGTTTATATAGAGACGGAGATGGAGGCAGAGGCAGATGGAGGCAGATGGAGGTAGATCGGCTGCACCTTCCCCCGGTATTGTAGCAGGACGCCCACGCTGCAGCTAAGCGCTGCAGGTGTGGCGCGAACATGCTAAAATTGGTTGTTTTCATCACGAGTCTAAGACAGTAAGCCATCAACTCCGATCTTATATAGCGAATCGACAGGTGCGTGAAAATATCTGCCCCGATTTGCACCTTCTTCGATCAGTTACTGTTATTTATTGACCGACGTTTCTAAAAATCCATAACCATTAATGTTTAAGTACATAGCAAAATGTGTAACTATCTTTTATCTTTAGCCAATTAACTTACTTATACAATTTTAAAATTTCTAGACAGTTTAATCAAAATCATCAACTTTTTATGTAACTGCTAAAACAATCAATAGCAGTTAATTTTCCAATACTTTATAATAGTTTTATTCAAAACTCTTATATACTTTTCAAGATTCCTAGACAACGTGGTCACATGGGTAACTTCCTTGTACATTTGTTGTTTCTAAAAGTGCATACTCATTCACTACTTTCTTACATGCATTTCTAGACAGTATTAATCACATGCATAACTTTCATATACGATTTTTAGTAATAATCTTTAAAGCCAAAGTGATGTGTTTTGTGTTCTACTTAGTAGAAATACTTGCTAATATTTGGTAATAACTCCGGTTAAGGCAAATTTTATTGTAAAAATTCTCCTGTAATTTGACGTGGTATTTTTGTAGTGTTTAATATTATTTGTATAAAAATCTCTTGTGTCAACACGTGGGAGCATAAACGAGAGAATGTGTGTGGGTCAGGTTGTTATAGCTGTCAGTATCAGTCACGCGTAAGCCTCTGCAGAAATTATGATCTTACGCATTACTCTTTTTTAGGGTTGTTTATTTTCTGCGGCCGGGTGGATACGCATTTTTCTTGCCAACATCGAGACAAATCACAGGTTACAGGATGTCTTGAAACAAGTGCAGCAGGGTAAACGGCAATCATTACTACTGCAGTACTGTCAAATGAAACCACATTTTCCTCAGTGGATGCCCCTACAATTTACGACACTTAAATGTAACTACTTCTGACAGGTAGTTTATGTCACGTATGTCACCAGACATGATCTAACTTCCTCATCTGACCACATTCTTATCTCATCTGTCTTCATTCACTTCCTCAACGTTACACCACACGTGTGCATATGTTCCTGACTTCGCTTTCAAATGTCATTTTATCCTTTTTGATAGCAATCATGTAAAACACCAGTTTTAGATAATTTCATTATGGGAACTCTGTACTGGAATATATTATGCGGTACTTAAAATCTGTACTTAAATTAAAACAATTATGAAATTTTTCACAGTTATTTTGTCATATTTTGTCGTTGAAAGCAACATAACAACTGAACAAGATACCATAATCAAATGTCCTATTCATACACCCTTATTTGAATAACTGTCAGTTTATCCACATTTTCAGCAATGGGGTAAATATTATTTTCACTCATACTTATAATTCCATAAAGTTAGCACATTCGACATCACACATCAATATTTTCATCTAATCTTTTCCCGAATCACTGACTGATATATATATATATATATATACTAATTATATATATATATATATATATATATATATATATATATATATATATATATATATATATATTGCCTCAGTAATCATCAACATATGACACCTACCAAAGAACTAGAAAGCTATAAATAGGTCAATAAACCAAACACGGGCTCAGTTCAAACAGCATAAATCAAACCTGTTTTAGATTAAACATATTAATTTTATCGGGAATGTCAACAGATCTATGTCAACACATCTGTGGTTACCCAAGGCACGGTAAATTTACATACGTTGATTTACGCCTGACGTGGGTCACATTCTGTGGGTGTAAACACGTGGCCTTAGTGTAATTCACAGGACGGGAGTCGCAATAAAACACCGCATAATCTATTCCAGAAAGATACGCACACACCTACCTAACCACAATGTCATCTCCAAAGATAACAATGTTAACTGTAGCACACTACACCACCCACTATCTCAACATGCAAATGTATGTCACTATACTACAACTCCAGCCCTGACCTTTGCTTTAGTGCGATCTTACACAACAGCCAAGTGCATCTTTAGTGACACGATATTATCACTGAATCAAGAGTCATTGTCGATGATAATAACAAACGTTAAGGTACAGTCGAGTTCAAACGTGCATAAAACGCGAATCGACACGCATGGAACCATGATAAGGGACAACCAGGACAAGGGATCATCAATGATTCTAGGTGAGAATTAGTTTTAAATGTCTCCAGATTTTACGGAAAGTAGCTGTAGTTTCAAATGATAATAATGTTATAAGCTGATTGCAAATTTGTTATATATTTTCGATGCTGAGCAATGAACCATTTCTTGATCTCCAGAGAAATAGCAAGCATCAAAACGTGGTCAAACAAATTATTGTCATGCTTCTGAGATAAGTTTTATGTTATTTCATTTAAAATATGTAAAATGGCTTTTTGAGACGACCCCCCAAAAGAGCCAAAGGGGAATAGCCTTTCGTAACAGAAGAGTGACTATGACTCATAAGGCTAGGGCATAAAGTTTCACCTAAAACCCTTCAGCGCACTTTAACCCAAGGTGTCTCCAACAGGGCAGCCACTTGTGTAAGGTTCCAGGGGTGTAGATCAGGGCACAAACTCTGACCCCCCCACCCCCACCCGCCCTACGTCTCTACCCCAAATTACAGTACCAGGGAACCTCTGTGTACTAATCACTGGCCACGTACAACCCAGTACTTAAGTACAGAAGAACCGATCTGTGCAATTCTTCCCGCTGAAATGTAGGTTATGAAAACAAAGTCTCTTTCCAGCTCCCTATTACCAACCCCACCCCCACCCCAACCCCTATCCTCTCAACTCCCCAGTCACTGGACTCTTCAAAGGCAATAGTTATGTGATGAATGTACTTATTAATAGAACTGATTCGAATTACCAATGTTTCGGCTCAATTAAACACCAACGGTTTCACCTTCCAAAAGTAGAAACCACTGCTAAATGTATTGCAGATAAGATCATGCACTCATTGCATATTTTACTATACTGTTACACAGTTAGATTGTGTGATAACATTTCTGTGTGAGTGTGTGAGTGTGTGAGTGTGTGAGTGAGTGAGTGAGTGAGTGCGTGTGCGTGCGTGCGTGCATGCGTGTGTGAGTGTGTGCATACAATTGGGTCAGACCATGACAGTGATGTAGTTTCACACCTGATTCACCAAAGATGAACACTGCTGGCTGGTTACGTTAATTAAAAATTTAAAACCACCGATACTTTCTTCACCTTTCAAAATTACCTATAAAAATCTTTATTTAATTATTCATAGCCTATGCAACAAAGGCACGCCTTATAATCAAATCAAATCAAACAAAACGCTGGATTGTTGAATTACACTCTCAAAACTCTAGCTTTCAGTCTTGATCATTCTGTATTGAAAAGTTACCCCCCCCAAATATCCCAATCTGATGATAAACAGATGGCAACATTGATAAGAAACAACAGGTAACATGCACGACTAGCAGTAGCAGTATATCTATCATACGAAACCTAGGAAGTGTTCACCGAAATGTGTCGCCCTTGAAAGAAATGGAAGAAAAACTATTCCACTATAATCTAACACATTAAACTTCTTTCAGGTATTTCGGTGTCACTTATAACCATGTCATTGTGTGTGACACAACTTCCTTGTGTCACCACATTCTTCTCTTGTCCACCGTCCCATACTTCCTCATGTTTACATGACATATGTTAAAATACCCCCCTGCCCCCCCTCCCCCCCGACTACACTGTCAAATATCAACCAATACCCCTGAAAAATCAATGGCTTCCTCCGCCACTTGTCTTCTGGAGTTTGTTCCTTTCTATATAGTTATCTTACTAACTACTGTATTGATTGTATACTATACAGACACAGTAAGTTTACATACACCCTTAAAATGTACACAATAATGATCTGTATGTTCTGTGCATTTTAGGACACTTTCAGATTTGACATGTCAGACACTTGTAGCACATTACTACATATATTATAATGAGTTATAATGACGTAAACCAATCAAATCAGGTTTTTAAGCCATAATTTTTTATGTGTCACCCTCTTCTTCTCCCATTGACACCCCTTGTGTGCCACCATTGGGGTTCACACGGTCAAACCCTAAATCTACCACGTACAGGGTAACAAGTCATCCCCCCACCCATACATCACCAACCCCACACACACACCCCATGTCCACAAAACCATACCCGTCTCCCATCATAACCACCCGTGTTCCCTGTCCCACACGACACTTGTCGCTTGTCCCACACAAGTGACAAGTGTTGTGACACCCCGGCTCGTGACACCCACCTCGCACCGGAGTCACACACCGCATCCTTGCTTCCGACCAAATCCACTAGGAGCTCTGTCAACTGTACGACGACTTTAAGCGCGGCATTCACCATGACACAGGAACTCAAATCACGACTGATACGTTGGGGCCAGGTCTCTTTTACCATTCTGCCACACGCGCCCGGTTTTATTCCCGCGGCTCGCGCGAAGTACGGTGACACCGTCATGCCCGGTGAGCTAGCCTGGCCCACTGTGACTGGGGCGAGTGACGTACACACACACACTCACACACACACACACAACAGTTGCATTATCAACACGAAACAGACCCGTGGACGTGACGTGGCCATTCACCATTCACAGCCCGGCCGCTACTCACCAGTGAATGACTATTGGCTCTATAGATACCACAACTACGTACGCACACACGCATGCCACAAGCGGACGACAACAAAAAGATTATGACAGACATCATATGATTAGACTTGACTCTATCCGCTGGTCACGACGACAACAACTGTTGCCAAATTTAGACGTGGGGTCTTAAACGTATTTAGACGTAATATCAATAATTACCACTGATTCATATTGATGACATCAATGACAGGTGTCATATAATTACTACAACTCATCAGTGATGTCTACAGCCATTGTTACCAAATTTAGGTTTATCAACAGCTGTATTGATACTCTGCTCACTTCTTTAAAAAGTTCATGATTCATTAAACCTTTCTAGTGTAGTGTATATCACGCTTCAGTTTCAAAATTACCTCGTGGTATCACATTGTCATGATAATAAAAGTTGCTAAATTTAGAGCTGGACTTTTAAAAAGTAACTGTTTGAATTAATCATGTGTTGCTAATTTTATACCATATAGACTATCCGGAAATTCCTTGATATATTGTAAAAAAGTAGTTCTTATACTGTATAGGGCCCAACTGAGGGGTCAGCACAAAACATTACATTTTACACCCTAACCAAGCGATTCATTCCAATGTACTGTTTAAATGGGAAGCATTCAGCCATTGTGCAATTACTGTTTCTTTGTTTACCACTGTCTGTAACCAGGTATTCATCTGAACATTCCAGGTGAACAGAAGCAATGTGGATTGAACACAATTATTCAATGTTTGAAATGAGAAGAGGCGATTGTCATGATTGATAGTTACGTGTGTGTGTGTGTGTGTGTGTGTGTGTGTGTGTGTGTGTGTGGTGTGTGGTGGTGTGTGGTGTGTGTGTGTGTGTGTGTGTGTGTGTGTGTGTGTGTGTGTGTGTGTGTGTGTGTGTGTGTGTGTGTGTGTGTGTGTGTGTGTGTGTGTGTGTGTGTGTGTGTGTGTGTGTGTGTGTGTGTGTGTGTGTGTGTGTGTGTGTGTGTGTGTGTGTGTGTGTGTGTGTGTGTGTGTGTGTGTGTGTGTGTGTGTGTGTGTGTGGTGATGTGTGTGTGTGTGTGTGGTGTGTTTTGTGTGTGTGTGTGTGTGTGTGTGTGTGTGTGTGTGTGTGTGTGTGTGTGTGTGTGTGTGTGTGTGTGTGTGTGTGTGTGTGTGTGTGTGTGTGTGTGTGTGTGTGTGTGTGTGTGTGTGTGTGTGTGTGTGTGTGTGTGTGTGTGTGTGTGTGTGTGTGTGTGTGTGTGTGTGTGTGTGTGTGTGTGTGTGTGTGTGTGTGTGTGTGTGTGTGTGTGTGTGTGTGTGTGTGTGTGTGTGTGTGTGTGTGTGTGTGTGTGTGTGTGTGTGTGTGTGTGTGTGTGTGTGTGTGTATGTGTGTGTGTGTGTGTGTGTGTGGTGTGTGTGGTGAGTGAGTGTGATGAGGGAGGAGTGGGAGGGGGAGGGGAGGGGGAGGAGGGGGGGGGAGGGAGAGGGAGAGGAGGGGGAGGAGGGAGAGATGGGATGGAGAGGGAGGGAGAGAGGGAGGGAGAGAGGGAGAGAGGGAGAGAGGGAGAGAGGGAGAGAGGGGAGAGGGAGAGGGAGAGAGGGAGAGAGGGAGAGAGGGAGAGGGGGAGAGAGGGAGAGAGGGAGAGAGGGTGAGAAGGGAGAGAGAGTAAATGTATGAAATTGTGTATGTGACTGTGTGAGTGTGTGTGATTCTGTTTGTGTTTTGTTTGTGCATGTACATGTTATCTAACACATAATCATGTATATATTTAGACAACAGTAATACAGTAATTATACATCATTACATGTGTTACTCTCACAACATTTTGTCTGTCAACCTTCCCCCAGACACCACACAGATTGTTATAACTCAGCCACAGATTACAATAAATAACATCGTCTATCAAATAACAGACACCCAGCTGTCTGCATTCCCCATTAGCACAACCACTTATGTCTCACATACCCAAATTCCCTCCATTTTTTATCGAAACTTGCAGTAAAACCCGCACCTCCAATTTCTGCTCACAATGCAACCTATCTACTGTCCAGCATTCTCAATTTTCCACCTCCCGGGAATCTGCAATTTCAAATGCCTTTTGAATTACCAAATCTCCCTTCAGTGTCAGTTCAACACGTAGAACGATTAATCCAGTGGATCTGTGGTAGTTTGGATTCCCCCGAAAGGATGGTCATAGTATTTACAGATGCTTCCGTCTAAGGTAACGGAACGTTGAACTATATCGCGGACAATCAGTTCAGTAAACACACAGAAGCAGTTGTAAGTAGGACCCTGGTCAGCGAGTTCTTTATTACTTTAAACATGGACCTGACACTTGACCCTGTGGTGTCCACTGACCACAAACAGCTGTGATGTATGTGGACTCTGGACAATTGCCCATCCCCCCTTCATTCAGCCAAACCCCTGTTTTGGTTTGCATATACACACACACACACACACACACACACACACACACCACCACCACACACACACACACACACACACACACACACACACACACACACACACACGTATGCCACATTCTGGAACAATTCTGCGCATGTGACCCTGGATCTACCCCCTCTTTCTCTCTTGCTGGTTTATGGACCCCCTATTTTGATGTCCAGTGAAACAAACATGTGTGGACGCAGTCAAACTTTCCAGAAATACCTTGCTGCAAGGAGCACACCAACTTGATCAAACTTTTACTTTTAATAACATACGTTCATATATATATATATATATATATATATATATATATATATATATATATATATTATATATATATATATTATATCCACTACACTACAACACAATATAATATAATATACACACTGTACTATGTTTAAAAAGTATCAAAACTACATTTACACCTGCAAAAAGAAAACACTTGAGAGTATTGCATTCAGACTTTTGCAGGACACCTTTTAAACGAGCTCTTCATCTCAACCACATTTACAGAAACTCTGTTTTGCAATGTGCTGTTCACAATGCTCTACTGTTTCAGGGACACCGTTATTGCGACCACAACAATGACGTATTGTGTGTTGTATGCGGCTGTCAACCTCCGCCGTGTGTGGTAGAAACCACAGGAACAAATGCCAACTCTTCACAGCACAGCCAGCTTATAACATAATCACATGGTAGTGGAAATGTCAACATTGTAAAACTTGCCGTAACCCAGCTCACAGCTTGTAGCCCTCTAAAAGGTGCAAAGACACCATTGTTTCCGTGAAGAATGTTGTCACTTTTCGTGCTGTTTTTACTGTGAAATGTGAATGTGATAGAATGACCACCATAAGAACCATGCAACTTGACACCCCACTGGAAAGACCTGTTAGCAATGAAGAATGTTTACCAATGTTCGACATAGAGATGCACTTCTTGTAGGAAAAGAATCATTACTATTGTCTCACTGAAGCAACCTTGCAGGAATTCTCTAATTCCAGTCTATTATTGTGATAAGTATAACCGGCAGCATTCGGCCACTGTCACTTTTTGTTTATCTAAACAAAATATTGTATCCCCTTCATGCCACCTCCGGGATGTCTTTAAAACTCCTCCCAGATCCACACAACCCTTTGTGTCTCCCTCACTGCAACCTTTGTTCCTTCTATTCAATGTAAAGGCTTCATCCCAAGGTCTTTAATCCTCCCAAGATCCCTGCTAACTCCTGTAACTGTCTCCCCCTTTAGTCCCACTTACGACAGATGCAACATCATGTGACCTGCTCTGTCCAATGAGCTGTCTTTATCTGTCACAATCACTCTGACCTTCTTCCATTAAATGACCAACTTGCTGACCATTATTGTCATTGGTTTTCAGAGTTGTCCTTCTCTAGAATTAGTGAGTCCACTACAGGTTACACATTTACCCCTGTGTGGGATCTTTTACTTCCCCTGGCATAGACACCAGATAGAAGGGACCACCGGCTTTTATTGTCTCTTCCGAAAGACACAGGCAAATGAAATGTGGTGTGACCGAAATTGACTAAGTTTCAAAACAGCGGTAGGTGGGATTGAACCACCGTCCCCTCGATTGACAGTCCACGCTCTACCGCGCGACCACCGCTCCCCACCTCTCAAGAACTCCCTTAACGCATCTCTCCATGTATCTTAATTTCTGTCTCCTTCTATCGACCTCTTCTGTCTTAATTCTACACCCTCCTTAACAACCCTCTACACCCACTCTCCTTCAAGCCTCCTTCATCCCAACCTCTCCTCCCCCCAGTGTCACTTCCTACTCTCTTCCCACTTTGGGACTCTCCCAATCTCACAGCACTTCATCCCATATCATGCTCAATCCAATACTCCCTACAACCAACCACCACTCCCGGACCCATCCCCGTCTGTTCCTCATCCTCCCTCTGCCACCTTCCCTCTTCCCCAGGGCCTGTGGACATGGAAACATGTGTATAAGCAAAAAGTAAATGACATCAAAGGCCTGACAATCCTCCCGTCTTGTCTCAGTTCCTGCCAATCAACAAGTTGGCAATCTCTTGTACCACAGCACCCACAGCACCCACAGGTCCAGTCTCTGTCCACTCACGTGTCCACTCGCATGTCCACTCGCATGTCCACTCATGCATCCACTCGCGCGTTTACTCACGCGTCCACTCGCGCGTCCACTCACATATTTTTGGAAGGGTGGACATATATATATGCTGTATGTATGTATATATATATATATATATATATATATATATATATATATATATATATATATATAATATATATATATATAAAATACATATAGTCCACCTTCAAAAAAAATATATATATATATATATATATATATATATATTATATATATATTACTCCGTGACAGACCTGTTCAATCAAACACCATCTTAACTTCTCTGGAAAGCATCCAGCTATGCTGCAATTAATGCACACAGACAGACTATTTGTACACACAAATCCACCTATGTCTGTAGCCAGGTACTCACTTATACACCTTAATGAACTGGAGCAATAGAGTTAAAAAATTTGCCCGAGGTTTGACATGACAGTACAAGATTTGTGCCCGGGTTCTCTTAGTGGAGAGTCCAAAGCTCTAGCCACTGCACCACTGCGCCACTGCGCCACCGCGCCACCGCACCACCGGCCCACTGGCCCACTAGCCCACTGGCCCACTGCACTACTATGCTACACTGGTGTGATTTATATGTGTTCCTCCATGGATGTGTGTATCCATTGTGACTGGTAAGACATGTGACCCTGCCTGAAGACGGCCTACAGCCAAGTTAAGAGGCTACATCCCAGTACTCTCAAACAGACCTATCTCACCTGGTTATGTACGCTACAGTGAGAACTATATATGTGTACTTATGTACGTCCATGTGACCTGTTGAACACATCGGGCCACACACACAGTCACACACACATAACAATGAGAAGATGAAGAGATAGCCATGGTGGTCTCGCGGTGACGTTGGCCATCTGCCATGAGGTATTCTAGGCCATGGACCTGATGTGTCTCTACAGCGCCCACCTGCTTGTGTGGCCCACTGCTGCCACCGTGAGTGACAGTGGGGGGGGGGGGCAATTGTTAGTGTTCTCTTCTTGGCGTCCCTGTCGTCAGGGGTGAGGCTGGCCATGGTTACCATCATCTTTCTTTACTGCTGTCACTACGTTCTCTATCACCAGTCTCCAACTCCTTCTATCTTCTGCTGTTGTTCTCCATTCCCCTCCCACTCTTTCTACATGTCTCTCTTAACACAGTCCTCCCATTGCATCCTCACACTTCCTCCACTTTCTGGGCAGTGAGCACCTGATCTCTGTCAGGTTTTCAACTCCCATTCTTTCCACATGTCTGGCCCATTTCAACCTACTTGTCATCAATTTCTTAAAACTTTCCTTCACTCCAACCTCCACTCTCAGTTCCTCCATTCTTCTCTTCACTCCCATAACTCTTCTTATTCTGTTGTTTTTCTGTCAGTGCCATCATATCTAAGCCATACATGTATGTGGAGATGAACATAAAAATGTACGCACACACACTCGTCACATCTGTCAGATCGTTTCCCTAGACTGCAAACGTCCGAAGCCTCTTTTTGAGCTTCGCCCTCAGTTATCATCCCACACGGGGATTCTGTTTGTGCAACAAACAGTCAGTCATTAATATTCATGTTTTGTGATGAAATGAACAAGTATTTAATGAAAGCAAATAACTTAGTCAATACACACCTTCTTCCATTGTTGTACACTTGCTACTAGGCCGACCAACTAAAGTCTCCTCTTCTGCAGCCAGTGAGGCTGTGGTTAAATATGCATACACACCTACACAATAAACATGCACTTATAAACGGGTTTACTTAATACTTCAAAATACCTGAGAGACTGGCCTAAGCAAACTATGCAAATTTGTGCTATTTCAGAATGTTTAAACTAACAACTGCGCCATTTTTAATCTGAACACTTACAACCCATGGAGAGCAGAGGCAGAGAAACACCAAGGTCACACCAAGGTCACACCAAGGTCACAGACAGAAAACAGGAGAAATGCAGCTATACTGAAGCTAGACCTCACCCCAAGGGAACTACCACGATGAACAATAAACTATGGAGTAAGCAGTCTGCTACATTTATACCTTTGACATTTTAAAGCCCAAATAACTGCCTCATCAGCTTTAACCTTTCATAATCAATGACCCACAAACACACAATAGAGTGACTCGACACAATTCTCACTGTGAAACCAATGCTTTCACTCAAGACAAAATTCAATAGATAATAATGTTCCATTCATTCATAAATGACGTTATTCTTTGTATAAATTTATTTATAACTGAATGGAACACATTATCTATCAATTGTGCATACATTGTGAATGTGTGTGAAACGAAAATTGACCAATATCTTATGGGATATGATTGTTAGACCCTGGATTAGCCAGTGGCTTACTGAGTTCACCACTTATTGGACTCTCTTATTGTGTTTTTGTAATCTATAGAGACTGTCACTTTAGATGATAATCTTGTGAAGTCGCGTCCCTGGACCACTATTCACTGATCTGCCATATTATGGGATGTATTAAAAAACAAAGACTTAAGATTTATAGTCACACCACAATCTCTACGGGACTCATTTTCTGTTTTGTTTTTTATTCTGCTGATTCTCACACTTAGTTTCATTATCGGTTCTCATGGCAATAGATGTCTACAATCTCGCAACAAAGTTATTTTGTTTCAAAAAAGATTCTAGGCATAGTTTGACAGAGCATGGAATGCAGACAACTTTCTGGCTATAAATATAATCATCTGCAACATTTCAATTGATCAGATGGTATCATAAGTAACTATTCACACCTAATCAATAAAGATGTCGACCAGGCCGTAGATTATGTAGTTTCTGCCTATACCTTGAGTGGGTTGTGTCTTGTCATATAGTGACCATTCTGAAGGTTACCTTGAAGAAACCAAGACCATAAGTTTTATGAGTGAAAATATATCATCGTATGAATGGTGTATTTCATATTAATAGTCCTCTTACATTTGGTAACTTAACGTAAATGAAAGAAGTGGTTGTGATTAATATCGCCTAATCAGCTGCATGCTCATATCACTGTTGACATTCATCCATTTCAGTATGACATTTTAATCAATGTTTGTCATTTATCCAAATAAATTTGAATCTGTTTTTGAAATGGACGTGTTTGTAAACCACCTATTATGATGTTCTGCAGAAAACTAGTAAGTCTGATTAATAATGAAAAATAATTAATATACACATATATGTTATGGATGGGTAGATATATCAGTGGACCTTTGGTTTGGTTTTGGTTTAATGCTTGATTGGTGGATATGAGCTAGTATAAAATACAACCATGTTGGACACATCACCCTCTGCAACACAACACAGATAGATAACACACACATCATCTCAAGGAAACATCACCCTCTGCAACACAACACAGATAGATAACACACACATCATCTCAAGGACACATCACCCTCTGCAACACAACACAGATAGATAACACACACAACATCTCAAGGACACATCACCCTCTGCAACACAACACAGATAGATAACACACACATCATCTCAAGGACACATCACCCTCTGCAACGCAACACAGACAGACAACACACACATCATCTCAAGGACACATCACCCTCTGCAACACAACACAGACAGACAACACACACATCATCTCAAGGACACATCACCCTCTGCAACACAACACAGACAGACAACACACACACATCATCTCAAGGACACATCACCCTCTGCAACACAACACAGACAGACAACACACACATCATCTCAAGGACACATCACCCTCTGCAACACAACACAGACAGACAACACACACATCATCTCAAGGACACATCACCCTCTGCAACACAACACAGACAGACAACACACACACATCACCCTCTGCAACACAACACAGACAGACAACACACACATAATCTCAAGGACATATCACCCTCTGCAACACAACACAGACAGACAACACACACATCACCCTCTGCAACACAACACAGATAGATAACACACACATCATCTCAAGGACACATCACCCTCTGCAACACAACACAGATAGATAACACACACATCATCTCAAGGACACATCACCCTCTGCAACACAACACAGATAGACAACACACACATCATCTCAAGGACACATCACCCATGCAAGACAACATATCGTGACTCACCTCTAAATCTGAGCATCTGACAAAAACTCAACCAGGTCAGTAAGCGATATATAATACATTATATATAGGGTCAGGTGAAAGTTATTTATGGCAATGTAATGTAAACGATGCCACATCACCGCCCACACACCTCATCCACAGCTCTTGTGTAACTTAGACACAGTCCGCACACATTCAACACTTTAGCACCCTGATAATCCCCGCACTGGCTGAGTGAGTACTGACAGACCCAAGAGACAGATCTGACATCCTTGAGTCAGGTGAACCTATATTTCTGTGGTTGCTTAGGATTATCCAATATTTGCAGATTAAACCAGGGCTTTATGCCACATAAAAATGTGCCCGTCACACTTGTTTTTGGTGGAGACGAGGATGTTAACGCATATACACACGCACAGGCCGGTTGAGATGTGGTTTATGACCTGAAATAAACTACAAACATGTGTGACACCCAATTGCACACATTTTAAGGTATGACAATATCTATAATTATTTAAGATTTTGTTTGTTTTCTTCATTTTTTACCATCCATCCACGGATATTTCTACCCATTCACAACAGGTTTTACCCATCCAAATGTCACATGGTCGGGTCTCTACAAAACGCTATGTGTGTCTGTGATAATTTTACACCAATTTCACATATAAAGTTTTCTAATATCTATATATCTCTATAAATACTTGTTCAATGTGCAAATATATTTGTTTAATGAAAAACATCAGACAAACTGAATAATGTTTATCTAGACCAATCAAAACTGCACGAGGAAAGGTACCAAATGTTATTGAATATGTTTATAATGTTATTATTATTATTATTATAGCTATTAATTACATGTTTCATGAGATATAACGTGCATATTGACTAAGATACAATAATTATCTATCCTTTCCTAGTCACTTCCCAGTCAACATTAATTAATCATATACTTGTTTTAGACATATGTTATCATCTAAATCTGCATTATTTAGTTCATAACACTACATGAACAAAGAAAATTCAAAAAAAATTAATAATAAAGTTTAATAATGATAATAAAACATAATTCTTGTAATAAAATAAATATACGGCAATAATGTTTCCCATAACATTATTACATCAGACATCTAACAGAAAGTGGAAGTGAAAGTGAAAGTAATCAATGATCTGTATCTTTTGTTGATGATTCTATCAGAACATGTTCTGTTACCTACAGAACCTATCAGAACATGTTCTATTACCTACAGAACCTGTCAGAACATGTTCTATTACCTACAGAACCTATCAGAACATGTTCTATTACCTAAAGAACCTGATAGGTTCTTTAGGTAATAGAACATGTTCTGATAGAACATGTTCTATTACCTACAGAACCTATCAGAACATGTTATATTACCTAAAGAACCTATCAGAACATGTTCTATTACCTACAGAACATATCAGAACATGTTCTATTACCTACAGAACCTGTCAGAACATGTTCTATTACCTACAGAACCTATCAGTACAAAATCACAGCAATGTTCGCTTTTTGCTACAGATGTCATCAGTTCAACACATTAAAACACGTAGTCAGTAAATCACTTAAATTATTCATTAGTCACGTAAGCCTTGAGCCTTCATATCATTGCGCAACTCTGTCAAAAACCACAACCATTCTGCGCCTGCTCATGATTCACATAACTACTTTGATTTATGGCCAGCGATGAGTGACGTTAACAATGGGTTCAAAGACAAAATTAGCCGCCGTAGAAGTTATTTATAAGGGTAGTACTGAGTCAAACGTCCATACATGATAATTGACGTGTAGCTTTCTAAGACAATTATTTGCTAAAGATGATTTGTAAGAACACTGCAAATGAAATCTCACAATTATTGTGAAAATATCAAGGTTTTTTTATGTGGTAAATATAAGTGATCTCCCTAAACTGCCCCAAATGTGTGAACCCAAGTTTTAATCCTATGCTGCCATGACAAACCTTGGTTTACATTGCTCTAGTTCATTCAGCTGTATGAATGAGTACCTGGCTATAGACAGTGGTGACTATTTGTGTACAAATACTATGTGCACATTAACTGCAGCGTAACTGAATGGTTCCAAGAACAGTGGAGATGGTATTTGATTGAACACGTCTGCCAAGTAATCAAGTATAAAGTGCTTGGACTTGTCCTAATGAGTGACCACTGGACTACATAAATTACAGAATACCGCACTTTTTATAAGATTTGTAATACAAATATACAGAAACTTAAAAAAGATGTGGTTGCCCAACAAAATTACAATAATTACAATAATTATTACCAACTCACTTGACATTTAACCAACTTGTTTTTTATTGTTGCATTGCACAATTTTCAAGCGGTGTGACATTTTGGCAAGAGAATTGGGAAACGGCACATCAGTCACGAAGGTTAGAGCTTAACTAAAACTGTGGTGAAAATGCCAAAATGTCTTACATTCCCAAATGCCAGCATTGTCTTGTTAGTCATCCAGTAAACAGAGCAGCTGGCCATTATTCTCGTCAGATATTTTCGCGAAATACTACGGTTTAAGCTGCCGTAATCTTTTCTTATCAGTCACACGGCTGGTGTAAGCTCGTGATTAAAGCGTGTCGCAATGCAAAGTCAATCACATCTAAGTAGGCTGCACATTGAAAAACCACTAATTAACATGTGTTAACACGGTGCCAACATGTCAGTCATACCAGTGATAAGGCATCGGGCACCATTCAACCTCGGAGCAAAAAATAAAGAGTTTTCTAATGGATCTCATTTTATTACTAAGGGTTAGTAACGATCACTTCAACAGCCACTGTCAGTTGTCACTGACCAGTCAAAATTGATATATTCAGTACATCGTGGTTTGCTTACGTTATAATCATAATTAAGCACGTGACCTTCAACCTTTGCCTTTGCCAACAACGTTGAACAACTTTCTCTTACATTTGTTATAAATGAAATTTTCTGAAACTGATATTTCAATAAAATTACAATAACAATAATAATAATTATTACTTTATTTAGTGCCAGATTAAAATTAAACTTACACCGTAAAGACATGTTAAATGATAATACTATATATTCTAAAAATCATGATGTACAAACTAAACGCTTCACCAGTAAATTAATAGATAAAACAACATAATAAATTAATAATAAAATAGATTAATGAGTTAATGATGAATAATAAAGATACTAAAACATTTTTAGAAACCGTAATTATGGATAAAATAAATTAATTATATTACACTACAAAAAATATATCACAAAATGGATGAACATGTCATGTGTCGGCGTCCATTTTGTGATCGCTTGACCTAGTTTTTGCTTAGCGACTGGTCACATGATGGAGAGATCAATTGGAGGCTTAACAGGTGACAAAGAACTCGGCCTAAACAGGCACGTTTGTATGTCAATGTCACCTTCACCGGGAGCATCCAGTTGTTTTTTGCTACATCTCAACATCCCCTCTCATCCATCATCATGCCTCTTCCATCACTGCTCAGAACCACGTGCAAGGACACCTAACAAACTTGGCCTATATAATATATAATATTATTTACAGCTGTTTCACAAAAGCGTAGTGTGACACACTGTCACACTAAATATTTAACTTATAAATTTCGCTAAGGAAAACAACCTTTATCCAAGCATATGCCACTGGAACAAACTGCCTATCGAAATAAAACGATGTCAATCTAAAACCAGTTCTAGAAAAAGGTAACAACCTTTCTACATATATAGTAGATTAGTGGCTCATGAATTATAATCTTAAACTGGCATCTTAATATATTTAATAACTTAACCTTACTAAGTATTATCACATTATCATATTTTAGTAGACTGCTTTCTTATGTTAGCACATTATCTTACTGATAAAATGTATTCACCTATATTAAAAAAAAATATTTTACTTAAATTAGTGCACCTTAGTGTGCTTTAATGTGTTATCCTTTGTACTAAATTATATATGCGCTATTTTTTAATTTGCCTTTACATAAAAATTATGTTTATTTGCATGGATAAATTTTTACGAAATAAACTCAATCAATCAACCACAAAGAGAGTTATTTCACAAAGATTTTCCAATTCCCCTACCATTGAGTGACTAACCTTTTTAGTTCAAATTAATAAAATAAGTTCATAAAATAAATATAATATACAGAAAAATCAACTAATTGTGCATATAATTAAGAATGCCATGATGACATGGTGACATACTTCCGATCATCCCATGTGACAATACTTTAAATCAAGGATAATAACATTTCCCAATATTTTTAGAAGTTTTCTGATTTTTTTCTATTAAAACTTGCATAACTATTTCTCCCCGATTTCAGTGATTTGTCTTCCTTGCCTTCTTCAGGAACTGATTTGTGTCTCACATTTCCTCTCACCAGAGGGCAAAAGGCACCTAACTGATAAAGTTATATTTAAGTTGTGTTAAAAAGGAAGTATTAATCATTAAATTGTTTCAGTAATGTAATGTATGAAATGTTTAAAAAAAACATTATAATTATATTATAGATTATACATTTATTAATCATGATTTAGAACATATTTTAATTTTGTATTTACCTGCATGTTTTAATTACTTTATTTATGTATTTATTTATTACTTTATGAACGTTGCATAAATATTTCCCTTCCAGGGCAATAAAGTTGCCTTGTATTACATTGTATTGTATTGCATCAGCACCATCATTCGAGTATCTTGTATCATAAGCAACTACGATTACCACAAATACCGCACTCACCGCTGTGAAGTCTGGGTTTCAGTTCTGGGCCTGAGGAGACCTGTTGCAGTTTGGACACGAGAGACAATTGCTGTCCACAGGTTGTAAGAAAGAACCCCCCTCCACGCCTCACGCCAATATCCCATCAGTCCAGCCATCATGAAGCTCAATACCGACCAGCCACCAGCCAGACTACTTTATTTCCTCAAACAACAATACCCCCATGCTTCACTTGTCACCTATATATGCCTAAATATGTCAGTCACCTTTAATTAGGTGACAGACAAACGCTGTAGTATTGCGCATGACATGTGACTAGGTGAAGATGCGGTATTGTGAAACGCAGATCCAATGATAATACAGCTGACTTGTCAATATGTTTCATTTCTTAATGTATCCTTTTTCTTGACAAGTTCTGTGTGTCAACATTTCTGAACTCATTATTCATCAACATTTCTTATTTCTCAATGTTCACGAGTTGTTTCCCAATTCCTACGGTAAAGATGACTCTGTTCACGTGATCAGATCACAATGCAGGTCAATATTTATACAGGTGTCAGCCATGGTTGAATTACAGAACAGAATCACTTAGAAAACTGTGTCTAGCATGTACTATCTTGAGTTAGAACTTGTAGATGTTAGTACTAGTTATATGTTTGTATCACAAGGCATGTGCGTCTGCAAAATGTTGATCAGAAAAATGTGTACAGTTTTATGATGTGTTTAGCTAAATCAGGCAATGTAATCTCGCACATTGCCACTGTGTAGTCACTGACAAAAGAACTGCTATAATAATTATTTACAATTATTTGTCATAGTCTACATTTTATATTGACATAACTTTATGCACAGCCCTGTCACCTGTTATTTGGACAGGTGAATCCTGTTGTGGATGGGTAGAAATATCGGTGGATGGGTAAACAAATTTAAGAGTAAAAGTCTTCCAACATCAAAAAAGTAAGTCTTCCAAAATAAAAAAGATTACAATTTTCCAAAATCAAATATTGTCAGTAATGCCTGGAGAGAAGGTGTTGTGTGTTTCTAGTTTACTTCAGATCATAAAACACATCTCAACTGGTTTGTATGTATAATGTATGTGAGTTAACATACACGTGCCCACTAAGAAATGTGTGACGGGCAACAATTTTATCCTGCTTAAAGCTCTGTATATTGATACAATATTCGAGAATTTAATTACTGAATCTAATTGGTCAACGTTTTGTCCAATCAACTCATAGGTGACTGCATGCTGCGTAGCTTTATGACAGAGAACAGGAAGGTCAACACCACCTGTGCCACTGAGTTCCAGTTCATCCAGTGGCGAGTGGCCAAGGCCTCTTTGAACTTGATAATTAGAACTGGCAGTCCGCCCAGCCCACCTCTTATCTCACTAACCAGAAAATTTGGAGCCGGATAATTCAGGGTTAGACAATTTGGCTCCGAACAATTTGGCTTTCACATAGTTTTGGCACAGTTAAAATTGCCAACCGTGCCTCTTTGACGTATAAACATAACCTTTCACCTGCGACTGGCCGACCAAAACCACAACTGGTTTACTGTGTGCGTGAATTATCGGAATGTTTCCGTATACACCTGTTTTTATGTAATATATGCAGCAATATACGTCTTATTTGTATTTTATTGCAATTTAGTTAGCAGACATATGTTAATCTGAGTAATCTCACAACTTAGAAAGTAGGACAAAAACACAACTAAAAATCGCGTTTTGTGTATGTATGTATTTTTGGAATGCAGCTACATTTGGGCAGTTAAAAAGTCATATATATGTGTATTTATATATATATATATATATATATATATATATATATATATATATATATATATATATATAATAATATATTTTTATATTAATTATACCTGCCTGCCAAACAAATTGATTTTGGCATTTAATCCCAACCCATCTCTGTTTAGGGCAGAACATAAAACCCATAGTTAAAATTATATATTATCATCATATGCGTGAATAATCACATTTCTATGTTCACTTGGTTAACAATGACTGATCAATAAACATCCATCTAATTATATCTTTCATCGTTTTGCAATAATCACTGCATGTGTTAACATTACACAAATCTATTTACCTGGATCATTTGCAGCTGTTTTTCTTGGCACTGAATGTCAATGTATTTTCTTTGGAAACATTGTACATTTTCTTATCACAGCTTATAAAGTTACTTAATGACAAAATGCTTCAGCCCATGCCATTTAAAGATGACGACAAGTTTTTTCCATTATAACGACTGACAAGCCATCTGGCAATTATGAAATTGACAAAGCTGTGTAGTGCTAAAGAGGTTGTAAGTTGTATAAATTATGTCTACATAGACAGTCTGAGGCAAACAATTTTTTTTGCAGATGGTTGATAAAAAAATTATAAATCCACCAGTAACCGGTATTTGACAATTGTTGATATTAAATATCAATAAATATGCAAAATTACAAAATGAAATTGTAAAACATATCACAAATATTGTTTTAATGTGGCACACGTATTTCTGCTCTCAGTTGGCCAATGAATGTTTCCATTTTAATTATTTTTCGACAATAACTATCTAGTTCAATTTACTATCATTAGGCTATAGTATGCTCTCACCACACTGACAATTGTGAAGCATCAATAGTTTAACATACTATGACACCACTAGATTCAACTAAACTGGTAATATTAACCCTCTGAATGCTATGCTGCTCAATAAATACAACTGAAACCATAGATCATATAATACATACTGATACATTACTAATTTTGTAAAACCTGCCCACGATTTAAAAGTAATGTTAAGTTATTTTTAATGAGTTGCCTCACATTATTCACAAAGTAGTCCCTATGCATTATTGTGTAACATCCACTTATCTCTCGTCTTCTAAATCTAATACCCTATGCTTTAATTCCTGTTCACCAGTAATAGTTACTCATAGCAAATGTATATAAATTACTTGGTTCAATACATCGATGTGTACTGTCATTAAAGACATATTTAGACACATCATAAGCAGCCATGAAACTCCCCCCAACATACTCTAGTTGTAATTCTTTATCTACAGTTAATCATATTTTCTGGCAGTTTGCCAGATGTCACAATACAAACATAAACAGTTTTCAGGGAAAAACAAGATGTATCCACTTTCTTTGTTTTGTCTTAAAAAATGTAATCAAAACTTGTAAATGATGCTTTTATGAAGACTCCAAAATAAAAGATAATCATAGTGAAGTCTGAAATATTTTTATGAAGATTTGTTGGGGGAAATGTAATAACTTATTTGATCAAAACACGGGTACATCCATACAGTACACAGTCATTATGGATGGAAGCTCATGGGAAAAGCTGTGTTCACTGGCTGAAAATAGATGTGTCATTTTGAAGAAAAAAAATACAGGTGGTACATAAGGATTTTCAAAAAAACACTCTTGTACATATATTGTTTAATGGGGATTTGCATAATGCATAATGGGGAATTTTTTATAAATAATATAGCACATGTATAAATGTTTCAACCTGACATTGGTGAAATTGTAATGTGATTAAACAGATATTTCAATCATGTTTGGGCAAAATAAAATGGCATTTATCACGTGTTACCCTCAAACCTTTTGACTATGAATTGACACCAAGAGTTTCAACTAAACACCTTCGCATTCAACCCCTTTAAGGCCCAAAAAAGTGTCTTGTTCCCGTTCGCTTGAGACTCCTGAAAACATCCCGTTCCGCTAGACCTCAAGCAGAACTCTTTTCCCTCAAGCGGAACCAATCTTGCCTCAGCAAAGGCAGTCATACACCAGTAGCAAGTTAGTAAGCAGGTTTTACATCTTGAGATTGAAGGCTGTACAGAAACATAAGATGGATGTCCAGTATGCACTATAAGTACTACCAGTACTGCACAGTGCAGTGCTTTGACTTAAATACACATAGGGGCCTAAATACATTACCTGTTTTTATGTAGGACAAAACAAGGACAAAGTGACAAAGTGGTCTGGGTAGTGACCTACTGAATAGCGAAATGTCGGTCACACGTGAAAAAAGTTTATACTTTTTTCAGTTCTGGCTGCTTGAGTGCAGCCGTGTTTACAAACAAGTATCTGACTTTGTTGTTGACGTAAACATTTCATAGGCTCCTTACATCTGGAGAATATCCAGTACTTAATGTACATTTATGTCAGTAAGATTAATATAAATGGACCTAAGTATGGTGAAACTCTGCCATAGCTGGTCCCAATCCCAGGCTGAGAAAACCGGAGGGGTGGGCAAAGGGCTAACAAAATGTTCCCGTAAAACAGATTGTTACGAAAATATCAACCAAAAGAACTCTACTGAACTTGGGAGAGGGAGGGCTTCCTGGGGAGAGTATGACACCATTATGCAGGCAGAGACACAGAAAGGGAAACAAAAGAGATGGGAGAGGATGAGAGATGGAGAGGATGGCCAGAGACAGAAAACAGTGATGTTCCTTGGTTGATGGCCTATGCTCCCAGCGAGCAAACGGGCATAAGTAAGTAGTAAGTAAGGTGATATAGCATGTATTTTTACACTGTTTTGCGGATACCAGTAATTTAATGATTAACAATTACAAACTAAAGTAAAATATTAAGAGCAGTCATTTATGAGCAAATGGGTTGAAAGCAGTAACCATGGTTATACAGATTTATCTATATATTGGGATTACATTTAGCTCAAATGTCAATAACTAAATGTCATAAAAGTGCATATATGATGTGCAGCAGTTTCATGCAATTACTAAATTAAGTATTGTTACTGGGATAACAACACAGATGGTTTAATATAATTTAGTTACATCTCTAAAATTGAGCTGCATGACAAAATCTATGTGAAGAAGCAACTAGGCTGTTTTAGCCTTTAGAAGGGAGTTTTAGCATTTTAAATTATAAATATTTTACTCATGAATGTAACAATTTCTGTAACAATTTGTCTGCGCATAGCTGATTAAATATATCTTAGAGCTTTGTAATTGATTATAGAAGCATTTGTCTGTGACGTTGGTTAAAAACAACATTTATAATTTAGTACATGTACATATGGTAGTCAACTATTATAAAATAGGGATCAAATATTGCTGCATTATGCAATTCACACACCCTAACTTAACCCTAACCCCTATTTTATAATAATGGACTGGTCTGGATAGGCTATCCACCCCAAAGTTGACATGATCCCTTATTTTTCACCCTGATGATGTGTACTATGAAAAAATCTTTAGCGCCACAAATGTATATGATTAATGAAATAATTATGTCCTATTTAAATGAAGAGTACTTGTTCTTGATGTAACAGTATTACATGTTCACGACGGTATATAATTATTTGTATTCTGACAGTTCTTTATTAAAACCTGTTCAATGTCAAAAGCAAAGACATTCTATGAATCCTATACTATCTGACTGCCACGTAGCTTTATTTCATCATTCCTGTAACTTGGTTACCATCGATTAGGCCGCCATGTCTTTGCCTCAGGCTTAGTAGACTTTATATTGCCAGTCCTGGTTACCCGGGCAACCTAAATTAATTATGTTTTTGTTTTGCTTGTCCCAAAACAAGCCTTAGTCAGAGTTTAATAATAACTCGATGAGAAACACTCGGTGGTATGTACAACATTCCCGAACATATTCACAGATACAACACCAGATAAATGTCATTCTGCGACGGAAATAAATAAATCGATAAACTCAAGCTTGACAGAGCGGCTAGGCTCTCTGACAGATACTCGCTTGCGCAATCGGCTGGGCGATAATACAGCCAGCTACGGTCACAATTGATGTCAGATGAAAAGGCAAAGTCAGAAAAGGACGAACCTGGTGGTATTTCCCAGTATATCTGGCTCGGGGAGCATGAGTGAGGATGAGAGAGGCGAGGAGCGGGCGAAACGCGCACCCCTCCTCCGCTAAGAGCCGCAACTATCTTCCGCCATCCTGCCGCATCATCCGGGGCTTTCCTGTGATGACGTCAATCGCGTGAACGGGAAACCCCACATGTCGGTGTTTACGACGCATTTAGAATGACACTAATGTACCGAATTATAGCCCCCCTTCACGCGATAAAGGTAAACAGTGGGATTCACGCCCGGCACGAAATGTGTAGGCCCTATATGGCGAGCCTGTCGTCAACTGACGCATTGATGAGACCGGTTTCACGAATAAGTCGTAGGCATATATACAGGCAGCGCCACGGAACTAACTCAACTGTTCGAAACATTTTGGTCGGATGCTGGACCCAGATGGCACGGCGAGCCTGACACTGTTACTAGTGCTTGCCGCGTTGTTAGGAGTATAAAAAAACGTAACTGAAGCCCTCGGGCATACTCGAACGCCTCCGTTTACCTGGAAGCGAAAAGCGGGCCTGTATGCATGTATATGTAAGTAATCGGATCAGCGACTCCCGAGCTTGGGTTTAGGCCCAGGGCTACGCATGTGCACGGTCATAGCGAACTAGTTACTAGGCTCGCTTAGGCCTACCCCGGCGGCTGGCCCGTGTAGCCAGGGTGTTTTAATCCAAGTTAGGGGACAATGCCCTGACGCCGAGTGGTGGCTGAAACTAGGGCTACATACAGGCTTATCGACCACTGTTTATAGTCAGTTACTCATTAATACTCAGTGGTGTGTGTGTGTGTGTGTGTGTGTGTGTGTGTGTGCGTGCGTGCGTGCGTGCGTGCGTGCGTGCGTGCGTGCGTGTGCGTGCGTGCGTGTGATTATATATATATATATATATATATATATATATATATATATATATATATATATATATATATATATATATATATTTAAATCACATAACATTGATATATATATATATATATATAATATATATATATATATATATACCCAGTATTATATATATTACAGCTGCCATTTACCTATTTATATACTTGATTTCACTGTATTCATGCATTACTGTGTGATGTGATTTAAATACTGCGTTATTTTTATGCATCCTCCAAAGTGCAAGATGTTTATCCATTCCATGACTGGACAATAAAGTTATTATAAACATATTATATATATATATATATATATATAATATATATATATATATATACATATATATATATATATATATATATATATATATATATATATATAATTGCAGGTGACTGAATGCTTCCAAGGTAGGCCCGTATGTCGAGATAGTATTCGATTCAACATGTCTTCAATCCTAAGGGCTGAATATTGCGCTACGTAACTTATCACTTTTACTTCTTACGGTAATCTGAAACTTTTCATATGGGGCGGCGTTGCCACTAATGACAGTAGATTTATAATTGTAGTTGTTATTTTCCAGCAACATTAACATATAGTTAGTAGAATATGTCACGTGGTGAAGGAATATTCCCCATGTGATTATCGGCGATCGCAGATAACATTATACCCTGGGATTTTTGCCACCGTTAGATCCCGTAATTAACCACTCGTAAATTCCTGAATCGGTGGACAACGCGGATAGTGTAGTGGTTAGCACACCCGCCTGACCCGTCGGTGGCCCGGTCACGGCATGCATGGGAAATTTGGTGTTATAACCTGGTTCTCAACACTGGGGACTGTGTATCCATCGTGAATCGGAGAATCACGTAAAAGAATCGGTGAGAAGGACCACCCTCAGTGCCAGCATGGAAAGGTCGGCTATAGAAAGTGTTCCGAAACAACCTGACTAGTTAGTGAGACCATATTGAAAGATCATAAAGTTGTAGCAAAATATATACACTCTACTCAGGGTAGAATAGTGCCGAGTGTTTGAAACAATTAGAACTATAATTTTTTTATCAATCTTGGAGAACGCTTCTCTTGACCAATTCTAAGTCCTGGTCTGGCCTGATCGAGTCGGTTATTCTTGCTGCAGCTGCCAGGAGCGAGTACATGTGAATTTACCGATGATCCTCAGCATTATTTGACATGAAACAATTATCCTGACTGCATATAGATCTAGATGCCTCGCACAAGGCTATGATTTTGACCATGCCAACAAAATTAGTTAAATTTGCTTTGCACCCCGCCTTAAATATTGAAAAAATTCTTGACTACATTTTAATATTAGGAACTATGACCAATATGGGTATCGCAGGAAGTAAAACAGAGTGCGCGAACTACCTAGACCATACACAGCAAACTGACTGCATTCTCAAATCGCGACAATTGGTTCAGTCTTTAGAGGTTATCCACTGTCGGCAAACACGCGCCTGTGGCTGGGCGTGGCTGCAATCGAATTTGACCGTGTTTCTCGGCAGCGACACGTACATCAGATGTCGACATTGTTCTTGAGGAATTCCGTTTCGGTTCACGGTAATCCACATTTTTACTGTTGCTATTTCATCTCACGTGGTCGGCCAGGAGTGTACGAGTCGTCGCCACTTGTTCGGGTCTTTCCCGTCTTCCTCCTTCAGCATCCTCAACTCCAGGTCCTTCTTTACACTGTCCTTCCATAATTTTTGCTAGTATTCCTTTTTCTCTTCCCAGGGGCTGACAATTCTGCAGCTTATCCCAGGTAGTGCTCTTTCTCCCGTTCTCGTCTCTCCCCCAACTCCTGCTAGCTGTGGCACTTCCACGTTTGTTTTATGTTCCCTCAGCGATGACCCAACAGCGAAGGGAAAGTGACATTCGAGAGGTTCGGTTATAGTGGCCGGAACAAGATTCATGTTTCTGATACCCAAAGTTGGTAGACCTGTGTCCGACTAAAAATGGGAACTGCCACCAGTGTTGTACCAACGTTTGACAGGTATCCACGGTAATTTACGGAAACTCTCTGGGTCAGTTCTACTTTATCCCACTTGCTACCGCTGTAAGTCTGGATTTCGGGAGCCAATACTGGGAACCAGGCATGTGTAACGTGTTTTAACGTCAAATAGCAACTACAGAAACGCCATGTTCGCAACGGGATCACCGCATCTGGAACTCACATCGGAAGCCAGAAACTGAAAGCGCGTAATAATAGTGATTGGATAATGCAGCAACTGGTCAAAACATGCTCCGACAAGGCATGGTATTAAACAGCATGTCGATAAGGCATGATGGCAGGCGGCGCTGTGTCGCAAGGAAGATTTCCACGTAAGAAACTGCATCGGTTCGAACAGACCTTCGCGAAGTGAAGCGCTGCCGTGTAGTTCTCGGTTGAAGTCGCCTCGTACTGGGAGGTCTTGATTGTGTTTGACCTTCTCGTACAGCCCCGAGGTCGCCGTGGTACGGGGTGTGTGTTGTGGGTGACCGAGACAGGCGGCAGCTTCGTGCCGACTCCAACGCACCGGGACTGCAGCGCAACAACGTCAAACGAAGGCTGACGTGGACGTAATACGTTCCTTTGTACGCGGCATAACGAACCAGTGCGGGTGAAGATTCGCGATTGCCCACCCAGCTGCGTGCTGGCGCTTGCTGGCATCTGGATGGGGTTGTTGCGTGTTTTCATCGTTCTGTAGTGGGTTCTAACAAGCAGGTGGTGTTTGTGGGTAAGATTGCGGTCGACACAGGCAAAAGGTGATAGGTAATAGATGGTCTTGCGGCAGAACGCAACGCGGAGGGTCGCTCTTGCCTGGCTCGGCCTTGTGATGTCGGATGCTTGATGGTGCGACCTTCGTTGAGGTCAGAGAGTACCAGCGTGTGGTCGAGCGTACAGTTGTGCTGAACCCACCTCCTTCCGAGGAATGACATCGAACTAGGACTGGTGATACTCGGATCAGTGACCCGGGTTCCAGCAGACAGTACGCTGTGCATAGAAGCCATAGGTAGGTATATAGGCCAGTGTCTTCTGGCATTGGCCAATATACAACAGCCCGACACCATCGGCAGCGACTCGTGAACGGTCCTCCGATGGATCTTCTCAACAGCCCCCCCCCTTCATAGGTAGCCTTCACTGTCTGTCCTGTGTCATCTTGCCTAGAGCTGATTCTCAACAGCGCACGGTTGTAGTTATTCATTTCCGCTGCCACTAGCGCTCTCCTTCCTGTCTGGTGCGTCTGACTGCGCATGCTCACGATCCAGGACTATGTCCTGGTCAAAATAGGACTGTTATCTCTGCGATTTCCGTGGACTCTCGGCGGCTTTCACCATATGACGTTATGGGTTCTCGAAACAATGATCCTTCCCTCCTCTCCCATACATGTGTTCCCAGGGATTCTTGTCGATTCTAGCCCCTCGCTCAACCCTCTTCCTGTTCACGGGGATTTGGACTGGCAAGGGCGGTGTAACTTGGACAGAGATGGTGGGGGTAAAGAGGACGACTGTTGAGAAGCCGGACAGTGTGGACAAGTCGCATGATAAGGAGGGACTATCGGATACAGTGGAAGTAAGAAGCTGGGAAACATCAAAGATGGAATGATCTAATGTAACGCCGTTATTTATTGAAACTATAATATACAGTATATATGTATGTATGTATGTATGTATGTATGTATGTATGTATGTATGTATGTATGTATGTATGTATGTATGTATGTATGTATGTATATATATATATATATATATATATATATATATATATATATATATATATATATATATATCGTGTCACAACAAACATTCCGTACGAATAGTCTACTTCTGGAAATCGTATATTACGTTCGTGTGTATAATTTTATATATCGCCGTGCTCTGGATGGGCATTTTGCTAGTCGGTCTAAACCCCTTTGAGTAAGACACACGAACTGGGCACCCCGCTACAACAGAACTCACCTTTCACATGCTGGTGGACGAGTCAATGACGATATCTGCTTACCACAAACGTGAGACGGCGTCGACGCGATAGACGGTCTGGATCGGGAGAACGGCACGTCGTCGGAAATATACTGCTGTAGTGACGGAAGTCATTTTGGGGGAAATCATTATGATCTAACCGAGCCAAAGTACGGCGGAATTTGCACCGCAGTGGAGGAGTGAGCGAGGAAGAATCCGCCTGCGAGTTTGACTCACGCGCGTATGGACGCGTGTTAGCCAACTGCATGCGCTACCCAGCAACAGGTACAAATACGACGGCGTTGTTTTATTTTTCGGTTATATGTACGCACGTACGCACACATGCGTAGGCGCATTCACACACACGCACGCACATTTTTTTTATCTCGTGTGTCACACTGATGTATTTGAGAAGTGTAAGTCATAATATAAAATATCCACCCGTGTTTTAGACCCACCCAACTCTTGTCGCGCTTCGTAACGCTGGCATGTCCACCGCCTATATTGTTATGTTCGTGTTTGACAAAACAATGACTTGTTTAAAAATAAAACCAATATGCTTAGAACTAAAATAGCCGGATACTTCAGATGGGCGGGATATATGCGAGTAAAAAGGATTGGATTCTCGGTAAAGCAACGGGATTCCTTATCCATCTGAAATCTCTATTTATTTCTCTGGGGGGCAGTGTCTTGGAAAACATTGTTAAATAATAAGATCACACATACGCACGCGCACGCGCACGCGCACGCGCACGCACACGCACACGCACACGCACACGCACACGCACACGCACACGCACACGCACACGCACACGCACACGCACACGCACACGCAATCCAGGGGGGAGTTCTATCACCAATTACTATTTCTCACACCTTTGTAATTCTTGCATTATGTGGTCATTTCATCTTTATCGACATCTAACTCCTCCCCGCTGTCGTAATCCGCCAATGTTTCTCCATTCTCCTCTCTCTCTCTTAACCCCCCGATTTCGTTTCACTTTACACAATAATATATATCGAAACTAATTTTTTACACCAGGACTCGGACCCAGTTATGTCAGTCGACAGTCCAGTAGTGTGATCGCACGACTAACGCGCCTCATTTCATAATGGGTCATCAAAATGCACCTAGCCGGCCTGAACATCCCAATGGGGTGAACGTTACCGCGAGCATTTCAGGAATTGTGAACTACGAATATACCTACCCCTTTTTAACATGGATATAGCCGGATTTCGTAGCTTCAATCATGTTTAATCCCCTTTTTAAATCCACAAATACAACACTTTTCTTGTTTTCAATTTATTTTCTCGAAATGGTACATCGAATAACGAAAAAAGACACTGTCAGCAATCAACCAGTCATTTACTTTAGATCAAAGCTATATCAAGTTAAAATCAATGATAGATGAAGATGGATGGTAAGCCATGGAAGGAATCTGCAAGCCGGCCACCGAACCTCCAACACCTGTCGGGAAGAGGGACGTGTGATTTTCCAGGTGTTTCAACAACGAAAAGAGGTTACTCTCCTCGCGACCATGGTTACCTAAAATAAGTCACAACAATCCAAACCTGCTAATACATAAATATTTATCATCCGATAAGTATTTATAATATCACACTCCGTATAGTAGCATCGACTTGTGAACGGGGTCTGAAGAGTGACATTTCGTCTCTGTCGTCAGTTTCGGCAGTAATTCATGAACAAATCCTACCTGCCGTTATGTCATGCGTTTACAGCTTTTAGTCCCCATCTCGACGTCATCTTAGCCGTTTACTACAACAACAAATACGCGGTGTAATTATAACGATATTACTAACAACAATAAGAATAAAAGATCAGGGATACAAAGGGTTGTCATGCGGGAAAATGACGTCATCATTGATCAATTGTTGATACATCCGCAGCTGCGCAGTCTGCAACTTCCTGCCCGTGTTGTGCCAGTATACGCATGTGTTATTCCAATGTTGCCTGTTCAAGAAGGCGCCAATAGCGCAGTGCCACAGGGGCAACGGAGACATGAGCACAACTTATATGGGGCAAGTATAAGTAGAGGTCTAATCACTGCGACATAACAAGGATTATTAATTACTGCATAACTTTCATCACATCCGGTAGAACATTGGTCACGTGGTTCAAGATGGCGCTGATCGATCGTTCCGGGATTAGCTGCAATATAAACACTTGTTCACCCTAGGCGTATGGCTTATTTATAATATAGCCTAGTAATTAGTGAAGTCGTCGATTGACGAAGGGTCCTACATATAACTGTCAGATCGCCGTCGATTTTTGTTTTAAACATTTGCGATGTCGCGCTTACATTTATCTGGACATTATATTTTATCCAGGTGATATACACATAGAGCATAATATCTGGCGCCAGCAGATCAGTGTTGAGCATTGATATTCAACAGTCAAATGTGTTTCGTTTATTTTTGATACACGAGCGGTATAATTACAGTATGTTATTATTATTTGCGGTTTTCTAATGTCAAAATAATAAGAATGACGTCGCGTGACGTATGCGTGGAGAAAAGAAATGATGTCTGGAGAAAACAAAATTGTAATGTATGCACGTAAACATCACCCAGAAAAAAATTCACGCCCGGATAAATGTAGTAATAATATTATTTTATATAATGGGTAGTAGCGGGTGCTAAATGCATATTCCCATAGAAGGGGACATACCACCAAATGGAGTTCTACGCCATTACCCTGCGTATGCATACAGATGTAATTTGGCCTAGAGGTGTCAACATTGGCAATCGGCCGCTGATTGAAGCATCAGTGAAGAGGTGTCAGGCTAGAGACTGGATTGTAGGAGAAAGAGATTTGTCAGTTTCACGAATTTTATACATGACATGTGCGATGGAGACTATTTAATGTCTGAAATGTCCAATACCATGGACTAATAATCCTAGTGGGAAATCAAAGCAACGTTACAATGGCCGCCTATGAAAAATCAATTGGTGGTATCTACCCAGAATATTTCGTGTGATTTTCATGCCAAATTATATCACACGACCGGAGGCCGGCCATATTCCTCTTGGGCGATTTCATTGGCGCCTGACGAGGAAAAGAGGAGTTGTTTTAGGGGGTGGGTCGGGGTAGAGAAAGCTGGTACTGTTGTAATCAGCCGCAGCGACCCCTGGTGCGCGAGGATGGGTCCAGCCAACAGAAAACCCCGTGTAACGGTTGTGGTTGGGTTTTTGATCTCGACGGCCCAACAGTTAATGCACTGATTGAACCGAATTGATCGATTAGACTAGATGGTTTGGCTCGACCTATATAGGAATGATAAACCTCTATATCCGGGTGCCCGACGGCAGAGCGGGCGTAATTAGCGGAGACAAACCAAACCGTTCCAGAAACGACGACAACGCATTTCAAATACAGTGTTTTCTATGGTGGGTATCTGGACTTCAAGGGTAATAAGTCTGAAAAAGTCATAAATGTGAATGTCTTAATAATATTATGAAATAAGATTTCCATGTCAAATTGGTGAACATAGTTGACATGGTAAAATTACATTGGAATTTATTGTGACAAAACTGAATGTAATTTGGGGAACATGCTATCTTTAATAATCGCTGATCTAACTATCTTATGACCATTTTATAAGTTATTTTCGTTATTTTTGTTTGATCACAGAATAAATGACGCGTTTTCTGAAAGTAAAGATAATAACATTATTCCTGTTTATTATATTATATATAAATAGTGAAAGGACCAACTCGCTTAGCAAGTTTAAAATATACAGTTTGATAAATAGATAAATATATGGCTTTTACTTGCTATTTAAAAACAAGTTTGTTCTTTTGTAATGGGCATTATAAATGGAAACTGTTTAGTCCAAGTTTTGATATTACAGCGTAGGACCTATTGGAGCTGATCAACGTGAACTCGCCTACTCCATGTTTATTCATGCCTAAACTGCCTACCATAGATTAATTACGCTTGTTCACACTTGCGAGCCCGTCATGTGTTGTTTGGTATGTTAAATATTTGTTTACGTATCGTTAAAATGGCTGTTTTCGACTTTCGCTCAAACTCCACTCATCGCGTCGTCACGGTGTTCTCAGAATTCAGATGACGCATGTGTAATTCTGCGCGTAAACATGTCCTTGTGGTCATAAACTAATTAAATGGTTTTATGTCGTAAATCTATAGAGGATATAGAGCGGTCGTATACCTTGTTTTTCTGTCGAATCGTCGCCTATTTGAGCTATCTAAAAGTTACATCGGTTCAAATATGTCTCATGTTGTATAACTGGTTTGTTTTTGTTGTTGTAAATTTCAACATCCGGGAGATTCGCTTGTATTCCGGGAGGCCGGGAGATTAACACAGGTCCGGAAAACTTGTATAAAACCCGGTGAGGCTGGCAAGTATGTTGTCGATGATTAACCCTATCCGATCGCGCCATCGACTGTCTCGATGCATAGATATTTCGATGTAGGTATTAGACCCCTACACCGCGAGAGTAGGCCCAACTTTCCGACTTTCTCGCTAGTGTGACATTGCCATTGTGTATCGACTCCCTTGTGAAAACATTGAATTGTTTATGTTTAAACCACGCATCAACTTCAAGCGGATTTGCGCGCTCACCTGTGTAACTGTCCGACACGCCAGTGCAGTGACTTCAAAACCTGATAGAGTAGAGAGGGGCAAGGCGCACCCCCTCGGGGCAAAGCGCACCCCCACCTAAAGTGTAAGATATACGTTTTAGCGGCCCTTTCTATCGTTTTCTGGAAGCACTATGCCGCCAAAATCATCTTGGTGGCACTTATTTCTGGGAACACAGAAATCGAAGTAAGCTACACAAATGAGCAGTTTTTGTCCATATTATTGTAAAAAAACATGAACAGATTTCGGCGTATTTAGCGACTATACATGGTAAGTAACCAATTACGCAAATTAGCTACATGAAAGTACAGTATCGTATACCAGTATAGTATAGAATCGTATACTAGTAAATATGAAATAAACTGTTTGTCAAATTTCGTCTTGTGAGGCAAAGTGCACCCGGGGGTGCGCTTTGCCCCACGTGACGAAATTTAAGAGATGTCGTGGGCGCTCATTAAACGTAATTTTTTCGCTGTTGTGACGCAGCTGCGTTTCTGCAATTATGATGATATTTAGATAACATATAATACATATAGATGTGTTAACCATTTCTCCCTAAGACGAAAATAAATAGGTCAAAACATGTTTGCCTCAAAAGGGGTGCGCTTTGCCCCTCTCTACTCTATATCTGATACCAATGCATGAATCTGAAAATGGGAGAGTATGTTTCCGTCGTTATTCGGAGATCACTTTGATTTGGGACGTAAAATTAATCACCAAGCTCTGTGACGATCTAATTTTAGTCAGCTGTATTGGTAACTCCTGTAGTTGGCTGCTTTCGTCTGTACGCAGTCAGGTCACCATAACCTAAGAGAAGAAAAACATTGCTGTCATCTCCGAGAGATAAGCGTTCCGTGAAATTGGGTGAACGTGGGTGTGGGTAAATGGTGGACACTGGACACCGTCACAGGTGCGTCAGTGACGTCCCGACCTTGAGTTCACGTTTACGTCATAAAAGACTATTCTATTGTTGTCTGTTTGTCTTGAGAGCTGGATACACGTTGAAGGAGCGCCTTAGTTCCTCGCACGTTATATAGTCCACCTGCAGTCAGTGATTCGCCTGGATCAGATCATCTTCATCAGCCGCCACCAGCGATGTCTTCTTCTTCTGCTTCCTTCTTCTTCCCCGTGCTCCTTTGCCAGGTGGGATTTATTCTACTTCAAAAAATCCTCATCTCAATAGCTGTTGTCCGCAATGGCCATTCATTCGCGACTGTCCGCACCAGCATCAGTTCTCCCGGGTCCCGTTTCATGCTGTTATTCCATCTCTGAACTCAGCTTCATTGGTCTTCCTCTTCGACGTTTACAGCAGCTGGACTGGTTTTTCTTCATAAAATATTCACAGAGAGAGGGTAGCTCTGGGTGAAATCGGCGCCTGTGTTTGCGAAGCTAAGTTGTAGAACATTAGCGTATTCATAATGGCATGGATTATGATTCCGCGCAGGTGGAAATCACATCATCCGGTTAGTTTAGCCCTCTCGGCGAAACATCCCACTAATCCCAACATTAAACCGTGTTTTCACACGTTTAACTGTTCATCGCTGACGCCGCATTTCAGACATTCGCCATCTTGATTTTGGTCTTCCGTGTTTCTGCCTAGAATAAAGTGTCTGGTCGACGGTCGTGTACTGCATGGTGGTTCTGTGTTCTACCACTACACATAAGACAACACACACGCGCGCACGCGCACGCCACATACACATACGGGCGCGCGCGCACACACACACACACGCACGCACACACACACGCACACGCACACGCACACGCACACGCACACACACACACACACACACACACACACACACACACAATTATTAAGTTATGGCGTCTGTTTTGACCAGTTGCTGTTAGTTATTTTTTCACGTCATAAGTAGTCAAACATAACCGCAATTGATGGAAACGTTGCTTTCTTCTCTAACATGAAATAGAGATCGGTTTGAACCCGTTGAAGTGTTGTAAGAACTTGGGCACCGTTCACATATGATAAGGGTTTTTGGAGAAATTAATCGTCAAAGATAATCCGTTAACAACGACTTTTTATTCGGACCTATTGTATGTGATTGTTCTTATTTATTCATTTATGTAATTATTTTATTTAAAGTAGTAGTATATTTTATCATAATCGTTTGGTGCATGTGAGTGTATTGTCATGTGAACATACTTGCACAACGACCCAACATTACAACGCATTCCAATGTTTTATTGTAACTGCAATGAAAACATATGGCAATAAAGTTTATCTTATCGTATCTTAAATCGGGCATAAAAGAATTAGAAATTCACAAAAAGCTAGCAAAGCCGTTTTTCCCTACCCCTGCGGTTAATCCAAACACGTCATAAAATGGAAGACTCATTTATCGTCGAATCCCATCTTGCGAGGGACAACGAAGACAGGGCGTGGCTAGAAAAGCAAAAATATAGATGAAAACAGAAAATAAACATGTTTTAGGAGTCATCCAGCATAAGAGTTGGAGATAATACGGAAGTTTCCATAACACGCAGAAGTCTAGGCTTTAAAATTAGAGGTCATTGCCATGTTGGAGAAATAAATTAAATATCCGAAATAATGTTCAGAAGTTTAATTATGTTAGAATCTACCCATACGGTCAAGTTCAATCGCAAATTAGTGTTTTGTCATTAAAAATGTTATCTTATTTGTTATACTATAGTCACCTCAAGATGCGCATGATATTGGCTCTATGCACGTGTTGGCGTATCCAACGAACCAGTTTCAACTGTGAATGTTTTATCTGATACAATATAGATCAAACATAGTTACGTAAGAACATGCAGTATTTTAAACTACGATGTTATCAACCCGATTATTTTGGGAATATGGCTTAAATATCTTAGAGACTGTACAATTGCCATATTTAATGTGCGAAATAATAATTATTATGAACAAAACTATTGTAACTGTAGGAAATACAAACATTACCATTACCATTACCATTACCATTACCATTACCATTACCATTACCATTACCATTACCATTACCATTACCATTACCATTACCATTACCATTACCATTACCATTACCATTACCATGTCAACTCAATCTCAGTGAAATTGCATCGATGAGGTAAGTAATTTGTATATTGTCATGTGTTGATTCTATGTTTGTTTTCTTACTAGGCCTGGTTCACCAATCTACGTCACGATAATTCCCACGCAATTCGCGCGAACTCTTGTTTACTTTCTCGTAGGCCGGAGTTGTGACGTAGAAATGGATGCCTGACGAAAATGGACACATGGCAATCCTCAAGAAGAGTTCCGGATGTTTATCGACCGATCAAGGCTTGCATTCATAAACATGTTTATTTATTAAGCATACCTTAATTTGTTTAATTTGTTTTAACAAAAGGCTTCATTACTGTGTTTTCAAGTAAATACAGAGAGTTCGTATTTTGAAAAGAACTGTAAAGACAATATATAAAGGGATTTCCAACAACGAAACAGTGAGAAAAAACATACGCATTTTACAAGGACATAAATACTTTTGCCTATCCACAAAGTCATCGTTCTATATTGACGAATGTAATATTTTTTTTCTTTTATCATAATCGGTATATGAAAATAGGCAATGCAAAAAATTACAAAAGCGTAAATGCATTGAAAATGTAAATATAGTAAAAATATAAAAGTTACACATTACACAAAATGACGTCATCATCAACAACATATTGGGAAATACGTAATTTTGAACAGAGTGGTAGTACATTACTAATGGGTTCATAGCAATGCCACGAATACACCCTATAGTTGTCAGTGCTTAGAAACCGCCTTGATGTGAGTGGGTGTTCATTTGACAGTGGGAACTATGGGATGGGGGCGCCGAAACAACCAACAACCACGTCCGATCAAGATATGAAAACGGTTCAGATGTTTCGTTTGTAATAATGCTTTTTATTTAAAAGCGAATACAAATACACTGGTGTCGCAGTTAAATTAACGACCCGTGACGTAGGCCTCACACAGACGTGTGGGGAGATAGGCGGGACCTGTTGATGAGTTTTCATTATTTTTGCCCAGCGTTTTCCGTAATCAGCGATTTGCACCAAAGCAGACAACCGCCTCTCTCGATATTGTAGGACTCAGCCCCCTCCCCGTAGCCACTTCCGGTATTTATGAAATATAACATTATCGCAACACGTGTTCAAGAACAATCGTTTGGCCGTGGAAAGTAATAATAATAATAATAATAATAATAATAATAATAATAATAATAATAATAATAATAATAATAATAATAATAATAATGTTTCTAATGCAACATGTTGCGATATAAGATCGTTCATCATTAAAAATATAAATGAATCAACATGCCTCAAAATAATGCATTGTAATATAAATGTTCTCAACTCCGCGTACAGTTCGTTTAACATAATTTATTAAAGTTTAATATGAAACAGCGCAAACGACGAAACATGATTTATATATATATATATATATATATATATATATAATAAACACACACACACCACACACACACACACCACACACACCACACACACACACACACACACACACACACACACACACACCACACACACACACACTGTTCGAATATATGGCAATTTTGCAAAAGCACGATCTATTAAATAACAAAGTGCGCGTGCGTACGTTCATACTCGTGTATGTGCGATTGAAAATATCATCAGATAAGTAAATTTTGTTCGAATTTAATAGACACTTTTTAGAAAAAGTGTATAGCAATATTTTCTTACAAAAACATTGAACTTTGAAGATGTATCATGCGTAGAATTGCGCATTTCATATTACGACGCTTGTGAACACTCCTTCACCCAGGTGTATAACGCAAATACTATATTAGTGTAATGCAACGTTGTAGCGCGTGGGTAGACATGTGCGGTCTCTTTACGTCTAGAAACGCGTCCTTAAAATGGACGTCATCTATTTAGTATCTACCCCACCGCTGACTACGGTTGACCGCAGACTGAACTAAAACTCGGGCCAACCTATTGCGCAATGTTGTTCGGGGCGGGGGTGGCAATAAAACAAGGCGTTAAAATGTACAATCCGTAAATAACACGCCTTATTACCATTTTAGTCAGAGCTCGGAATTGTGCGTAAATCGTTACGGGAATATGTTTTTATATAGAAAAACACGGCTTGCATTGTTAACTTTTTGTGCGAAACTATTTTCAGACAGAAACCCGGTTAAAATTATCCGTAAAAAGTCGTTTGCGGTTCGTTTTGAGCGACAGTTAATGAGATCATACACACAGCCGGACCCTACGTCCTTGTCCGTAATTGTCGCACGTTCCATTACAGGCGTGTCGTTTTAAGTACATTTTTTCAGGTAAAGTAGACCCACTCCATCGAATGGGCGTAATATATACTATTATATATATATATATATATATATATATATATATATATATATATATATATATATATATATATATATATATATATATATATATATATATATATGAAAGTAGGTATTGTGTGAGAATGCTAAGGAATGCCTGCATCGAAAAAGTGACGAAATCCAACGATTTGTAAACCACTTATTTCGATGTTTCAATAAAATACGTTGTCGCTGACTATTGGCGGCCTTTACCAGAGCTAATACATTCGAGCTGGGGCTCTTCAACACACAGCGCCCTCACGCGGATGGGATAAAAACTTAAAACAGACACTGTACTAAATGACGAGACGTCCGAGATTGAGCGAGATAGCTCCAATAGCAACAATTTTAAAACCACCTAATATTCGACTTTTGGTAGCGCGTTTCATTTTCTAAAACAAAAAAGCGGGATAGTGTTTGTTAACAAAGTTCACGCAAAAGTTTTCAGAGAATGTTTGAACAAACTTTTCGGCCGATATTGTTTCTTTTCATTGGGAACATAATAATGGCCACTGACGTCACAGTACCTGTGGTTGTTTCCCGTGCTTCCGGGCACTGCACCGTGTAGAACGATCGCCCTACAGCCCCGGGCCGACATGCCAGGGATCTAAGGGAATGACAACCCTGATTTAAAACACTGGACAGGTCACGTACATTATCCTTGGCAGGAAGTTGTTCCCAGAGAGCAAGAACTTTGATCCACAGGACAGATCAAACTAGTTAATTTCAGTGATCCAGGAGGCGTGGACACGCGTAAAACAACCCCACACACTGCACAACGTGGGCATCGCGTGGAAGACTATAAATAAATGACCCATGGTGGTACGTAATGTCATCCACTAACTTCGTTACTAAAAACGGCACGCCCTTACCTACCTTTGGCACTGGGCGAGACTTCGGCGAAGACATGGAAAAATAAATTCAAACTTCCGATGACTTCATAAAACAAATAAACGAATATATTATTTGCGCGCAATGATACTATAGAAAAAACGGAATGTTAAAAACAATAATTTGTTCTGGCAGTAAAGTAATGCGTTACTACTTATTATCAAACGCATTTGATCACGTTCCGTACAATTTGTATTCATGTTGTATTGTTATCCAGTATGAGTTTTTAAACTTGTATGTACTTTATAAAAAAATACCCAATTTGAAAACATCCTAGAGTGTTTTGAATTGAAATTAATTGAAAAATCTGGTTTTAATGTAGCCGCATACCGCACCGATTATGCACGATTGTGTACGCTATATTGTGTACGACATTAGGGATCTGTTGCACGCGTTTTTAGTTCTTTGGGCCGAAGGTCCATTGGACTTATGGCATCACTCTGAGTGCGCCGTGCGCCGTTAGCTCACATATCTCAGAAACCGTTGAAGTTGTCAATTTTTTGGCAAAATGCTAAACTGCCACTATGCAGGGGGAAAACCAGTTAGATTCGCGTGGTTGTATTTGTAGGGGCAAGCCGACACGTGTTTCACGACGGGTATGATGGAACCTGTTACAACAACACGTCGACACGTGGAACCTGTTACGAAACTGTTACAACACGGCTGGACTCGTGAGGTCGTGGGGACAGATCCAAACGTGTTTCACGACGGGTGTGATGCCGAAACCAGCGGAGTTGCGAAAAGGAGCGATTGCGCCATCCGGAAAACGCAGGATGCTGTCCAGCGGGGGTCACGTTACTACGTTACTTCAATTGTGCCTAAGCTTTACAACTGTTTGAATGTGAAACTAAAATGAGAACAGAACAGAGACCAGAAGCTGATTTGGCACACAACCATCCTGGTAAGGTACCCATAATTCCGTTGGGGCTCATAAAAACCATTTGAGGGTCATGAAGACCTTCACTTGCATCCTTCTAGGTCAAGACGGACGGCGATGGGGGAGCGTTTCACACCTACACACTTCATGAGCCCACAAATGCACCCAGCTGACGACCCACTGACTTGGCTCGCTCAAGCAAAATGGAACAGAAACCCCGTGGATTCGTACCTAGAGATAAACATGCACGGACACATTGGCTGGGATACTGGAACAAAAAGCGGAGTATCCGTGATCGTATAAATTAGTGATAAAGAACAATTAAAAGGGATGCACCATTCGCCAAAACAAAAAACCTGAAGCGCCGTGTCATAATAGATTGATCCTCATGCCCACAATCTGAAGAACCCGGGTTCAAATCGTGTGTTGCCGTGTCGGACCTCGGACAAGTTCGTTCACCCGACGTTGCTCCAGTTTGCCTAACTGTATGAACGAGTACTGTGTGTATACGAATAGTCTTCGCGCAATAATTGCAGCGTGGCTGAATGCTTCTCAGACAAGTCGATATGGTGTTTAATTGAATAAGTCTATCGGCATGTAAAATGTAAAGCGCCTTGGTCAGTCACGAGAACTGGACACTGCGCTACGGAAGAACTGACCTCTACGAAAAGAACTGGCGTTTGAACAATTGAAATTGGTGGGAATGTTTGTGGTGGTCATCGCGTTGAACAACCAATCGAGAGTGGCTATTTCGAAACTTAGAAATTTTCTTCGCCACACGTTGCCTGGGTGTGAAGGGGCCATAACGAGCACGTGTATGTACTGTGTACCAAACATTACGTATTTTATACATTGAAATAACCAGACATTGACTCACACAGCCAAAGGTTCCGATCTACATAAACCAACAGACCGCCGGGCGCTACTTTACCTGCCAAAATACTGCTCCGCTATTGCAATATACGCCACGAGCGCCAAGTCTAGGCAGGTCACGTGTGCTCCATTACCGAAAACCACTCTCTCAAGACTTCATAATCAAACATAGTCGATACATGTACATACACGTAGGGCACACAAATTGGGTTCCGCAAACCTTTTAGGCGGAGGTCAAGTTTTGACCAGTAATTTCTCTGCGAGTCACAAATTGTAATTCTACATCTGACGATATTGCTTTTTACAAACTATATTTATTAGTGCTTCTCTGGAGATAACAGAAAGATCGCAAATTGAATAGAAATCTTCAAGAGAATAATCGAAGGCGTTCCGGGTGTATTTTGTCGTGGGGCTTTCCGAAACCAGACAGATGTAGACGAATTCTGCGCTAGTCTCAACTCTCATGCAATACTACAAATCAGCACTTTTATTGGTAATAAAAACATGACGTTGCTT